>CAUYUJ010016118.1:261910-295510 GCA_963575745.1 Prorocentrum cordatum
CGCGCCGAAGGCGACCCGACCCCCGTCGCGGCGCGACGACGAGGCGAGGTTGACCCCCGTCAGGGGGGTACCCCCCTACGCTTATCAAGAAGCCCAGAGTACCCTAGCCCTTTGGCATTCCGATGTTGCTTTTAACTCTTGAAAGCTCCTGATCCGCATGGGCCTTCCCCCTAAGTTGCTTACACCACTGCGTTCAGTCGGTATTCTTGTTCATGGCATCAGTTGCCACCAGAACGCTGCAAGCCTCGCTTCTGGCATGGCCAACGTCAGGAGGAGCTCCGTGGCGAAGAGGGGCGCCCGCACTCCCAAAACTCCGACGTCGTGATCACCCGGTCCCCTGGAGGCCTGGACCCCCCCGCCAGGAGTGGCGTCTCATCCTGAGCCGGTTTTGTCTGACGCTCCCGCGCCAGGCAAGGGACCCTCATAGACGCCGGGCCATGCCAAAAACCGACCGTCGCGCTTTTTTCCTCGGCGAGAGGCCCGCGTGGCGCCGAAGCCGCGCTGCTTGCGCGCGGGCGCGCCGCCCCTGCCCGCGTGCGACGCGCCGCCCCTCGGGCGCTTCTTGGCTCGTAGAGGGCTCCCGCCGAGGCCCCAGTGGCGCCGCTCGCGCGGCTTCGGCGCCCCCTTCCCGCGCGCCGCGGCCCCGCGGGGGCCTCTGGCAACGGGGCCCCGGCCACGGCCCCGCTGGCGCTGCTCGCAGGTGGGTGGTTTTTCACCACGATCTTTTCACCGCGACTTCTTCACGCAGATTCCTCATAGCCCGGCGCGGCCCAGCCTGGCCCGGCCCGGCCAGGCCGGGCCCAGTCCGGCGGCTGCGGCGTTTCAGCTTTGCTCAGCTTCCAGGCCTTCTTCTTCGCGCGATGTGGAGGTCTCTGGCGACTTTGGGCCGTTCGAACATCTGTCGTGGCCCCAAACTCGAATATGGCTGTTCAGGGGGTCTTCTTAGCGGGATACGTGGCTTGGCGGGTAGATGGGAAAGGCCAAGGGCAAGCGGCACAGGACCAGCGGGAGCACAAGCGACGGCCGTTCATCCGGCCGACCGCAGCCCCGAACAAAGCCATAGTGAACTCGGGGGTGGACAGACCTCCTACCCTGACACGTCGATTAAGGAATTGGCCGTTTTCGGTTCGCGAGAGGGCGTCGCGGCCGTCATTTTTGCGGGTCCAGGTCCGTCGGTTTCGGTCCCAGGCCGTTTTCACTAAGGGGAGGTCTACTAAAGGGAGGTATCGCCGATTAACAAGAGGTTCTTTTTGAAATAGCTGTTGGGCTCACACTAACGGGGGATTCGCGCAGTGCCGACTGGCGGCGACCCTGCCGCCGGCGTTCGACCTTGAACGCCGCCGGCGACCCCGAATCGGACGATGTTGAACGTTCTGACGTTTCGGACACGGCCGATCGTTCGAGGTCGAACGATCCCCGCGGCGTCAGTAACCAGCCTATGGGGCCGACGCGACACGAACCCGCGGCCCCCCCCAGAGTTATGATGGTCCAATGTATTTTAGCCTTGACCACCAGACCTAATTTCGAGCACCAAGAAGGTACCGAAAGTAAAGGGTTCTCACGCGTCGGGCTCTGAGAGGCGGTACTCGTTCGACACTGCTTCGATACTTATCGGGGTGCTCGAAACTATTTTTGGGATGTGGTCCTTTAATAAGATGGGAGCAACACCCAGAGATCCGATGTCGTGCTTGTTTCAATACGCGGTCCCCGGAAGTCTCGACCATATTCCCCCGGACCGGTCCCGCGGCCCGGCGAGGGCCTCCAAAGGCCGAGTTTTGCGAAAAACCTCCATCTCGATGTTTTCAATACGGTGGCTCTCTGGGCATGACCCCGCGGCCCCCCCCCCCAGAGACGCAGGCGCGAATGGAGGCGGCTGGCCTCGACCCCTCGGAGCCGGCCCCGCCGTCGCTGGCTGAGACCGCGGCGCCGCCTGGGCCCGCGCCGCCCGCGCGGCCGGCGGCCGGCGCCGCGCTCTCCTTCGCGCCCCAGAGCGAGGACCCGGCCGCCACGAGAGTCCAGCAGCGGCGAAGCATGTGAGTTCAAGCAGTGGCGAAGCGTCTTAGCTCGCCTATAGTCGGCGATCCTCGGGACGTGTGTTAGCTCAACTCCCTTCAGCACAACCAGTAGATCACTGCATCGCCTGCGTCGTATCGAAAGGCCTCGATGGACAAACACACGTTTGGGGTAACACAAGTTCTGAGGATCATCGATCTAGGCCTACCGAAGAATGTTCAATGTTCTAAGAACCTTATGTGGCCTGCACGAAATGTTCTTAGAACGTTGCTGGCTGAGACTGTCTTGATTTAACACATAGCACACCAGGCTCATGTTCTGAGAACTTTGTTCTTGTTCTAAGAACATTTTTGGCTGCTAAGAACATGTCATGGGAGGCATATAGGAATGCCAGGACGGTCGGTCCCTGCTCAATGAATGTTGTTTCGTTCGTTGTTTTGCAGATCGGCGCGGGCCCTGGCACCCATCCCCCTCCCCCTCCCCGCCGATGGAGTAGATCTTGGCTGTTTTGGGCGCCTGTTTCAAGCAGGTGGACGGCCCCTGGATTCCCCATGGGAGCACTTCTCCAAGCAGACCTATGAAGCAGAGGTCCGGAGCCAGAACCCCCCCCTCTCCCTCCCTTCCGCTCACTGCCGAAATGCTGAATATGAAAACGTTGACCATCCATCTTGGCTTGCCTATGGGCCCAACAAGGAATGTTCCAGGAACCTTCCGTGGCTTGCACGAGATGTTCTCGGAGCTCTTCTGGCTCTGAGGCCGTCCTGTTTGACCTCATCGGCCTTGTCCTGTAAGAATTGTGTTTGTGGCATTGGAACACTATCCCTGTGCTATGCGGAAAAATCCTGGAGGCCTCGCGCGGCACGCAAAAGGTGTATTATCTGGTCCACACGTCAGCTCCGTAAGCTATGGGTCGACGCTCGCGCGGCGATGCTCCTGCGTCAGTCCGACGTAGATCCGACGCAATTCCGACGTAGATCCGACGTGAACCCGACGTAAATCCGACGTGGATCCGAATTACATCGGGTCTCACGTTGCCGCGCGAGGCCTCCAGGGTTCGACGCAATTCCGACGTAGTCCGACGTGACACCGACGTAAGTCCGACGTGGATCTGACGTACATCGGGTCTAACGTTGCCGCGCGAGGCCTCCCTCCACGATTGTCTTCAGAACTTTTGCTTTGAGAACACGGAGGACGAGGAGGAGGACGAGGGGGAGGAGGAGGAGGTCGAGCAGGGGGGTGCGAACGCACCAGCGCGCGAGTTTAGGGTCAGGCCTGCGCCTGGCCGCTTGCTGCGGGGGCAGGTGGGTCGGGGGCGGCAAAGAGGGGGGCGACGACTCGGGGGGCGGATCTCACGGCGAGGGCCATGATATTTCCGAAGATTTCATGGAGCCTGCCCAGCCGCCCCCTGGGCCGCGAATATGCTGCCGGTCAAGATTCGCACCCCCCCCCTCTTGGACGCCCCCATCTTGGACGCCCCCGAGAGGGGGAGGAGGAAGAAATCCGAAATCCACGGATCGAGGACGAGGAGGAATTTTGAGGGAATGCGCGTTTGCATGGCTATTGGTTTCTGTAGGCCGCTCCCATGCCCTAGGGCTATCAGAAGTCGAGACGGGGCGAACACAAGTACTTGGATGGACTATGCACCCGTGGGAGGGTCCTGGGAGAGATTGAGGGGATTTGGGTCGTAGGGGTGTCAGAGCAGAAAAACACTGATGTTGCGTCCCGTCCGTCGTTGCTGTCTTGGCGGGCTTCCTGGAGCTCCCTCGTCGCAAAGGCTGGGTTCGACTTGGAAGCCCGGTTAGTTTCGGGACCGGTGCATTGCTGTTTCGCATGAATTGGGGAATGTCGGGCGGGGCTAGGACGAGGAGAAATCCGTTCCAGAGCATTGCAGAGCGTTTCCAGTGCGTTTCTGAACGCCCCGCGGCGCCCGATACATCCTCCAGAGCCGCCGGATCTCACAGATTCTCGATTCATCCGTACCCGATTTCATCCTCGTCTTAGCTTCGTCTTAGAAGGCGGGGGGGCGGAGTCTGCTGCCCCACCTCCCGGCGCAGGGAGAACAGGTTCAGTCAGGCTCGTCTCGCGTCGGCGCGGGGGCGACCCGCTGCGGGCGATCAAGGCTGAACACCGCCGGTGGCCGAGAACGGTCCAAGGCGGAACGATGTGGCGTCGATCGTTCAAGCTTGAATTTGGCATCGCTCGGAAGTGTGCATTTTATCTCGGCGAGGACCATCGAGGAGCATCCTGGATCATCGAAGAAAAAGCACGCAGGAAAACGAGAAATGCATGGGGAATGGATGTCCGAGTGATGGTGAGTGAGCGATCCACGCGATGTCAGAAACGAGCGCCGAAGTTGTCACCACACGAACTTGCCGAATGTGTGGCTGATTGGCCCCTCCCCCCCCCTATGCTGCATCAGGGGCAACGATAGGGGGTGGTAGGTTGAAGTCGGGCCTGTCCCTCTACAGGAGGAATATTCAAAAATAGTCAACAAAAATAGTTAGGGGACGTTCTTTTGACTATGTTTGCCCACTGGGGGGGTATTTTTTGAGTATGCTCTATTTGTCGCTCAAAATCCCCCTGTAGGGGGGACAAGCCCGACCTGATGGTAGGTGCAGGGGGGAGGAGGAGGAGGAGGGGGAGAAGGAGAAGGAGAAGGAGAAGGAGGAGAAGGAGAAGGAGAAGGAGAAGGAGGAGAAGGAGAAGGAGGAGGAGGAGGGGGAGAAGGAGAAGGAGGAGGAGAAGGAGGAGGAGGAGGAGAATAAAACCCCCAATCGCAGACAGGGGCCCGATAGCCCGCCCCGCCCACGAGCGTGCGGATACTGGTTCACGCGGGTCCGTCCCTGCCCGCTCTCACCGCCGCCGCCTTGCTGCCGTCGAATGGTTTGTCGTCGCCGTGGGTCGTCGTGTGGCACAGAAGTGTCGGAGGCGACGACAGGGGCGAATAGCCCAGGGGAGAGCAATCCATGCAGCCAGGTGCGCCGATGATCCGTGTCTTCGGAGAGGCTCCCGGGCGAATGCGTGTAATGCCCGCCCCTGGGCTATTCGCCCCTATCGTCGCCGCCGAAAGTGTCACAAAAGAGCGCGCGTCCTCCCTTCTCCTTCGGGTCGGGCGCACACGCGCGTACATGCAGACGTTTATTGTAGCCACTGCTTAGCGGGTTCCATTGAGGAGCCATGCCAATCGCTAACATTCCAGCCAGTGGGAGTGGATATCAGAGTAGCATAAAAGCAACATAACGTACCACTGAACATGCCGAGCGGCGTCTCTGGCGCCGCCCCTGGCGCGCTGCGAGCGCCAGGGTTAAGTCGGGCCTGTCCCCCTACAGGGGGAGTTTCGACGAAACATAAAAAATACCCAAAAATAGTTACAACATAGTCCAAAAGCGGTTTGGGGTTTATAACATGGACGTACCACTGAACATGTCTGAATCAGTTGGGAATACACCAGAGAACTGTATTCGCTCTCGGGGGCCCACCGCCGATCGATTGGCGGTGCGTCGCCGATTCCAGCTCGATGCGTCCCTGGCTGGTCCCCTCCTCCCCCTCCTCCTCCTCTTCCTCCTCCTCCTCCTCCTCCAACTCCTCCTTCCTCCTCCTCCTCCTCCTCCTCCTCCTCCTCCTCCTCCTCCTCCTCCTCCTCCTCCTCCTCCCCCTCCTCTCTGCCATCCTCTCCCCTCTCCGCCAGCCCGGGCCGAGAGGACGCGGAGCCGCCCACGCTGCCGCGGCCGCCAGAGGGGCGTTCCGAAAGCTCGAGGATCGGAGATCGGGGATCGAGTCGAGGCGCGCGGCTTCGCGGATCGAGGGTCGAGGAGTGGGTCGACGATAGAGTCGAGGGTCGAGGATCGGGTCGAGGGTCGAGGATTGATCGAGGATCGTGGTTACAGTCGAGGTCTTCTGCTCAGGATCGAAGGGTGGGTCCATGTTTCCGTGCGTTTGCTTCCGGCTGTTTGGGGGCCCTCTGGGGAGCTCCTCGTCGCCGCGGCTGGATCCCAGTGCGAACTTCTGGCCAGACGGCGGCCCAGGGGAGGTCGGAGGGTCGGCTTTCGCAGGCCTGGAGGTTGACGCCAGCACCAAGATCGGCGGTGTGCCTCCACCGAGGGAAGACGATCCCGATCTCGGTGATGGTGGTAATATTCTGGCTTCCAAGGTGACCGAAATATTATCATCAGCACCGAAATTTAGGATCATCTTCCCCATGTGGAGGCAAACCCCCTGTGCTGGTGGTGGTGCCCATTTCCAGGCCTCCAAGGCTTTGAGGAAAAATGAGCCGGCTGTGAGGAACAATGAGCCGGGTTGCCAAAGGTGTTCCTGGCCCGGGGCGTTCCCAGTTTCTCGTGTCGTTGCGGAGTCACGAGGGTGCGTTGTGGCGGGCTTCAGAAAAAACTCGAACTCAACAAGATTGCCATCGCTGCGGGACGCAAGGTTTGCTTCCGCCGGCCTCGCAGCACGTCCGCCGCCCTCCCGCCGCCTTCTGCCGAGGAAGAGAAGCCAAGCCCTCGATTGCTCGAGGGCGAAACATCGCGTCCGGAGCCCTGGGCCCAATCTCTTTGCGCCAGTCTCCCGGCCGGATCAGTCTGTGATGGACGGGACGGTCCTGGGGCCCGAGGCTGAACGCAAACGTCCGGGCCACGCCAGTATCTCATGGGGGCGCGCAGGGGGCCTCCCAGAAGCCCGGGGACGGCTTGGGCCAGGAGGAGGAGCGAGGAGGAGGAGGAGGAGGAGGAGGAGGAGGAGGAGGAGGAGGAGGAGAGGAGGAGGAGGAGCGAGGAGGAGGAGCGAGGAGGAGGAGCGAGGGAGGAGGAGGAGAGAGGAGGCGGAGGAGGAGAGGGAGCGAGGAGGAGGAGGAGGAGGGAGGAGGAGGAGGGGAGGAGAGGAGGAGGAGGAGGAGGAGGAGAGAGCGGAGGAGGAGGAGGAGGAGCGAGGAGGAGGATGTCAGGGACGCCCACCCCTGGCGGCGCAGCCTCGGGGCGCCTCCGCGATCGGCCCCTGGTGGGGGGGGGGGCCTTCGCTCGGCCTCGCAGTCGCCGGGTCCCCGCGGGCGGGCCCCGCACATGGCGTGGGGCGCACGACGGGCCCCGGGCCGCGCTCCTCCTCCTCCTCCTCCTCCTCCTCCTCCTCCTCCTCCTCCTCCTCCTCCTCCTCCTCCCTCCTCCTCCTCCTCCTCCTCCCTCCTCCTCCTCCTCCTCCTCCTCCTCCTCCTCCTCCCTCCTCCTCCTCCCCTCCCCCCTGGAGGAGCAGCTTCTGCTGCATCCGCGGCCAGCCCGCCGTGCCCGCGGGCCGGAGCGTCTGGGCTTATGTCGGGCGTGTCCCCCTACAGGGGGATTTTCGACGAAAAACATAAAATATCCCAAAAAGGTTAAACATAGTAGAAAATAGTCCCCCGACTATGTTTGGATTATGTTTTGATTATTTTGGGTTTTTTTTTTCGTCGAAAATCCCCCTGCAGGGGGACAGGCCCGACTTAAGTCTGGGCTTAAGTCGGGCGTCTAAGTCGCGTCAGGAGGAATATTCAAAAATAGTCCAAAGATGGTCACGGGACGTTTTTTTTGTATTCGTTTGCTACTTGTGAATATGTTTTGATATATTTCACTCTTCGTGCAAAACACGCCTGTAGGGGGGCATGCCCGACCGAAGTCTCGGCCTCCTAGACGGGGTCGGAGTAGACGGGGTCCGAGGATCGCGCCGCATCGCTGATGCATCGGCGATGCGGCTCGATGCGGAGCCCGATGTGCTTCACGTCGACGTCGCCGATGCATCGGCGATCCGATGCATCGCCGATGCATCGGCGATGCGGCGCGAGGAGGAGGAGGAGGAGGAGGCAGGAGAAGGAGGAGGAGGAGGAGGAGGAGGAGGAGGAGGAGGAGGAGGAGGGGGAGGAGGAGGAGGAGGAGGAGGAGCAGCAGGAGGAGGAGGAAGTAGACCCTATCTACTCGGACCCCATCTAGGAGGCCTCTAGAGCGGGCCTTTGCAGGAGGGACCTCTTTGGTGCACGGCTCTCTCGGGCCCCCGCGCTCCGACGGCAGGATCCGTGGAGTCCAGGCGTGTGCTTCCTGGAGGCCTCGGGCGGCGCTTCTGTGGCCGCTGGGCCATCAAGAAATGGATCCGGGGCACAAGAGCAGGCGATCGCAGAAACAGGGATGAAGGGGGCGTGGATTCGCGACGGGCCCCGTTTCCATAGGGAATCGCGGATTTCCGCCGCCGAGCGAGGCGGCACCGGCCGCATTTGTTATTCATTGTTTTGCCGATCGGCGCGGGCCCCCAAACCCTCCCTCCCCCCCCCCCAAGGAGTAGATCTTCGCTGTTTTGGGCGCCTGCTTCGAGCAGATGGAGCCTCCCCTCATAGGACCCAGTGCTGCAAACAGTCGCACTAAGCAGAGGTCCGGAGCCAGACCCCCCCCCTCCCCCCCCTTTCCGCCCAATGTCGAAACGCCGAATGAAAAACGCTCGCTGATCCATGTCTGCGCGCCCCAGGCAAAACTGCCCCTATAGGGCGGAGGTCGGGACTCCGGGGCCAGGAATCAAAGACGTCACCCCGGAGGGCGTCTGGGGGGTGGGGCTGCGCACGGGGGCCGGGCCAGGGCGCAGCACGCCCATTGCAGTAGTGTTAAGTCGGGCGTGTCCCTCCACAGGAGGAACATTCAAAACAATGTGTTTGCACACACACACACACACACACACACACACACACACACACACACACATATATATATATATATACATAAGAAAAAAGTCAGGGGACGATTGTTCGACCATTGTTTGGCTATTTTCCACATGTTTCGAGTATTCTTTAATTTTTGTCCTCCAAAAGCCGCCTGCATGGGGGACATGCTCGCCCTAATGCTAGCGTCGCGCACCACAGGTCTCTCTTGCCCAGGGGCCACGCCTGCGTGTCGGCCGAGGGGCCCAGCTGGAGGGCCCCGCTGGGAGGGATCGGCAAAGGGGACGGAAATGGCGGGGACGAGGACCGGCAGCGGTCCCTGCGCCTCCTCCTCCTCCTCCTCTTCCTCCTCCTCTTCCTCCTCCTCCTCCTCGTCCTCCTCCTCCTCCTCCTCCTCCTCCTCCTCCTCCTCCTCCTGCCTCCTCCTCCTCTCCTCCTCCTCCTCCTCCTCCTCCTCCTCCCCCTCCTCCTCCGCCGCGGCCTTTCGTTTGTCTGGGGCAGACGCCGCCCGCCCAACGGCAGCCGCTGTCGGGCGGCTGCTGCGGGGTGCACACACCTGCCGCTGGGTACAGTGGGGGCCCCTGCCTACGTAGAAACATGCTGCTTGCCTCCAGGGTGCCCTGGATTTCATGGGTTTCGATGGCTTTGCTGTGGAAGGCGTGACGTTTCCGCTCCAAAAGTCCAGGGACGTCCTGGGGTCTCAGGGTTGGGTTTCTTTTGGAAGGTTTCTTGTGGTCGGGCCTCCACTGTATCAACCGTATTCTTTCGTCGACTCAGGCCGAACCCGCAGCGGGGGCAGGAAGAGAATCCTCGTCCGCGTGAGTCGCGGTCTGGGGGTCGGAGGGGCGCCCTTCTCAAGGGGTGGCGGGGGGGGGGGGGGCGTCGCGCCGGGGACCGAGGACCTCGCCTGTTCAGGCGTGCTCAGTGACATTGTCCTCTTGTGGGTGATGATGCCTGTTGTTGTGGTGGAGTCGATCAGGAGAGCAGGAGAGGGAGGAGGGGGAGGAGGAGGAGGAGGGGGAGGAGGAGGAACAGGAGGAACATGAGGATAATGTGGGATGATGATGATGATGATGATTGATGATGATGATGATGAGGAGGATGAGGAGGAGGAGGATAGGAGGAGTGAACATGAGGAACATGTTGATGATGATGATGATTGATGATGATATGATGATGATGAAATGCGGAATGAATGATGATGATGATGATGCTGATGCTGGATGCTGATGCTGATGCTGATGCTGTTGCTGTTGCTGTTGCTGATGCTGGCTGCTGCTGCGCTGCTGATGAGAGGAGGAGGGCGAGGAAGGGGAGGATGAGGAGGAGGAGTGAGGAGAGGGGGAGGTGGGGGGAGAGGGGGGAGGGGGGGAGGGGGGAGGCGAGAGGGGGAGTCGAGAGGGGGGGGAGAGGGGGAGGGGGTGAGGGGCAAGCTAGGTGCGCTCGCGTCATATCTGACGTCCTACCCCTCCCTCCCATCCCTTACCATGGCGCTGATTTTCTCTATCCGCTGACGCGTGTCGTAGCGGACCTGTGGCTCCGCGCGCGCGTGCGTAGTGGGTGGTGGTGCACGTGCGTGCGTGCGTGCGTGTGTGTGTGGTTGTCGTGGTGGTGGTGGTGGTGGTGGTGGTGGTAGTGGTGGTGGTGGTGGTGGTGGTGGTGGTGGTGGTGGTGGTGGTGGTGGTGGTGGTGGTGCTGGTGGTGGTTGTGTGGTGGTGGTGGTGGTGGTGGTGGTGGTGGTGGCGGTGCGGCGCGGTGGTGGCGGGCGGATGGGCGCGCGAGAAAGAGGCCCGCGCTGGGGCGAGAACGCCATCCTGAACGACGGAGGCCAAACACCGATCCGAAAATGAGGCCCACGCTGCAGCGGGAGCACGATTCGGAACGATTCGGGAGCAGAAATGAGGCCGGCGCCTCAGCGAGAGCATCATTTAAAACAAAAAACGCAAGCGAAAACCCGTTTCCCGGGAATCCTGTGTGTAAAAAGCAGTACGCGGGGGGCGTTCGGCCCGAAAATGACGCCAGCGCCTCAGCGAGAGTCGTTTCCCGGGATTTCCCGCATCCTGTGTGTTAAAAAACAGTACGCGGAGAATGCGCGGCCATCACCCGGACGCCATCAGGGGAAGAGGGAGAGTATTTTCATATTGAGTAATTGTGGAAGGGGGGAGGGGGGCGGGGAGGTGGAGGAAGTCTTGACGCTTCGCGTTCCCCTCGACAGCCCTGCCAGAACCGATTCCCGTGCGAGATGTCTCGGCCAGGGAAGTGTAGGAACAACTGGCGGCGGCGCCTCGAAGCCGCCCCGCGGAGGCTGCCGGGGAGCTCGGCGCCGCAGCGCTCGGCCCTGAAGGCGTCGGCGAAGGCGGGCGCCGCGGGCAGCGCCGCGCCGCGGAAGAGCGTGCAGCTGGCGGACAGCGGGCCTGCGGAGGCACAGAAGCGCACGCTAGGAGACCGGCGCCCCCCAGGGGACCAGGGCTCGGGGCTCAGGAGACGGGGGTCAATGCAAACAGGGGTCAGCCAGAGCACCGGATCCTGCAGGATCCTGCGAAGACCCCCTCTGGCTGACCCAGGTTAGCGAGCCGCTCGTGGCCGCGAGGCGGCCGCGCATATTGGCTGACCCGGGTTTGCGAAGACCTGCGTTGCAGTTTTTTTTTGCCTTGCGTTGCTGTTTGTTGGTTTCCTGCTGACCCGGGTCTGGATTGACCCGGGTCAGAGGATCCCCGAAGGGATCCTAAGTGGGGCTGGAGCAGATGTCCAGAGGAGTCAGGCGATCACAAGCATGGATTAAGGGGGCGTGGGTTAGCGACGGGCCCCGTTGCTATGGGAAATCGTGGATTTCCGCCGCCGAACGCGGCGGCACCGGCCGCATGTTGGGGAGGATCCATGGATCTGCCGACCGCGCGCCAAATCCATGGATCGCTAATCCATGCTTGAGCGCCCCCGAAGGAGGGCGGGCGGAGGCGAAGAGGTGTGGTCGAGCTTCGGCGGCAGGCCCTCGTCGCCGCGGCCGGGCGCCGCTCGGAAAGCTGGTGCGGCCGGGCCCCGGGCGGGTGTCCAGGGTCAGAGTTTGAGCTGCCGTGGTCTCAATTTTGCCCTGCTCCGAAGACGGGGTCGGAGGATCGCGCCGCATCGCCGATGCATCTCGGCGGTGCGGCTTTGATTCGGAGCCTGGTGTCCACCCCCACGTCGCCGACGCAACGGCAGTGCGGCGCGATCCTCCGACCCCGCCTGCTCGGGCCCCACTTCGGATGCCTCTACTGTCAATGGGGAAAAAGCACCCAGACCCTGGCAATTGGCGTTTACTAAACGGCCTGGGGCGTTTACTAAACAACCCCACCCTCTTCGATTCCCTCCTTGGGTGCGTTTACTGAACGGCTTCGCTTGTCGGGGTGCCTGTTGTCGGGGTGGATGTTCTGCCTTCTATACTGGGAGGGGGGTCGGGCAGTGCCAAGGGGGTTGCCGCCTTCAGCGCAAAGGTCGGCTCCGCGTAAGATTCAGGAGGGAAAGAAACACACAGACACAATTAATGGTCGACTCCCGCAAAAAAATTGAAAATATGGGAAATGGGGCGGACGACGAAAACCCAGCAAATATAACCAAATATGGGGAATATCTTTATTTGTGCGTATTTATTTGTGTGTCCCAAGGCCCCTTCAAAGATGCACCCTCCGTCGGAGCGACCGTTGGCGCGGGCCCACGCGGGCCCCCCTCGGCTCTGGCCTGCGCGCCTCGGCTTGTCCCACCCGTGGCGGCCCCCCTGTTGCTCCTCCTCCTCCTCCTCCTCCTCCTCCTCGTCCACCTCGTCCTCGTCCACCTCGTCCTCCTCGTCCTCCTCGTCCTCGTCCTCCTCCTAGTCCTCCTCCTCCTTCTCCTCCTCCTAGTCCTCGTCCTCGTCTGAGCCGCGCACAAGTGGTCACTCTTGACGAGGGCCACTTCTTGCGTGCAGCCATCAAGGGGTCAGGGCTGAGCAAGCCAGGACTCTGCAGGCCAGGACGTGGAACGATGCAGCGACACGGAGCGAATAGGGAATCATGTCTCAACCCGCTGCTGCAGATGTCGTAGGCGTGACGATGCCCCAGTTTATCCGAGTCCCCGCTTATGGGACCCTGACGGGGGGGGGGTACCACCTTCAGTCAAACTTTCTGCAAGGTCCACCTTGGCCTCGGGAGGGGCCCGATGTATCTCAGGTCCTTCCAGGGGCCCGCGGGTCTTCCGCTGCCGTCATCGCGCACCTGGGCGCAGCTGGGGCCCCAGAGGTGCTTCGTTCCTGATGGGGGCCTTGTGGGCAGTCCTGGGGCGCTATTGGAGGTTTCTTTGTCCGCCTTGGAACGTTGAACGCTGATAACAGCGGGAAGGCTAAAATCTGTCAAAATCCATGACAACATCGATGATTTTGGCATTTGGGGCCCTCTTGGGGGTGCTTTTGAGGCCTCTTGGGAGCTTCTTGGGGACCGTCTTGAGGCCATCTTGGGCGTCTGGGAGCGATCATGGAGCGTCTGGGCCCTCTTGGACCGTCTGGGTGGCCTCCTTTGGGTGTCCTGGCCTGTTTTGGGGCCCTCCTGGCCTCCAGAGAACACACGCCACTCACCCCAAGAGCTCCCGGAAGTTCCCATGAGCGCCCAAGAGCGCACGGGAAGCGGGGGGGATGTGCCCCTAATAATTCAGAATCCTGGCTGCAACAGCAGCAGCAGCGGCGGCGGCGGCGGCGGCAGCGGCGGCAGGAGCAGCAGCAGCAGCGGCGGCACAGCTCTGAGCCTCGGCGCACTCCACTTCGTGCCCGGGGCACGGTGGCGGATAATAGTGACGCACCTCGCGGTGAGAACATGTCGTGCCGTTCTTCTGCCGAACTCCCCGATTGGGGCCCGATAGCCCACCCTGCCCAGGAGCGTGCTGACTCACTGTCGGAGCCCTATCGCCAATCTATCGGCGATGCGTCGTTGCTTCCAGCCCGATGCTTTCCCCCCATGAGCCGGTCCCCCCCCCAGCCTGTGGGCGTCTCCCATGAGTCGATGTTTTCGACAAGGATGGTCGTCTCCCCTCAGCCCGTGGGCAGCCCCTGGAGGGGCCCTGGCGCTGCTCGGCGGCCGGGGCCCGTCTCGAGCATGTGGCAAGTTTTCTGGGGCACCCGGCTTGACTATCCGACTCCCCCCCCCCCCCCCCCCCCACCCCCTCCCCCTCCTCCCACCCCCCCCTCCCCCTCCCCCTCACCCTCCCTCTCTCCCCCTCCCCCTCCCCCCCCCCCCCCTTCCCTGGCCGACTCTGGCTGGCCGACTGGCCGGGTGGCCGACTCCCCGACGGGCCGACTGCGGGGTCGGAGAGTTCACTCTGGTGCCTCAGAAATCTGTCCTTCTGCGAGCGAGAGGGGCTTCCCGGTGGCGCCTCTCCTCTTGGTGCCCCCCACTGGCGGTGCCTGGGCGGGGCGACGGCAGTGCCCGCGGGGAAGGGCCCGCCTGGGGTTGCGACGACGAAGACGACGACGACGAGGACGATGAGGACGACGACGTCGACGACGATTCCGCCGCCGACTCCGCCGCCGACTCCGCTGCCGCCGTCGACGCCGACGCCGCCGCCGACGACGACGCCGATGCCGCCGACGACGACGACGACGACGCCGCCGACGACGACGACGGCAACGACGACGACGACGACGCCTTGGCGACGGCGACGACGCCGTGCCCGAGCGCACGGCGCACGCAGTGCTCTGCTCGGCCGCGCAAGCTTCGAGCTATGCCGAAGCGTCGCAGGCGCCGCTGGAGGAGCGTGCGCCAGGTCTGCGAAGCACTACTCAGGGGAGGAAAGGGTACCCCACCTCTACCCTTTCCTCGTTACCGCCTTTCTGGGCCTCCTCGGAGGCCCTCGTCGCCACAGCTGGGTTCGCCCCGAAATTCCTGTCAGAACGCACCCCAGGAGAGGTCTGGGGAGTGGCGGTGTCGGTACCCTTTCGTTTCCCCAACTACGGTGGGGGCGTTGGCTAAAGAATGTGCCCAGGAGGCTTCAGACCATGGGGTCTTCCTTATCCAATGAAGGCGTCGGTGATATCCATGGCCCCGTTCCACGAGCGAAGCTCCAATGGTTTCGAGAGCCTAGAGCCTAGATTCCTCATCCACTGGTTCCTTATCCAATGCCCTCACCGTAGTTCTGTTATGGCTCTATTCGGCACCTCAGGGGCAACGGTGCACGTGGGAACCCGTGATGTGCTTTATTTATCGTTAAGCTTCGCTGGACGCGATACACCTCGGTGTAAGCCCCCTGAGGTCCTCCTCTGCACGTCTTGTCCATCCCCCCCACTGAAACGCCAACGATCTCATCTTCCTCCTTCACCCTCTTCCCTCCTCCCAGCAGCATCCTCCACCTCCTCTCGTGAGGCCCCTCCAGTCTGCTCCTTGGCCGCCCTGGCTCTCCCCGAAGTGGAGATGCCGCGCGGGAGGCGCTCGCGACCTCCGCCCCCAGACGCGCAGCCCCCACGAGGCAAAAGCACCCCGACGCTCCAGAGGTCGTGCCCTGTGCCGGTGCAGTCTGGGCTCCCAGGCCGCCACCCTTACCCCAAGCAGTGGCGAAGCGTCCTAGCTCGCCTATATCGGAGGTGGATAGACCTCCTACCCTGACACGTCGATTAAGAAATTGGCCGTTTTCGGTTCGCGAGAGAGCATCGCGGCCGTCATGTTTGCGGGTCCAGGTCTGTCGATTTCGGTCCCAGGCCGTTTTCACTAAGGGGAGGTTTACTAAAGGGAGGTTTGTCCACCGCCGGCTATAGCCCTACCAAAGAATGTTCTAGGAACCTTTTGTGGTTTCCACGAAATGTTCTTAGAACATGCCTGGCGGATATTGTCTAACACATGGGGCTCAGGTTCTAAAAACATCGTTTCTGTTCTTAGACCATTGTTGGGGTCTAAGAACATTTCGTGGTAGGACTATAGGAATGCCGGGACGGTCGGTCCCTGCTCAACTTACCCTCACACGCCCAGCGGGCATCGAAGCTCAGAGAATTGTGCGTGCTGGCGCGGTGTTACTGCGCGCGGACATGTGATCGACGTTCTGGGAAAGAGGCCCCGGCGCGATGCTTGGCAGAATGTCACCCGCACGCGTCAGTCGGCCGCCGAGGATCTGGAATTGGCCCTATGGTGCAACCAGCCATGCTACATCTACAAGTGATGGAGGCTCAAGAGGTATTGGGCGAATCATGGTCTCGGAGCGCCACCCTCTAAATTTGCGGGACGTCCAAGCTCCAAATTCCACTACTACAGCAAAGCACCCTAATGAAGGCAAAGGTGAACATGGCGTCTGTAGCCGGCTGGAAAAAGCCTTGAGAAAGACAAGTGCAGCCGGGACAGCGGTGAGAGCACGGCCATGTGCACCCTAATGTCTTTTCTAAGGGATGGTGGCCGTCCGGACCAAAAATGTAGCTGGAATTGAGGCGAGAGCACGATTCCTGAAGAATTGCGAGGAAGCCTAAGGTAAAACGGCTGCCAGCGCCCACCCTGCGGGATTCTTCTTCGGTCGTTCTCGCATCACGATGCGAATCCTGTAGCGAATGGCAATTAAGGAACGTTCTGGTACGTCCAATGCTTAATCACATCCGAGCGCCACCCTCAGCAGCGCTCCGCTCATACAATCCCGAGGGCCCAAAACCAAGTTGGATTTGCGAGGTCAGGTTGATCATGTTTGGAGCGCACCGTATATTTGCGCTCTACGTTTGGAAGTTTGGGGCGGTGGACAGGGCAACTCACAGCGTAGGCCTAATCCTCACAGTCACGCGGCACATCGTAGGTCAGAACGACAACGACTTCGGGGACACTGCGATCGTCGGCGAGACCGACTCGTGTGATTGGCGGGGCCGTGGCGCTCACCGGCGCCACTGACCCATCTTGGTACGTGGGTCATGCCAGTATGCGATAATTGGGAAACGAAGAACGACATAAACATAAAAACTCGGAGGTCCGCGCGGATTTCTCGGATCGGCGCTCGGGCCCCCTGGCGGCGCCTCCGGTGCCGCCCCTGGCGCGCTCCGCGCGCCAGGGAGGGGGGTCCAGCGCCGATCCGAGAAGCCCGCGCGGACCTCCGAGTTTTTATGTGTATGCCACTTTTTGTTCCCCTAGACGCGGCGTTCGTCGGTGATACTTGGCCGCTCGATCTCGAGGCATAACTGAGACAGCAAGGGGGCGACCCGCCTGCTCGCGCTCCAGTGGGCGATGTAACTATCCGCGTCCACGGCCTCGCGGGCTGGGCCCCTGGGCCGCGACCCCGCGGATATACGGGGCGTCTCTTCGCGGGTGTCCCGCGCGGAGCGTTCCCGTGCGGCCGCGTGTCCACGGGATCGCGCCCCAGAGTCGTTCGCCGCCCGTGAGGCTCTGGAGGACCCCGCCGGCTGCCCCCCACATGCGCCGGCATCGGCACGGAGTCGAAGACGGGAAAAGTGCAACAACGAGAACTTCTGGAGGTCCGCGCGGATTTCTTGGATCCGAGCTGGACCCCCCTCCCTGGCGCGCGGAGCGCGCCAGGGGCGGCGCCGGAGGCGCCGCCAGAGAGGCCCAGCGCCGATCCAAGAAATCCGCCCAGAGATTCGAGAGTTTATGTTCATGCCGCTGGTTCTTCCCCTGGCCAGCGCAGGGAGGGGCACGGAGGGAGGTGCGCAGAGGCCGAGAGCTGATGTTCGTGCAGCTGTCTGCTCCTCTGTGGTCGCGTCCTGCGGAATTCCGCTGGCAGTCGCTTCAACGCTGTCCGTGGCCGAAGCTCTGTGGCTATCGTGCTCTCGGGCAGCAGGGAACCAGCGCGTCTCCGGCGCTCCAGCGCCGCCTCCGTGCTTCTGACGCCTGGCGTCCAAGGCTCGGTTCGCATGTTGTGCCGAAGCGTGGTGGGCAAACCCCCTCCTCCTCCTCCTCCTCCTCCCTCCCCCTCCTCCTCCCCCTCCCCTCTCCTTCCTCCTCCTCCTCTCCTCCTCCTCCTCCTCCTCCTCCTCCTCCTCCTCCCTCCCTCCCTCCCTCCCTCCCTCCCCTCCCCTCCTCCCTCCTCCTCCTCCTCCTCCTCCTCCTCCTCCTCCTCCTCCTCCTCCTCCCTCATCCACGGCCCTGTCTGGGGAGGTGGAGGAGGAGGAGGAGGAGGGGGAGGAGGAGGAGGAGGAGGGTGCCGAACCGGCGGCGCGATACCCTAACGAAACGTTCCCGACCGCAAGCTCGAACGCGTCGCTCGCCGTACTCCCTCTGCTCGTCCCGTCGACGCGCCACCCTGGTGAGCGGAGCCCGTGCACCGCGGGCTGCGACTGCTCTCTCCGTGGAGGGGACTCCCGACGGATCCTGGGCTTAAGTCGGGCCTGTCCCCCCCCTACAGGGGGATTTTCGATGAAAAACCAAAAATACCCCAAAAAGAATCAAAAAATAGTCCAGGGACCATTGTTTGAGTATTTTTTCCCGTTTTGGTGTATTTTTGGGGTATCCTTTATTTTTCGTCGAAAATCCCCATGCAGGGGGACACGCCCGACATAATCCTGGGCACGGGCAGAGGCCAGCCGTGCCAGGACGCCTGCCGCCGTCCGACCGCGCCCCGCGCCCGCGAGGCGAGCGCATCGTCGCCACCAAGCAGGAGCGGGCCCTGGCGAGGCGCGGGCCCCCTCTCGGGCCGGACGAAAGGGGGGGGATTGGGAGAGGGAGGGGTCCTCCTCCTCCTCTTCCTCCTCCTCCTCCTCCTCCTCCTCCTCCTCCTCCGCCTCCTCCGCCTCCTCCGCCTCCTCCGCCTCCTCCGCCTCCTCCGCCTCCTCCGCCTCCTCCGCCTCCTCCTGTACGAAATCTGCTGCATGCAGCAAGTTTCGGCCCCACCGCTCGATACATAGCCGCCTCCGGTGCCGGGAAAATCGGCTACGTGAGCTGATTCTCACCCCCCCCCCCTTTGCTATCCCCCCTCTCGCCTGGCCCGACCCTCTGGGGGAGCACGGGGCCGTCTCTCGCCGCGGCAGCTTTCCGCGCCGCGCGCCGGGCCCGGCGGCGGCCCTTGCGCGGGCGCTCGAGGTGTATGTCGGGCATGTCCCTCTACAGGAGGAATGTTCAAACATGGTCCGGGGACGATGTTTCTAGTGTTGCTTGATGATGTTTGAGCACGTGCTTGGCATTCTCGATCTTTCGTCCAAAATCCGCCTATCGGGGGACATGCCCGACCGAACTCGAGGTGCACGGAACGTCGTCAGCGGCCCAGAATGAGCCAATGAGGAACGGCCTGCGCTGTCGGAAAGTTGCGATCGTTCGTGGTTTGGCGATCCACGCGGCGGCAGCAGCCAACGCACCAATGCTGACGTCATCGCGAAGTGAACCCGCCGTAGCTTCTTGGCTGCCTCTGCCGCCCTCTGGCAATAGACATCTTCCTTCAATAATCGCCAACCGAGGTCTTCATATTTCTTGGAGGAGGGGCCTTGTTGGAGGAGTCCTTGGCGAAAGCGAGCGATGTACTTGTTCGGGAGAGGCGGGTCGTTCCAGGGCCTCTCTCAAGAAGCCCACCCACAGATGCGCGGCTTTGCTCCAACACGCACGTGGGTGGCTGGGGGCGGGCTTGCCTTTTTTTTCCGAAGCTGGCGGCCGAAGACCGAGGCCTGCGTCGAGGCTTCCCCTCGGTATGCGCGCTGTTTCGGGTCTGCCCGCTTTTTGATGTGTGGGCCGCTCGCGCGGATGACAGACTCGCGGGTGGTGGCCCGTGCGAGGTGGGACGAGCAGCAGGCCGAGTGGGAGCGCTTCCGGGAGGCGGCCTCGCAGAAGACCCAGCGGTCCAAGAACGAGCTCGTAATCGCCAAGACGGAAGAGTACCGCGAGCGCCTCGAGGTGCCCCGCTCTGGACACGCGGGCATCGAGGTTCGAGGATCGATGTGTGTTGCGTGTTGCTCGTCCTGCGTAAGTTTCCGCGCGGCTCGTCGTCGCCACGGCTGGATAAGCCTCGCGGTCCTGGTCAGAGCACACCCTGGAACAGGTCCAGGGGCCGATCTTGAGGCGTGGAGCCGTCGTCGTCCTTCGCCCTCGTCGTCGCCTTCCTGAATATCAGACCGCTGCTACGCGTCACGCTTACACAGTTGGTGGCCATTGTAGGGCGCTCCTGTAAACTGCAGCCAGGCCTGGGCGAGAACTTCAAGGCAACGTCGTTGGTGCCCAAATCGGCTTGATGAGACCTGGACCGCGGCCAGAAAGGCAATCGAGTCGGGTGCAGTGGCGGAGTTGTCTCATCTCGGATGGCGCGCTCCCCCATCACTGCTTCTTTGGGGGTCTGCTCTCACGTTTCGAATCCGGGCGCCCGGTGCAGATCCGCCACCGTGCTAGCGAAGGACCTTGTGTGCCGATTCTTCGGGCACCGCCCAGAAGGCCGACACATGCGCCACATCTCGCCTCCACATCCTGAGGAGCTATCGTGGGGCGTCTGTGGGCCCCCTTTGGGGTTCTCTTGGACCGCCTTGGGGCCCGATTGGGCCTGTGCCGGGCTGACTAGGGGCCCGTTTGGTGTTCTCAGTGTGCCCATTTCGGCCCTCGAAGACCGCAAGTGGACCGATCTTCGGCCACAAAGTGTGCAAAGCGAGAAGTACTGAAACATCGGTTGAAGGAGTACCACTGTAATTGGCCTCTCGAAACTCTCCTGGCGAGCGTCGTGGGGTTGCCTTGGCGCCTCGTGGTGCCTGTTGGTCGCTTCTTAGGGGCGTGACGTGCCTCGTGAAGTAGTGGTGGGCCATCTTGGCGACCCTGGTGGCCTTCTTGGCCGTCTGGAAGCCCAAGGAAAGCGTCTGGCCGCCGAGGGAGCCTCGGGAGAGAGGGGGGCGATGCATGCCACAGCGCGTGACAGGAGGGGGGGCCTTCGAGCAGATCGCAGGAACCCTACCAGGCAGCACTTGGCATTCTGCCGCGGGCTACGGTGGCGGATTCAGCAGATCTTGGCTAGCAGCAACGCTTACGTAATGACTGAACAACACCCGTCTCTCGTCGTCGTCGTCGTCGTCGTCGTCGTCGTCGTCGTCGTCGTCGTCGTCGTCGTCGTCGTCGTCGTGAGACACCCCGCGGAGGACCTATACCTGGCCGTTGCCGCCCTCCTCCCTTTGCCCCGCCGCGGCAGCCCTCCTCTGCCCCCCCGCCCGCTCGTGCACACTTCGCCCTGCAGCGTCCCCGCGTCGGCTTCGACCACACTGTGCGCTGCGACCGACAAGTTTTGCTCACGAGGAGGAGGAGGAGGAGGAGGAGGAGGAGGAGGAGGAGAAGGAGGAGAAGGAGGAGAAGGAGGAGGAGGAGGGCGACGACGACGACGAGAGAGGGGGGGACCGCGAGGTCTCCCCTCCTCCCTCCCTCCCTCCTCCCTCCCTCCTTCCCTCCTTCCTTCCTCCTCCAAGCTCCAGCGGCTCGAGAGTCAGCTGGCGCAGGTGCTCAAGGCTGTGCAGGCAGGAACCACGACAGTGGCGCCGGGTGCAGCACCCAAGTCCAAGTCCTCAGGCACAGGAGGCAAGCCGCCATGGCATGCGGCGGGGCCTGCAGGTGGCACAGATACACAGTCTGAGGACAAGGTGGACCCCAGTGCCAAGCGTGACGCCATCATGCAAGAGATCTACGAGTTGGAAGATGTGCTCAAGAGACTCAGGTGCAGCGATGGCAATGACAGTATCAAGTCCCCGATTGAGGAGCGGCTCAAGGTTCTGCGCAGCCAGCACAAGCAGCTACGTTCCCCGACTACTGCACACAGACGGGCAGCGCAAGACCTCAGTTGGGCACGCACCGCGTTGCAGAAAATGCAAGATGAGCTCAGTGAGAAGCATAAGCAGTTGGAAGGAATACGTGAGTCGATTGCAAAGAGACAGGATGAGATTGCGGCGAAGCAAAAGGAAGTGGAAGCGCTGGAGGTCGAGTTTGCTGAGACGGCTAAGCATGTCACGACCTCGACCGATGATGCGAAGAAGACGCCTGATTTGTCGCAGCTCTTCGATTTCGGATCAGAGCCAGATGAGGTTCCCAAAGAACTCATCCCCTTCCTCGAGAGCCCAGAATGGAAGTTGCTCCAGAATCTACTCACGCAGAGGGCCTCTAAGTTGCCAACAAAGATGGATATTGATGCTGATGGTGATGATATTAAGTCTTCTGAGAATGCAGCTACAGATGAGCCAGGTGATGACGGGCAAGCTGCAGGCGAGAAGCGTATGTACGAGGATCTCACCGAGCCCGAGCACGAGATATTGTTCTCACTGGCAGGAGACAAAGAGCAGTTTCGACAAAAGCTCGCTGAGTTCTCCGTCAAGCGCGCAAAGGTCAGTTCCAGTTCCTAACGATTGCTGCTTGAGGAGATGGCTATGGAGTCTGTCGGGCAGGAGTTCGACTTCGGCGTCCAGCAGTGCTACGGCATCCCCGTCTTCCACGTTGCGGCCTGCCCCTGAGAAAGCTGAGACTCTAGGCTGGACGGCACCCCCAACGCAGCTGCAGGTCAAGGCTTGCAGTGGGCGAGGAGAGGGAACCCAGCCTAGGGAATCGCTGGAGGGAAGGCCCACCTGTTCGTCTTCTGCTACGAGGGCCACAAGCTCTACGGCATTGGCATCCTCGAGAACGATGAAATCGGAGTGCAAAGTCAATGGTGATGCGGATCCGCAAGCGCGCGATCCCAAGTTTGATATTCCCCGAGTGAGTGGTTTCAAGTTATCGCATCATGGGACAGCTCCTGCAGCAGCTGCAGAACACGACGACACGTACCATGAGTTCGAATCGTTCAACGCCAATGGCGGCAAACGAACAGTGAAGAAGAGGCTCGAGAAGAGTTCGGCGAAAGTGATTTTGATGCAAGAGATTGGACATCTCGAAGCGGATCTTGAAGCTCTTGACTCCTGGTGTGCTACACGAGGCTGGTCAATGCGAGCTCTTTCGTCGAAGACTACGGCTGGTCACAACACTGGAGCTGGTGTTGCAGTATTTGTGCGGACAGGAGTCGGGCTGCGACCACCTGCAGCTGGAGTCGAGTGTCTTTTTCCAGGCCGACTACAACGAGTCGAGGTCGATCTACCAGGCTGGCCCTCCATCACGGTGTTCAACATCTACCTCCACCCGCAGGTAGGCCCCAGTGGGCCTAATGCCAACATCCTAGCTGAACTAGGCAGTATGATGCAAACGATATCAGGACCTGCGCTCTGTGCAGGCGACTGGAACCTGACCCCTGAAGCGTTGGAGGCGTCTGAGTTCCCCGTCCTGGCGGATTTGTGTGTGCCGGCGCCTGCGGTGCCTACGTGTCGAGGAGGGACAGGTTCCAGCATCATTGATTTTTACTGTTTGAATGATACGTTAATGAGGGGATTTAAGAAGCTAACAGTTGATATGCGCTGGACGGTTAAGCCACATCGGCCTATCCGTCTTGCCATCTCTGACAACGGGTATAAGCTCAAGCATCTCGTGTATTCAGTCACCCCAGCGCTGCCCAAAGAGTTCCCGATAGGCCCTGCCCCTCAACCACCCACTTGGTTCGTCGAGCAGCGTTTAGCCGAGAAAGCCTGTGAGGCCGCTTCGGATCCCGCGGTTGCTCCGAGTGAGGCCTGGGCCATGCTTTCGAATGCTTGGGGTCGTTTCGCCACCACAGCGGCCAGGTACCTTGGGGAGAGGGCAGGGCAGCCTTTAAAGAATCCAGGGGCCTTTGGGCGATGTTTAAAAGCGCGTTGGGTCGAAGTTTGCTGCACGGCCAAGACCTCCAGTGATCTGCAAGCTGTCGCCGACGGCTGGAAGTGGCTCCAAAATGCTGTTGGTCAGGTCCTTGTGTTTTCCCGCGTGGCCGACACGGCCCAAAATCAGATGATGCTTGCACAAGAGGTCTCAAGCTTTTTAGTCGACGAGTTCCCAGGCCTGGGATTGAGTGCTCGACTAGAGAGGTCCGTTCAGGTTGCGAGAGGTTTAGTCAATGCTGAAGAGATAGACCCAGAAGCGCTGCAAAGTTTTTTAGATGACATAGACTCAGACGTAGAGCTTGCCGCTAAAGGAGAAAGCAAAGAGCAGAGAGACTCGCGGCACGACTGGTGCGTGGCAGCACGAGCTGCAGGGTCGCGAGGCTTTCATAAGATCACTGCTGTCCGCCAGGTCCGAGCGGCTACGATAGTGCAAGGACCGAATGGGCCTTCCGCGGACACCATCAGTATTGTGCAAAACGAGGTTTCGCTGTATAAGAAACTCTGGGGTGCGACGTCGGAGGCTCCTCGGGCGTGGATCCCTGATCGGTCGTCTTGTGAACGAGTTTCTGTTGCAGCGATCCGCGAGGTAGGACGCACTTTTTCGCGCAGCACCTCCAGCAGTCTCGACCACTTTCACCCGCGTTTCGTTTTGGCCCTGGATGATTCAGGACTCGAGGTTTTAAGTGCTTTGTGGCAGGCCTGCGAGGCCATCGGGCTGCTCCCTCGTCAGCTTTTATGGGTTGTTCAACCTATGCTCCCGAAACCCAAGGGGGGAAACCGTCTCATCGTGCTGTATGCTGGAATGTACCGAGTCTGGCAAAGACTAAGGCGCCCACTGCTGACTGCAGTTAGTCGTCTGGTCGATCGTCGTTACTGGGGGGCGTCGAAGGGACGGTCAGCAGTGGATTGCGCTTGGCTCCAGGCAGCGCGCTGCGAGAGCGATGCCGAGCAGAATAAACACAGCGTTTTAATTGTGGCTGATTTTTCCAAGTATTACGAGACGATTCCCCTAGAAGCTCTCAGGGACAAGTTTTTGAGGTTCAATGTGCCACTTAGTTTCCTGAAACTGGTTTATAACGTCTGGAAGGGACCACGACTCCTGAGGCTAGGTCAGCACCATGCCCAGAGCGTGCTCTTCGCAGAAGGAGGGCTGCCCGCGGGAGATGTTTTTAATGACATTTCGATCAAGATACATGCGGTTCAGGAATTTGATTCTCTACTAGTCAGGCAGCCTTGCATTGATTTTCTCAGCTATATAGACGACAGCGCTATCGGAGTAGCTAGTAGTGACAGGCAGATAGCCAAGTCAATGGCTGTTGCAGCAGGCAGAGATTTCAAACAGTGTGTGCAAGAGCTCAAGGCTCAGCTGAATGACAAGATAGCGGTCATATCCAGTACAGAAGACCTAGCCAGAGAGGTCTGCAAGGAGTTACGTTTCCCTCGTGAGGCGGCACTAACGAGTGTTGCCTATCTTGGGGTAGATCAGTCTGGAGCCTCTCAGCGCACGAGGCCACATGCCAGAGATAAGCAGAGAGCACGATTTTCCAAGATGCGTTTAAGGCTCAGGAAGCACAAACGACTGGCACGCACTGTAGCTGGGTGCACCAGGAAGTCTTTTCAGCGTGTTTTGAAGACTGGTGTTTCCACGGGTGCTGCCTTCGGCACCGAGGTCCTGGGCCTAAACAATCTCGAGTGGTTTAACTTTCGAAGGCTTCAAAGCCGAGTGCACTCCCCCCAACATGGAGGAACAAGTTTAAGTGCAAAAACGGTCCTTTTTGGAGATGAGAGTGCGAGGTCGGCGTTAGCTCCCGCGTTGCAGTGGTGTCGCATGTTGTGGCTCGCTCAGTCTAACGCCGACCGAGCGCTCGCCTCCACGAATGAGCTGTGCAGGATGTGGCGAGAAGCCAAGGCTAGCAGTCCCCGATCCTGGCATGCGAGCAAAGGGCCCCTCTCGAGAGCGAGGCTCGCAGCTTGCCGTGCAGGATGGGATGCACCAGATCCGATCCTCTGGACAGACCACAACGGTCTACAGGTCAACATCGGCCAGTTGACTCCAGGGCTGCTTTTTGAATTGCTTGAAGCTGGCCTACAGCGCCAGCATGAATATGCCTTGGCGCGCAAGCTCGGCTTTGAGCAGGCGAACTGTGCGACTTTCGATCTAGTGCGCAAGCAGATCTGTGCCTCGAGCAGCAAAAAGTATACACGATATCAACAGTTTTTAGTTCGGTGCTGTGCCTGCGACGCTCTTTGGACAGAAGAGCGAGCGAGACTCTCGGGGTACACGACCTCGGGAAAATGCAGGTGCGGCAGAGTCGATACGCTGCACCACAGATTATATACTTGTGATTTGCCTGAGGTCAGAGAGGCAAGAGAAGCTGCCGAGATCCCAGAGTCTTTTATTTTGGAAGGATGCGAGAGCACCGATCCGATTTATACCAGAGGGCTCTTCGTCTTTGATCCCAGTGAGGTCCCCCCCCCGTGTGCGTCGAGTGACTGTTGTGTTGTGGGGGGTAATGGCGAAGAGATCCCTCAGACTCCTGAGCAGGTGGGACAGCTTCTGGGGGAGCATCAATTAATGGAGTTAGCCGCAGACGGGTCATGTACGAAGCAAGCGTTGAGATGTCTTCGGAGGGCGGCTTGGGCCATTGCGCTTTTGCGGCCTGAGAGCGAAGATGTCCTGGCGGTACTTCGAGGCCCCGTGGCCGGCTCCCTCCCCCAGACCCCTGCTTTCGCGGAGCACCTAGCCTATGCATTAGCTGGGCAAGTTTCAGACAGAGAGACCCATGTAGGGCTAGATTGCCTCGCCGTTGTTACTACTGCTCAGAGGTCTCTCGAGGCTCAGACAAGGTCCTCTAATAAGTATGCTGCTGTGCGTTTGTTTGCTCAGTCACTCCCAGGCACAGCCAATATAACTCTTACGAGGCATGTGAAAGCTCACAGGTCGGATGAGGCCATCTCTGTTTTGCAGGGCGACGAGTTGAGGTATGCTCAGGCGAACAAGGCCGCAGATGCTCATGCCAAGATAGCCCTGACGATGCACGCTCGCCCCGACCCCAGTTTCCTAGACAAGGTCGAAGAGGCTGAGGTCAAGGCTCTCAGATTCATCAAACTAGCTGCAGCTGTGCTTCCGTGCTTTCAGAATGACAGGAGGTGGTCCAGGCCCCCTAGAAGCAGGCGACCCCAGGATAAGCGGTGCAGTAGTTTTCACGAGTGGGCCTCAACTCTGGTGGGCCACCAGTGCAAGCAGTGTTTGATTGTGGCGCCTCCTGGGGACTCGCCGCCAATGGATGGCTGCAAGGGCACCCCTACATTCTTGCGTAAGTTGATAGGGGATGCCAAGGGTCACCAGGTTGTTGCTGTCCAGGGTTCTGTCGTTGGAGGTGGCGCTCAGATCCCTGGGATCCCCACGAGGCGAGCGGTTCAACAGTTTCTGTGTGTTCTGTGTGGGGGTTGGTCCCAAGGTCGCGGGGCCAAGTTGGGCAGAGTGTGCCTTCCCCCCACCAGAAAAGGTATTGAGATTTTACAGGCCTTCAGGAAAGGGCTCGGACCCAATCCTCGTTTACGGTCCGTCATTGACCGAGCGATTCCGTTCAGTCAAGTAGATATACAGGCCACTACTCGGGCAGAGGCTCGAGTAGTCACACGTGTGCGTTTGACGGCGACTGCGGCGGCGACGACGTCGGCACCGCAGGAAGACCCAGCGGCGCCGCAGGATCCGCCAGCGCAGGTCCCGACGTACGAGAGCCGCCTGAAGGCGCTCCTCGAGAGGGTCAAGGCTAAGGAGGAGGCCAGGCGAGGAACGCCCACGCCTCCCGCCTTGCCCTAACTCGTTTTGTTTTCTCGTGTAGTCATGTGACTTGTCCTTATGGCTGTTCTTTCTTTCTTTCCTCCCTCTCCTCCTCCTCCTCCTCTTCCTCCTCCTCCTCCTCCTCCTCCTCCTCCTCCTCCTCTTTCTCCTCCTCCTCTTCCTCTCCTCCTCCTCCTTACTCCTCCTCTTCCTCCTCCTCCTCCTCCTTCCCTCTCCTCCTCCGCACTCCTCCCCTCCTCCCATCTCCTCCCCTCCCTCCTCCTCCTCCTCCTCCCCTCTTCCTCCTCCTCCTCCTCCTTTCTCTTTCCTCCTCTTCCTCCTCCTCCTCCTCCTCCTCCTCCTCCTCCTCCTCCTCCTCCTCCTCCCTCTGCTCCTCCTCCCCTCCTCCTCCTCCTCCTCCTCTTCCGCTCCTCCTCCTCCTCCCTCCTCCCCTCCTCCTCCTCTCCTCCTCCCTCTGCTCCTCCTCTCCCCTCCTCCTCCTCCTCCTCCTCCTCCTCCTCTTCCTCCTCCTCCTCCTCCTCCTCCTCCTCCTCCTCCTCCTCCTCCTCCTCCTCCTCCTCCTCCCTCGGCGGCCAGCCCCCGGCTGGCCCTGGCCGAGGGTGGCAGAGGCCGGAACCGGGGCATGGCAGAGCAGCTGCTAAAGGCGGGAGTAAGGTTCCAGGGGGCTCCCTTTGGGCCCCCGGGGGTCCTCCATGGGGCGGGGCTGGAAGTCGGGAGAGGGTGCTCTCCAGCCTGCAGTGCAGTACACACTGTTCATGTCTAAATGTTCGGAAGTTCTCTGACTGGGGGGCAAGATCCTTGCATTTCCAACTGTTCCATCCTGGGCCTTTTCCTGGCCACCAGGGGGCCAGGAACAGTCAGAGACGAGCACAACTAGAAATGAGCACGATTCGAAATAAACGACGTGTAATTCGTTCGCAGGATCGCGAGCGGCACAATTACCTACACGCCACCCTTCGGGTGACAAGGAGCCTGGGGGGGGGGGAAAGAACCAAATGCTGGCAAATGCGGCGGGTGTGATGATGACGATACTGGTGACGCGCAATCGAGTTAACGATGACGCGTGCTGACGATGTTGCACTGCGATGTGATGTCACTAGCGTCCCTGGTTTCGATCCCGCGATCGACCTCACGGCCAGTCTGAGTACCAATGGATTCAGCGATCGATCCCATTGTGCTCACCCCGCCCCGCGAGATCTGCACGACCTAGGGGACGTCGCCTCCCTGTGCATCCGACGGCGTGAGCACAACCAATCGAAGAATCAACCTCGCTGTCGGTTTCACGCTTGATCTCACGATCCATCCCATTCTAGGGATCTCATTCTCGATCTCACTATCGACGTCACTATCGGCACCAAGGCGGGACACTCCTGGCCACCGCTCGCCTACTGCCGACGGGACACCCGCGGGACACCACGGCGGGACACCACGGCGGGACACCCTGGGCCACCGTGCGCCCACCAGGGGCGGAGGGGCGGTCCACTGCATCCGAATCGCCCTAGCGGCGGCGGCGTCATTCCCCTCGCACGCCCACGCAGCTTCGCCTCGCCCGCACGCGCGACACGAACACGAAACCGAAACCGATTTCCCAGTGGGGGGCTCCGTTCCACTGCGATCTCACCCCCCAACCTCAGATAAATTGTCGGAGCTCCGCGCGGATTTCTTGGATCGGCGCTGGGGCCCCGTTGGCGGCGCATCTGGCGCCGCCCCCGGCGGGCTCTGCGCGCGAACGAGGGGGGCCAAGGGGCCGGCCCATCGACCATCGAAAAGTTCCAGGCGGGGAGGATGAAAGACGAGAAGGGGCAAGTGTTTATCACCTGGCGATAGCGGCCGTTACCAGCGGGGGATCGGGAGGGGGAGGGGCGAGGGGGCTAGTACCGTCACGATTCGCGCCGGCGCCGTCCAGGACTTTGCTACCCCCAGCGGCGCACGGCGTTGGCGCGAACCGTGAGGTTACCAGGTTGAGGGGGGGGACGGGGGGAGCATCCCCGTTAACGGCCGTTCAGCGTTCTTGGGCCTGAGAGTTGCGAGCGCGTGCCATGCCCTACGATGTTCCAACCTGCTTTGCCACAAAGACTTCCGAGCACCAAGAAAGTACCGAAAGTGGAGGGCTTTCGCGCGTCGGGCCCCGGGAGGCGATCCTCGTTCGACAGCGTTTCGACACTTTTCTGGATGCTCGAAATCATATCTGGGATGTGGTCCATCACTGCGATAAGAGCAGCATGAGCCATGCCCCGACTGACTTTCTGTCGGGCGTGTCCCCCAACAGGGGGATTTTCGACGAAAAATAAAAAAAAAGCCCAAACATACCACCTAAAAAGTCACATTTTTCAAAGAAGTAGTCCCCAGACTGTTTTTTGACTATTGTTTGATTATTTGGGGGGTATCTTTAATTTGTCGTCGAGCATCCCCCTGTAGGGGGGCAGGCCCGACTTCAGACCGACTCGGCGCGCGAGCTGCAGCGCAGAGCTCGGGAAGCGCCGCGAGGCTGCGCAGCGGAGGCGCAGCGGAGGCGCAGCGGAAGCGCATCGTCCGGCCCTTGCCCTCCAGAGCCGCGGGAGAGCGGCCCGGGGCCCCGAGCGGCCCCGCCGCCAAGCTGCAGCCATGAGATTGGGATTGAGTCGGGCCTGTCCCCCTGCAGGAAGATCTTCGACGAGAAATCACAGATGTCCCCCAAGTAGTCCAAAAAAACAGTCCCAAAATGGTCTGGGGACTATTTGTGGACTATGTCTTGGCCTTTTCTGGGGTATGTTAGAGTTTTTTATGTTTCGTCGAAAATCCCCCTGTAGGGGGACGCGCCCGACATGAGACTAGGACAGGAAAACCCCACAAGCTTTCCCACGGGGATCAAAATCTGGGCTCTCCAAACGAATCCGTAGTTGGTTTTAATATCATGTTTCGCCGATCGTGGCAGGCCTTGGCTCCCATGAACCAGATCTTGGCTGCTCTTGGCGACTGGCCAGAACCCCCCAAGTCTGCTTGCGCGACTGGTGACAGCAGGTCGACTGAGCAACGGCCCGGACCCAGACTCCCTCCCTCCCCCAGCCTTCGGCTAAATTCCGGAACCCGAAATGACAAAAAAACACGCTTGGCTCCAAAAGTTTGAGCAGTCTTGCGAACACCAGGCCCAGGTTACACCCATCAGAAACCTTGAGAATCAAGCACCGTTTGCCTTGCCTCCACATGTCATTGAGAAAACCAAGAGTCTTGACTGGACCCTGGGCGTTGTCTTGGAGCTTTTTTCTCTCTCGTGGAATTGTCACAAACCTGGACCTGGATGACTGCCTGAGAGACCGCCTGGAGTGAAGTCCATTCTCCCAGCTTAGACTGTTCTTAACTCTAGACTTAAGTCGGGCTGTCCCGCTACAGGAGCAACATTCAAGAACAGTCCGAAAATAGCCAGGGGAAGATGTGTTGATTGTTTGTTGATAGCATTCTGGAGTATTTGTTTATTGTTCATTTCTCGTCCAAGATCCCCCTCTAGGGGGACATGTCCGACTTAACTCTAGGCTTGTGGAAGTCGGTTCATGGAGAGGAAGCATGCTGCCAAATGATTTCCAGATGTCTAAACCTGTGTCAAACATGTTCTTAAAGATGTTGAACAGATCCCTGGACCATGTGTAGACCATGCTAATGTTTAACAAATGGTGAGGACATCTGTAATTCAATGATCGGACTGTCAGAGTGCCCACTGTCATGGCATCCACAACTCTCTGGGCAGGGGCGTACCAGATTGCCCGCCCTGGCCGCGTCGGTCCATCGGTTCCGCTCCGCCCTGGGAGGGCCCTCGAGGCGGAGCTCGTCCCCGCCCTCCGCGCGGAGACCCTGTGCCGTGGGCCGCTCTCTCTGGGCCCTCCTCCTCCTCCTCCTCCTCCTCGCTCCGCCTGGCTCCTCCTCCCCCTCATTCCTCCTCCTCCTCCTCCTCCTCCTCCTCCTCCTCCTCCTCGCTCCTCGCTCCTTCCTCCTCCTTCCTCCTCCTCGCTCCTCCTCTCCTCGCTCCTCTCCTCCTCCTCCTCCTCCTCCTCGCTCCTCCTGACTCCCGTCCTCCCGTCCCTCCCCTCCTCCTCCTCCCCTCCTCCTCCTCGCTCCTCCTCCTCCCTGCCTCCTCCTCCTCCTCCTCCTCCTCCTCCTCCTCCTCTCCTCGTCTGGCGCGGTGCATGGCGCGCTCGTTTCAATTCTCCGATTCGTTCGATCTCTCTCGATGACTTCTCGCTCCACAAGAGTCGCCTTGGATTCCGATGTGGTTCCGAGTGTTTTTTTTTTTTTTTCTTCTCACTGGAGGCATACCAGCCTGCCGATTTCCGCCGATTCGACTCTTCCCGAATCGGCTGCCGATTTCCGCCAACACGATTTCATGTCGATCGCCGATCCGATTTATCGATTCGATTCTGGGCTCTCCTGCGCAAGGGGGGGCGAGGCATGCGAGAAAGAGCCTCGCCCTCGAGGAGCGCTGGAGTCGATGCCTCTTCCTCGGCGGCGAGGCCTGCGGAAGGCGGCGGAAGGAAAGGCCCAGACCTCCCCCGGGTCATGATAAAAAAAACACGGCGGAAGGTATTTCTCAATGTTCGGCCTCGGGGGGCCCTCACCGGGCCCTCGGGACCGTCAAAAGACGGCTCGGGATGAAACCTTGGTCCCAGGGAATGTGTCCAGACCTCTGGGGGTCGCGTCATGGAAAACAAAATCGTGACTTCGGGGGTCTGGGGGGAGGCCGCTTCCGCCGGCGGAAGTTCGGCGGAGGGCGGCGGCAGTAATAATCGTCCGCCCAAGAGATGGCAAGGTTTTCTGGTTCAGGGTGTGGTTGGAGACCGCCAAATGACGGGGGGGGGGGGGGAAGAGGTACCCGTTTCGGGCACCCCTGAACCCCGCCGGGGGCCCAGGCGGGACCCAGAAAGGGGCGCGGAGGCTGTACAATGTGCCTCGCCCACCCCCCCTCATGCATCGCGCCCCCCCCATAGGGGGGCCCACGAGGGGCCCCAAAGGGGCACGACAGTTCTTGCAGAATGTTTGTCGCCCCTCCTCCTCCTCCTCCTCCTCCTCCTCCTTCCTCCTCCTCCTCCTCCTCCTCCTCCTCCTCCCCCCCTTGCTCCCTCCTACTCGCTCCGCCTGGCTCCTCCTCCCCCTTCTCCCTCCTCCTCCTCCCTCCTCCCCTCCTCTCCTCCTCCTCCTCCTCCTCCTCTCTCCTATCGCTCCGCCTGGCTCCCTCACTCCTCCCCCTCCCCTCCCTTCCTCCTCCTCCTCCTCCTCCTCCTCCTCCTCGCTCCTCCTCCTCCTCCTCCTCCTCCTCCTCCTCCTCCTCCTCCTCCTCCTCGCACCGCTCGGGACTGGCGAGAGATCCAGGCGAAGCTGGCACAAACTTGGCTGATGCTGGATGTTCTGCCCTGTATTTATCGGCATGTTTTCCACCACCACCACCACCATAAGTTGGAGGGAGGAAGGAGGAAGAGGACGAGGAGGAGGAGGAAGACGAGGAGGAAGTTGGGAGGAAGGAGGAATAGGACGAGGAGGAGGAGGAGGACGAAGAGGAGGAGGAGGACCCTGTTTCTCGGAGGGGACCGTCGAGGAGCATCTTGACTCCTCTGGTGAGTTTGTTTTCTTTTTTCTGTATTATATATACAACACAAAAAAGACATCAGGCGATCGCAAACATGAATCAAAGGGGCGTGGATCAGCGACGGGCCCCGCTTCCATGGGGAATCGCGGATTCCTGCCGCCGAGCGAGGCGGCACCTGCCGCATTTAGGGGAGGGTACCTCCCCCGATCCATGGATTTGGCGACATCGCGCCAAATCCATGGATCGCTAATCCATGGTTGCGCGCCCCCGAAAACAGACACACGAAATCGAAGAAGGCACGGCGGAATGGACGTCCGAGGGATGGCCCTGGGCCTCCGAGAGGGGGCCCGAGCTTCTGGCGACGGAGGATCGCGCCGCATCGCCAGTGCATCGGCGATGCAGCTCGATGTGGAGCCCGATGTTCTCCACGCCGACGGTGCCGATGCGCCGCCTCCGTCGCCGATGCATCGCCGATACATCGGCGGTGCGGCGCGATCCTCCGACCCCATCTACTCGGCCCCTATCTGGGAGGCTGCGATTTTGATACACCAGGACACAGGCGCGCCCGAGAAGACTGCAGTCGTGGGCCAAAACATCCTCCATGTTTCCGTTCCCTCAAAGTAGTTTCAATGTCCTGGTTACAACGTCCGAGTTTCATGGCGCCCTGAGGCCTGCAAATGGGTCGGACGAATGCGGTGGATATGGGAAGGGAGGGCGACGAAGTCTGCTGCACGCAGCTGGTTTCGGCCCCGCCGCCAGGTCCTTTCGTCGATCGATGCATTGGGGCCTCCAGAGGCGCCAGGAGGCGCCGGGAAAACCAGCTACTCGAGTTCATTCGCTAGTTCCTGTTTAGTTACTTCGATGGGCGCGTTCGTCAAGGAATGTGCCCAGGAGGCTTCAGAACCCTGGAGGATTCCTTATCTGATGAGGGCGGC
>CAUYUJ010016119.1:0-90000 GCA_963575745.1 Prorocentrum cordatum
CTCTCCTCCTCCTCCTCCTCCTCCTCCTCCTCCTCCTCCTCCTCCTCCTCCTCCTCCTCCTCCGTGTGTGTGGAAGCACACCGAGCGCCGAGGGGCCGAGGAAGACGACCGTGGGGCACGAGCCCTCGAGCCTCGACCCGCGGCGGCGGAGGCGACGACGACGTTGTTGGCGTCGCTGACTTCGTCGACGTCGTCGTCGTCGGCGACACGGCGGCGATGGCGACGACGATGAAGTCGACGTCGACGTCGACGACGACGACGACGAGGACGAGGACGACTATGATGCCGACGGCGACAACCAAGTCGACGATGACGTCGACGTTGACGACGACGACGACGACATCGACGACGTTGACGTTGACGACGACGATGATGACGACGACGTCGACGACGCCGTCGACGTTGACGACGACCACGGCCGCCACCAGCGGACGTCTGCGTCGCCGGCGGCCCGGAGGAGCCGGTGGCCCCGCCGCCGCCGCCGCCCTGCGGTCGACGCACCTCGGGGGGTGCGCCCGCGCGGGGCGAGTGGCCGACGCACCTCGTCGTCGTCGGCGTCGTCGGCGTCGTCGGCGCCAGCGTCGGCGTCGGCGTCAGCGTCGTCGTCGTCGTCGGCGGCGGCGTAGTCGTCGTTGTCGTCGCTGTGTCGCGGGGGGATCCAGGGTCAGCGGAGGAGCAGGAGGACGATCGAAGATCGACGAGGAAGATCAAGGACGAGGAGGAGGCGAGCGTACGGAAGGCGAGTGCCAGAAGAGGAGGAGGAGGAGGAGGAGGAGGAGGAGCGAGGATCGTGGAGGAGGATCGAGGGATCGAGGCTCGAGGATCGGCTCGGGAATCGGCCAGGGGCCTCCTCGCAGGCGGGAGGGCCTGTCGGGGGCCCCGCTCTGCCTCCATACTGACGCCCCCCCCCCTCCTCCTCCTCCTCCTCCTCCTCCTTCTCCTCCTCGTCCTCCTCCTCCTCCTTGGAGCACCCCCGCCGACTGGTGATGTGGTGCGCGCCGCCGAGACGGAGCGCATAAGGGGCGCCTGGACCGCAGGGCGCCGGCGCAGAGCGCCACGGCGAGCGCGAGCTTGGGAAAGGGCGGTGATGGGTCTGCTTTCCACCACCACCGCCACAAGTTGGAGGGGGGAGGGAGGAGGAGGAGGAGGAGGAGGAGGAGGGAAGGAGGAGGAGAGCCTCCCCTCCTACTTATGGTGGTGGCGGTGGGAAACAAGCTCACCAGAGGCGGGGCTCCTGCCCCATCGATCCCTCTCGCCGCAGCTCTGCCCGCTCTCGCGCTCTCTCCTCCTCCCCTCCTCCTCCTCCTCCTCCTCCTCCTCCTCCTCCCCCTCCCCCTCCCCCTCCTCCTCCCCCTCCGCGGGGCGACGCGGCGTGTGGATCTCCCCCGCGGCGTGCGGCCACGGCTGCGGGCCCGAGGAGGAAAAATCTGCGGCTCCAGCGACGAAGGCCAAAAGCCAGGGCGAGGGGTGAGGATGCATAGAACATCTCTGAGAAGCGGCGGCTCTGGAGGATGCCTCGGGCGCCGCGGCCTTCCTAGAGAGCCTTCCCCGGACGGGACGCTCTGAGGGCGGCCCGGAACGCTCTGGAACGGATTGATCCTCGTCCTGGCCCCGCCCCCTGTTGCTCCCGTCGCACTGAAGGACCACATCCCATAAACAATTTCGAGCACCCAGACACATGTCAAAACAGTGTCGAAACAGTGTCGAACGAGTGTCTCCCAGGGCCCGACACGTGACAACACTCGAGTTTCGGTATCTCTTTGGTGCTCGAAATTCTTGTTGGGTGATTCAGGCTGAAAAAGGCTGGAGCATCACAAGCCCCGCCCGAGGGCCCGAAGAACCTGCGGCTCGAGACAAGACGTGGCACGATCCAGCAGCACGCAGGCACCAGATCGACGCACCGAGCCTGGATCCCGCTGGGTGATCGGTGGCTCAATAGTCGGCGAACTGCGACGAGTGCCCGTCTCGCGGGTCGGAGTGATGCAGGGAGAAGGAGTTCGGTGGCCACTCACGGGGGCCTCCCGTACCATCTTCTCGGCTCTTGCGAATCGACGCTAATCGATCCTAAATCGACACTACTTTAGTCGACCCTACAAAGACACTAGTCGACGCTGCGTCGACGCTAATCGGCGCCAGCCGAAGACTGCTCTATCTCATCGACTCCAAGACACTAATCGATGCCCGTCGAGGCTAAAGACGCACTTGAGAGGGTATACCAAGCTCCCGTGATTAGCTACCGAGACGGAGTTTTATATATATATATATACATGCATGCATACATACATACATACATACATACACACATACACACATATATATATATGTAATAGAACCATCGCGCGCGCTTCGCGCGCGCTCAGGTTCTAGCCCAGGCTGGGGGCGCGCTAGAAGATCTTGGACAGCGCTATCAAGCACAGCCGCGTGACATAGTCGTGCCTCCTGAGGGCCTCTTGGGAACCTCTTGGGTCTTCGTGGGGGCATCTGAAGGGCTTCTGGGGGTTTCTCCGTGCTTCCTCAATTGGCTGTTGGAGGCACCTCTTGGGTGCTTATCGGGGGGCATCTTGGGGCTTCTTGGAGTCCCTTGGGGGCATCGTCAAGGTTCTCCGGGCAGTCGGAAAATTATGCTCTGCAGTCTGAAGCAGTCAATTGGCCGTCTTGGCTGCGTGGAGGCCCGGCGTGAGACCACATTGGGGCAATCCGGAAGCCTCCCGGGGCCCGCTTGGGCCGTCTGGGGAGCCTCTGGAGGCCCTCCTGGACTATTTTGGACCTCCCCGGCCGCCCCGTCCTCCCATGGGGGGTCGGAGGCGGCGGCCTCCAAGGCCCAGGACGCGGAAACCCTGGAAAAACATAAAGAAAATGAGCCCTGGTCCCCCCATGGAGGGTCGAGGCAGCTGTTTTTGGGCCCCGGGCCTGCTATGCGTATGCCTGTCTATCTGTCTGTCTGTCCGTCTGCATGTACGCAAGATAGGCACCGAAACCCCAAATTCGAAACAACTAGGTGCAAACGGTGAGCCGTGAACCTGGTCACCGCCGGAAGCCTTGTAGAGTTCCTCGCGCGCGTTGTGTTCCTGGTGGCCACAGGTCTTCGCTCCACCGAATGCCTCACCGGCAAAGTGCCGCATAGCGTCTCTCCGCCCATTCGGGGACACCCCTCGCCTGAAACATTCCGTGGTCCCGCGGGTAGCTGGCTGGTCTGATTGGCGTCAGCAGCTAAAGTTCTTGTCCCCCGAAGCATACTAAAGCGCTGGGGCATAAGCACTTTTCGCTTCACGCGGCTAAGAATACAGCGTTTGCACATGCTTTGTGACTTCAAAGACTTCACGACGAGCTCAATTGTAGTCGCGGAAGAGTCTTCTAGGAGCCCTCTTGGGGCAGTCTTGCGATCCTCTTTGGGCGTCTTGGGGTTTTCTCGGCCCGTCTTCGGCCTCTGCGAACTCCCTTGAGCCCTGTTTGGAAGCGTCTTTGGGCTGTCCTGGTCTGTCGTGAGGCTCTTTTGGGACCATCTTGGAGTCCTTTCGGGGGCATCTGAGTCCCACGCAGCCCTCTTGGATTCATCATGAGAGGACAGAAATGACACGATGACTACTAATAAGACTGCCGCATGGTTTGACTTATGCTGGTCGCCTAGATATCCTCGTGGGACCCTGGGGCCATCTTGGATGCATCCTGGGGCCCTCTCGGGCTGCCCTTGGGCCCTCTTAGGCGACGCTGGCAACGCTTAGAACCTTTTCCCATGTGGAGCAACATGTACCAGGCAAGGTCTGCGGTGCGAACGGCAATGGGCCCCCCCTGCTATATGCGGGTGCATCCCACTGCCATCTCACATTTCTGCCAAGCTACGCACCTGGCAGCATGGAGACGCACCGTAAAGCATGCACTGTCTGCAATGCGAGCGGGAATGGTGCAACCTTCTATTTGCGGGTGCATGCCGCTCTGCCCTCACAGCTTGTGCAGCGAAGCTACGCGCCTACTCGTTACAGCAAATTGCGATGATGAGAAAAAAGCGGAGTTGCAATGCCGCGAGCAGAAGCGATGAGGCAATTCGCCGAATTGTGAGGAACTCTTTGGAAACATCTATGACAGTGTTGGTGCTCTCTTGGGACGCCTCTTGGACCGTCAAGGGCCCTTTGGGGGCCGTTTTGGGGCCCTCTTAAGGGGGCAGCTGGACCCCCTGGGGGCCTCTTGGGATAGGGGTCAGAGTCTGCTTGACTAATTACCAGTCGGGGTCTCTTGGCATGCTTCTCAGGCGCCTCCTGGAACCAATTTTAAAGCCCCTTGGGGCTTGATGGGGGCCGCCTGGGGGCCTCTCGGGGTCTCTTCGGATCTCTTGGGGGCCTGCTGGCAGTCTCGGTGGGGCACTTGGGGCGGAGGGCTCTTGTAAGTGAGTTGGGGGTCCCCCTCTTGGGTCGTCTTGGGCACCTCTTGGACCCTCTTGGGCTCTCTTGGAATGTCTTGAGGCGCTCCTGTGATGCTCTTGGGCCGTTTTGGGACGACCTTGGGGGCCTCTTGGGCCATCCTGGACGCTCTTAAAACAAAGAAATTACGAACAACAGACCAGGGGGAAAAAACACATGATGTCCGAAGAGTGTTCGGTAACTTTGGTCATCGAATGCCTCTTGGGGAGCATATCGGAGCCTTCTTGGGGCGTCACCTTGGTGGCCTCTTGGGCCGTTTTGATGCCTTCTTGGTGGCCCCTTTGGAGCGTCCTGGGGGCCTCTTGGAGCGTCTTGGGGCCTCGTAGGTGCATCTTTGGGGCATCTTTGGGATACTCTTGGGGCTCTCTGGAGCTATTCCGGTGCCGTTACGATGCCTCGGAAGGCCAAGAGGGGGGCGAGTGGCACATGGACAGCAATCAAAGCTATTCCTAAGGTTCTTGAAAGGCTTTGGCATTACACAGGGGGGGGGGCTCCTGGGACGACCTGGACACTCCAATGGGAGAGCCCCCAGGAGCTCCCAAGACTGCTGTGGGAGAAATCCACTGGGAAGCCCTGCGAAGCCCCTGCGATATTCGATGGAAACTCCGGGGGGAGATCCTGGGAGGCTCCAGAAGCCATCTCGGGGGCCTCTTGTGCCGTCTTGGGCAGGTCATGGCGGTTTGGGGGGGTCTCTTGGCATCGCTTCAAGTACGCCTACGGCCATCTTCACACATTCGTGGCTGAAACATCCTTTCCTGGAGGCCGAAAACATGCCCCGCACCCCAGCGGCTGAATGCGATAACAGGGGAGGGAGGTTAGAAAAGTCTGAGGCCCTGGGCCGCTTGCCCCGGGACGCCGATGACATTGCCTGCAGCATCGTCACCATCATCGTCACCATCCTCACCCCCACCCCCATTATCATCACCATCACCATCACCGTCACCATCACAATCACCGTCACCACCACCACCATCATCAGCATCATCATCATCATCAACATCAGCATCAGCATCATCAGCATCAGCATCATCGTAATCATCATCGTCATCATCATCATTATCGTCGTCGTCGTCGTCGTCACCACCATCCTCCTCCTCCTCCTGATCATCATCCCCACCCTCATCCTCATCCTCCTCATCATCATGACCAGCATCATCATCAGCATCATATTCATCATCATCACCATCACCATCATCAGCATAACCATCATCACCATCATCAACATCAGCATCACCATCATCACCATCATCATCATCATCATCATCATCATCATCATCATCATCATCATCATCATTCTCACCACTGTCATCAACATCATCATCACCCTCATCATCATCACGATCGTCATCATCCTCAACATACTCATCATCATCATCATCATCATCATCATCATCATCAACATCATCATCACTGCCCGCATCGTTCACGCGTTTCCCTCCGTGTGGCCTTGCGCCCATCCTGCCACTGTGCCTGTTGTTAATCAGAAACCTCGTGTATGCCTGTTGGTAGCTTCTGGGCGACCGCATGGAGTCAGTCCTGTAGCCTCTTGGGGGGTGATTCGGGGCCTTTGGGGCTCTCTGTTAGGCATCTGGGGAGCCTCCTCGTGGGTCCTCTTGAAGGTTGTCTCGGGAGCTTTCTGGAGGTTTCGAGGGTCCGCTCGGGGCGGAGGCCTCCAAATGGCATGTCGGTCGGAGTTCTCCTCGGGGGCCGCTCTCGGGCCTTCTTGGGGCCGTCTTGGGCGGTCTTGGGCGCAACCTGGGCTCTCTCGGGGCTCTCTTGGGCGCAACACCGCTTCGTAGGAGGTTTGCAGGGGCACCTGGCGGATCAAGCCCTGGACAGAAGCTGCCAAGACGCTGCGCGGCAGGCCCGCGGAGAAGCCGCGGGGCAGGCGCATTGGGAACGAGTGGGAAAACGCACCTCGGGACAAGCTGCAACCTCAAGCAAGGCGCTGCGGGGGTGCCTGACCGGGAGCCTCGGAGACGAGCTGGCGTGGCCCTGCCGGCCGGCTTCTTCTCGAACGACCCTCTTAGCTCTCACGCGGAACTATCCGGGAACCAGCAACTGTTCGAGAGACAGTGTTGGTTTTCTCTACTTAGCTCGGGCTGCAGGCAAGCTGCGGACTCATATGTAGACCAGGCGCCAACGCTCGCAAAGCCAAAGTCGCCCCTTCCGATGTGGGCCCTTGTAGGCAAGCTACGGAGCCCGGCTGGAGACCCATATGTGGGGAGGACTTTCAAACGATTTGCCGGATCTTTCACAATCTCTCACAACTTAAAAACATGAAATCGGTTCCTCCCAGCGCTTTGATAATTCGCCGGCCCAACGGGCCAGGGCGTGCTAAGATCTCTGGTAACTGGTTAACAGTATTAACAGTATTGAATCGCTTCGCTCATTCCGCCGGCCCGTGATATGGCATCGCTGGTTTTTGTCTGTGCGTTCGTTGCCCATGTTGCGCTCTTGGGGGCGGGTGTCGTTCGGACGCGTTGCGTGGGGAGTTTTGATGGTGAAGCAGTTCCCTGGGGGTCGTCTCTCGATGGGGCGAAATAGAGTCGTCGTCAAGATGCTTCTTTGGGGGGCCTCTTGGGGTCTGTTGAGAGGCCGTTCGGGGGCGCCTGGGAGACATGTTTGAAGCCTTCTGGGGCTTCTTTTGGGCCTCCTGGGAGTCTCCTGGGGCCTCTTGGCGACATCTTGGGGCCTCTTGGAGGCCTCTTGGGGCCTCTTTGGGACCTCCTGGGCGCCTTCTGGGACGGAGGGCTCCATTTTTGAGTTCTCGGTATCCCTCCTGAGTCCCTCTTGGGCCCGTCTTGGGGCCTCTTGGTCCGTCTTGGGCGGCACTTGGGCCGTCTTGAGGGCTCTCTTGGGTCGTTTCGGCGCCGTCTTGGGAGCTTCGTGGGCCGTCTTGGAGCGGTCTTGGGGGCCTCTTGGGCCGTCTTGGAGCGTCCGGAAGCCGAAAAAGCCAGAACACAAAAAACATCGAAAAAACCAATGAAATCAACGATTTTGGCCTCTTGGGGCTCTCTTCGGAGGCCTCTTGGAAGGCTCTTGGGGCGTCTTGGAGGCCTCTTGGGCTGTCTTGGGGGCCTTTTGGGCCGTCTTGGGGTCATCTTCGGCGTCTTCGAGCGCTCTTTGGGCGTCTCGGGGGCCTCTTGGGCAGTCTTGGGGGCCTCTTGGGGCACTCTGAGCGCGCTCTGGGGAGCCTGAGAGGCCGCACCCAGAAGGAAAACCATCTCTGAGTAGACTTGGTCGGGCGGCGGTCGGGCGGCGACCGGGCGTTGGTCGGGGTACTTTTCGCCGGGGGACCCCCAGGGGCCGCCCCGCGCGCGCGAACTAGAAATACTGTTAATACTGTTAACCAGTTACCGGAGATCTTAGCACGCCCTGGCCCGTTGGGCCGGCGAATTTCTAGTTCGCGCGCGCGGGGCGGCCCCTGGGGGTCCCCCGGCGAACAGTACCCCGACCAACGCCCGGTCGCCGCCCGACCAAGTCTACTCAGAGATGGTTTTCCTTCTGGGTGCGGCCTCTCAGGCTCCCCAGAGCGCGCTCAGAGTGCCCCAAGAGGCCCCCAAGACTGCCCAAGAGGCCCCCGAGACGCCCAAAGAGCGCTCGAAGACGCCGAAGATGACCCCAAGACGGCCCAAAAGGCCCCCAAGACAGCCCAAGAGGCCTCCAAGACGCCCCAAGAGCCTTCCAAGAGGCCTCCGAAGAGAGCCCCAAGAGGCCAAAATCGTTGATTTTCATTGTTTTTTCGATGTTTTTTGTGTTCTGGCTTTTTCGGCTTCCGGACGCTCCAAGACGGCCCAAGAGGCCCCCAAGACCGCTCCAAGACGGCCCACGAAGCTCCCAAGACGGCGCCGAAACGACCCAAGAGAGCCCTCAAGACGGCCCAAGTGCCGCCCAAGACGGACCAAGAGGCCCCAAGACGGGCCCAAGAGGGACTCAGGAGGGATACCGAGAACTCAAAAATGGAGCCCTCCGTCCCAGAAGGCGCCCAGGAGGTCCCAAAGAGGCCCCAAGAGGCCTCCAAGAGGCCCCAAGATGTCGCCAAGAGGCCCCAGGAGACTCCCAGGAGGCCCAAAAGAAGCCCCAGAAGGCTTCAAACATGTCTCCCAGGCGCCCCCGAACGGCCTCTCAACAGACCCCAAGAGGCCCCCCAAAGAAGCATCTTGACGACGACTCTATTTCGCCCCATCGAGAGACGACCCCCAGGGAACTGCTTCACCATCAAAACTCCCCACGCAACGCGTCCGAACGACACCCGCCCCCAAGAGCGCAACATGGGCAAAGAACACACAGACAAAAACCAGCGATGCCATATCACGGGCCGGCGGAATGAGCGAAGCGATTCATAATACTGCACCAACGGACCTGGAAATTTCACGGGCAGACGCGGCATAACTGGGTGCGGGCGGTGAACCGTCATCCAGGCTACCGCCGGGGACCTCGTAGAGCTGCGTACACACATATGACAGCGCTGTCAATGCGGACAGCGAGCTCCCTGGGATATCAGCTTGAGAACTCCGCGGAAAAGAAAAAAAACAAAAAAACAAAAAAATAAAAAAAAAACGTTGTTGGGGTCTCAACGGAACGTCAGCTCCACAAAAGTTTCTGTGCTACAAAGAACAGATAATTCCCAAGCGAACGCGACAGAAACTACTTCAGTTGCAGAGAAACTTCACCCCCGAAACGCACTGCGAAATCTCTGATAATTTCTATAAAACCTTAAATTTATTTTCTCGCTTTAAAAGCAAGATGATATGTTTGAGCTCGGTCTCTGGCAGTGAGTCGACAGAAATATTGCAGCTGCAACCCTGAGACTTTCACCAGCGAGCGCAGCGTGATCCAATGCTCCGTTAAACAAAATCTTGGATTGCCAAACGAATTCCCGAACCCCCCACAATCTTCCAAACACCGCAACATGAATGTTTCATGTCAACTTGGGGTCGGCGCCTTCAATGTTTTGATGGCAGCTGCGGACCTGAAACTTTCATGGGCAGACGCGGCATAACCGACTACAGGTGTGAAACATATTGGTTCTCAAAACAAAATGTGGCATCTCTTGCAATGTTCGCCCAGACGACCGAAAAAATCCAACATTGTCCGCCCTGGCCGGGTCCGTCAACTAGCTCCACCCTGCGCCCGAATTCCTCTAGATCATCGCACCGAAGAGCTAGCTAGCTCGACGAAGTGCCTACTACAGGTGGTCAAATACGCTTATCTCGTAACGAATTATGCAATCTCTCAGAATGTTCGCCCAACCGACCCAAAATTATCACTGGGTGCCGGCGATGAGCCTTCAACTGGCCACCGCCGGGGACCTCGCAGAGCTCCTTGCACACAGCAGTGCTGTCAATGCGGACAGTCAGCTCCCTGCAAGTGAATCGATAGGAGTATCGCGGTTACAGACCTAACACTTTCACCAGCAAGTGCAGCGCGATCCAACGCTCAGTAGAAACATCTTGGATCCCCAAGCGACCTGCCAAACCGCTCGCAATCACCCAAGGACCACAAAACATTATTTGGTACTTCAACTGGACGGCGGTTCCTAAAAGTCTTTTCGTAATGCTGCTACACCTACGACGGACCTGGAGAACTGGGTGCCGGCTGTAAACCGTCAGCCAGGTAACCGCCGGGGACCTCGTAGAGCTTCTAACACACACACACTTAACAGTGCTGTCAGTGCGGACAGTAACCTCCCTGGAATATCAGCTTCAAAACTCAAGACAACAAAAGTTTGAGGGTAGAACGGGAAGTCAGTAACACGAATAGTTTTGAATAGTACAGCAGCTAAGAGACCGAATGATTTCAGAGCGAACACACCAAGAACTACTCCAGCTGCAGAGCAACTGGATTCCCAACGCGAATCGCCAAACTTCAAATTATTTCTACAAAGCCTGTGATTTCTTGAGAAACTGCCACGTTTGAGGCCGGTCCCTGGGAGTGAATCGAACGAAACATTGCAGCTACAGCCATGAGGCTTGCAACAGCAAGCGCAGCGTGATCCAATGCTCAGCAAAATAACCTGGGATTTCAAAACGAATTCTCAAATCTTTCAAGATCTCTGAAACCCGCAAAATGAATTGTTCATGTTAACTTGAAGTCGGTTCCGCCATATGTATTATATATGTGTATATATATATGACTGCAGCTACAGACCTGAAACATTCACTGGCAAACGCAGCATAACCTACTACAGGTGCAAAAAAGACACTGGTTCTCAAAACGAACTGTCCAATCTCTCATCTCTCACAATATTTGTCCAACCGACCCAGAGTTCGCACATTATCCGCCGTGGACGGGTCCATCAACTAGCTCCACCCCGCGCCCGAATTCCTCTAGCTCATCGCGCCGAAGAGCTCTGCGAGGCATGTATCGCCAAACGCGGCATAACCTACTACACGTGAGAAGAATGCGTTTTCCCGAAAACGAACTATCAAATCGCTCACGGTATTCGCCCAACCGGCCTAAAGTTCGCACATTGTCCGCCCTGGCCAGGTCCGTCAACTAGCTCCACCCCGCGCTGGAATTCCTCCACACGAACATACGCCCACAGGTGTGTGTATATATACACACCTGTGAACGGCGCGCACTGTATGTATGTATGTACCTACACACGCGTGTATATATATATATATATGTGTGTGTAGATAGATTCCCCAAATACTGCTTGCAATCGCTTCGAAGGAACTTGGCCCGTTCGCGGCCCCGGCGGCCCCGTTCCCTGCCCGTGTCCGCACCGCCTCTTCCCAGCACGCGGCCCGTGAATGGTCTGGGCGGCCCCGTCCCCGTCCCGTCGCCGCCGCCCCGCGCCACTCCCCCTTGCATTGCATTGGAGTCGCACTGCGCTGCCATCGCATTGCGTTGCGCTGCAAACGCATTGCCTTTTGTACTGCAATCGCATTGCGTTGCATCGCTCTGCCTGCTTTCCGTGGTTCTGCATCGACTTGCCTTGCTGTGGATTGCCTTGCATCGCACTGCACTGCTTTGCGTTGGCGTGCGTTGCTTTGCATGCCGTTGCGTTGTGCTGCATTGTGTCTGTGTTGCGTTGCGTTGCATTGCATTGCTATGCAGTGCATTGCATTGATTTGCATTGTTTGGCATTGATTGGCTTTGCGCCGCATAGTGGCAATTACACCACCTAGATTGCACCGCCTAGATTGTAAGGCGTCACTGATTGGGGTCCACGCTGGCTAACAATGTTTTGTATATAGATGCAGTTTTACACGTATGTATATATAGAGGCCAAAGCTATCTGGTGCAGACAGCACAATCACAGCGAACACATCGAATTCGCGACTGGTGCGCACGTACGAGTAGGCGGCTCCATGAATGCTGGAAACCACTGAGGCCTCATATGTGGCGGCGGGTCATGCCTTGGCTCTGCCGGATTATGCCAGGGTTATGCTGGGCAAGGAACATCCCATTCCACTCTCGTTCCCCATTCCATCTCATTCCATCCGTCCAGTCTTCCTCCTACCATCGCGCCCTCTTTCCCTTACTCCCTCCTTGATCACATCCACCCACCGAAGCTCGCCAAGCCTTCTCGGGTGGTACCTGGGGCTTGCAGTCCAGGTCGTAAGTGCCGGCAGAGTTCACAGCGAGCACCTCTGGAAGACACGAATCTAGCTGCTTCGACGTGACAGAAAGAACAGACAATCTGCATCCACATAACCACTTCGAATCTCCGCGCGGACTCTTTGGATCTTACCATCGCCCGGGTGTCCATTCCCCGTGCATTGCTTGGTTTCGCGCGTGCTTTCTGCTGCCGGATGATCTAGGATGCTCCGCGCGATGGTTCTCGTCGAGCACACGTGATGCACACGTCCGAGAGATACCGAGTGGATCGGCGCTCCATCCCCCCCCCGGAGGAGGAGGAGAAGGAGGAGTAGGAGTAGGAGGGGAGGGGAGGAGGAGGAGGAGGAGGAGGAGGAGGAGGAGGAGGAGGAGGAGGAGGAGGAGGAGGAAGGAGGAGGAGGAGGAAGGAGGAGGAGGAGGAGGAGGAGGAGGGGAGGCGCAGGCGCGGGGGAGCCACAGCGCCGACCCGAGAACTCCGCGCGGAGCTCCGAGCACCGATGCTCACCATCGAACCCGGGCCACAAGAGCGTCCTCCTCCTCCCCTCCTCCTCTCCTCCTCCTCTCCTCCTCCTCCTCCTCCTCCCCCCCCCCCCCGCCAGCCAAACCGCCCCCAATCATAAGATCACCGAGGGTACCCTTCCGTTGCGTCACCGAGGGTACCCTCTTCCAGGAGGCACACAAACGTCCCGCGAACACGAAGAACACTGGGGTACCCTCTCCGAACGGACCTCGATCTTCTGCCTCGGTCTGACCGTATGCCGCTTTTCATTTCTTCGACGCAACTGGTAGAGGAAATAAACACGCAACAAACATGAACTTTTGGCGCTCCGCGCGGATTTCTTGGATCTCCGCTGGATTCCCCCCCAGCGGCGCCTCCGGCGCCGCCTATGGCGCGCTCCACGCGCCAAGGAGGGGGGTCCAGCGCAGATCCAAGAACTCCGTACGGAGCGCCAAACATTTAATCTCTGTTGCGTTTTCCTTCTTCGAAGGGAGCCCTCAAAAAGACAGTCGAAACTCACCGCCCCAGCAGGCCGTAATTAGACGTCGTTCATTTCTGATCATGCTCATGTCTAAGTGTGCTCGTTTCTGATTGTCCCTGGCCCCCGAGTGGCCAGGAAGAGGCCCAAGATAGAAAAATTAGAAACGGAAGGACCTTGGCCCCCAAAAATCAAAGAACTTCCGAAACTTAGACATCTTGGTGTCTGTTCCATGGGAGCCTGCGTGGCCCCCGGCGCTGTCCGATTTGGGCCTGATTTGGACTGGATTTGGAACAAAGTTGGACCAATTGTTGACCAGATTTGGAGTGGATTCGCGGCGAGTAGCAGAACAAGGAGGAGGAGGAGGAGGAGGAGGAGGAGGAGGAGGGGGAAGAGGAGGGGAGAGACGGAGCAGGAGGATCGGCCAAATGCGGTCCCTACGCGGTCCAAGTGCAGCAAAGGCTGACATCAGTGTCGCCGCCCAAGGCTCCCGTGAATAGACATCGAGAGAAGTGAACCACGTGCAGGCGCGTGGCGCGAGCCTCCCGCAGGCACGCGGGCGCGGTGGCCGCGGCGGCGTGGGCGGGTCTCGTCGGCCCGCGCGGCGCGGGGAGGCCGCTCCCCGGGGGGGCGCCAGCGGGGGAAACTGGACGGGGGCCGCCGCGGTCCCCGAGCAGGCGGCGACACGGGGGGAAGAACCCTCTGCAGAGAACAAGGCGGGGGAGAAAATCCAGGGAAAATTCCAGAACTAGAGCAAAGGGGCCCTCCGGGGAGAACAAGGGGGGAGAATTCCAGGGAGAATCCCAGAACTAAAGCTAGGGGGGGCCCTCTGGGGAGAACAAGGGGGGGAGAGTTCCAGGGAGGATTCCAGAACTGGAGCAAGAGAGAACGCCACAAGCAGAAATTTTGAAACGGACGGGGGAAACTGGACAGGGCCACTCGGCCCCCGAGCATGCGGCGCAACGCAGGGGAAGGGCCCTCTGGGGGGAACACGGGGGGGTAGAATTCCAGGGCGAACTCCACAACTGGAGCAGGAAAGCACGCCACAAACAGAACCTTTGAAACGGACAGGGGGGAACTGGACGGGGCCTCTCGGCCCCTGAGCAGGCGGCAACGGGGGGAGGGCCCTCTGGGGAGAACAAAGAGGTGAACTGCCAAGGAGCTGTCCAGCACTGGAGCAGAATAAGAAAAGAAAGCACGGCGCAAACGGAAACTTGTGGCGCTCCGCGCGGGTTTCTTGGAGGAGGAGGAGGAGGAGGAGGAGAACGAGGAGGAGGAGAACGAGGAGAACGAAACGAACGAACGACTCTGCAGAAGGGTGCCAGATGATCCTGCCGTAACGCGGGGAACTCCGAAGCCAAAATAATGCAAGCTCCGAACTGACTCGCTTCTAGAGGGCGCAGTGACTCAATATAGACTGGTCACGCGTGGCACTAGGTGCACTCTGCTCCCGCCCACCCTACCCCACCTCGGCTGGAGGGCCCCAAGCTTTAAAGGCAGGGCACGGCCGTGGGGACGTGGGACGAAAATCGGGACGAAACTTCGAGGCTCAAACAGAAAAAAAGCAGAGCAGGGAGGCCCAGCATTATCAGTCAGATCCTCGCCTCTCGAATTTTGGATAAAAGTCAACTACGACTCAGGCAGGCCCGAGCGGCCCCAAGGGGGCCGCCGAAACACACAAAGCTAAAAAGTTACGGCCCTGGGGGAAGGCCTTCGCGCTTTCTGAGACCTAGAAGACCCAAGACTCTGGTGAGAGGGATCGGCGGAGGGGGAGGAGGAGGAGTCTGAAGATCGGGAGAGGCGGCAGCGACGGCGAGATTATTCGGCCTAATCGAAGTCATCGGACCAGGTGTAGCCGAACTCACTGAAGGCGTGGCCGAGGTGAGAGGTCGAGTAGCTCTCTGGGAACGCGGAGATCTTGATCTCCCCTCCGTCGGAGCCACCCTCAGCGATGTAGTCAAGGTCAGGGAACGAGAAGAGGTGGCCCTCAACGGCGTGGTCAAAGTCGCCAACCGTCCAGTCGATAGCCTCTGTGATGCATGCCCCACTGCCACGTCGGACCCGCTAGGTCGGTACCCTCTGCTCTCTCGAGTCAGCTCGGAGAGTGAGCAGTGCGTGCCTGCGGGCCCTGTCTGCTCGGACCTGCGAGGTCGGTACCCTCTGCCTCCGAGCTGCGGCTCGGGAGGTGAGCAGTGCGTGCCTGCAGGCCCTTCTCCTCTCACTGCCTCCAGCAGCCTGGCCGCTACTGCGCGTCGAGGTGAATCTGCAACAGCCTGGCGTTGTGGGAGCGTGGAGGCGCCCCGTGTTTGTGAACCCCACCTAGCTGCGCCAGAGCGGCTACGACCGTGTCCTCTATGCCTGTCGCTTTGGCCTCGATCCAGATCTTGACTTTGTCCTGTGCGTGGGTCGTCTGCAGCCTGCAGTGCCGAACCTGGTCGGCCAGTTCGCCGTTGGAAATGGGTGCCGATTTCATGCGATCCTGGTACTCCTTGATCTGCCTCGCGTTGGCCTGGCCCACCTTGTCTCCCTGTCCCACGAGAGCGCCCGCCAGCGCGACCCACACGTGTGGATGAGGGATCCCCAACGCCTCGAGCTCGGGGACGGGGTCGCCGTTCTTGAGGGCGGCCTGGTTCGCCTCGCGAAGGCGCTTGGCCTCCTGCCCGTAGTACCTCGCCGTGAGCATCATCGACTGGGGCACGTCGTGGTTGGCAGGAAGCTGGACGTGACGGAAGATGGCCGACTCGAGGGCGTTGATCGCCTGTTCGTGCCTGAGGGACATGCGCATCAGGATGGGCATCATCTGCTGCACTTGCTCGATCGGGATGGGCGGAAGGTTCCTGACGTCGTCCTCTCTCAACCCGTAGTGGTTGTCGGTAGCGCCCCACACGTCGATCTGCTGCTGCAGGGGCTGACCTGCTCCTGGAGTCGCGGCCGCGGAGCCAGCTCCGCGCTGCTGCGGAGGGGCTCCCCGAGCGCCTCGACCTCGGCGGTCTCCACTCCGAGTCCGATCGCCTCGCCCACCTTCGAGATCGCGTCGCCTCTGTTCTGTCCCAGTGGCGAGAGCCCGCTCCGCCAGGCTCGGCATCCAGCACAAGATCGGGGGCGGGTGGCGCGTGGGCTTCCCGGATGTGTGTCTGAAGTGCCTGCAGGGTCTGAAACGGCTCTTGAGCCAGTGTGGCCTCGGCCATTCCCTCTCTGAAAGCCTCGTGAGCGGACTCTGGATCCACGCAGATCGGACAGTGGAGGTCGTCGGGCACAACCAGGGGGGGTGAATACGCACTGAAATCTGTGAGGCAGCGGCGACGGCGAAGTGACTGTACCACGTGCCTCTTGGCCAGCACCACCGACGAGAAGGTAGAGGAGCAGTAGCAGCACTGGTTTGTCACCACAAGCTGGTGCATCGGGACCCTGATCTTGTGCGACGGGTGGTGGCACTGATGTGCTCTCAAGGCCGCTCTGGAGTAGAAGACGTGCCCACAGGGGTCCCCGTTCTCGCCTGGGAGGTCACAGTAGTATTCTTGAGGAGGGGCTTCAGGGACTGGTGGAACCTCTGGTGGAACCCCGTGCTGAGGAGGAGGCCGAAGGGGTCCTTCATGTTCCTGTTCCCAATCGGCCTTCCGAAAACCCTTGAGACTCACGCTCTTGAAGTGGCACGCGACACGGTAGTTCGTGAAGATGTCCCGAATCGAATAGCCTCTCTCCAGGAACTGGTGCCCAGTGGGGATGACCGAGAGGAGCTTGATATCCTGCTGGAGCTGGAGGGCCCACGGGTTAGCGCCAGACCGAATCCAACCGTCGGGGGTGAACGTCGGAGACTCGCCCAGCGAAGAAACGTGCCCGAAGAGCGCCGCAACTACCTGAACCGAGTCTGCGGGGTTCACCGCAAGGCGCTGCCAGTAGCCGAGGCGCCTGATCAGGAGCTCAGTCCTCGAGTCAGCGATGCGCAACCACTTGTGCATGACTCTCGCCGAAGGTGTCCGAATCCTATCTCCCTCTGGCCCTACTCTCTTGGCAACGCCCCTCATCGCCACCTTCACGAATCCCAAGATCACCGAGTCAAGCTTGGCATAGTCTTTCTTACCTAGGATACAGACGAGGAGGAGGAGGAGGAGGAGGAGGAGTCCGCGCCAGACCCCCCTCCCGAGCGCCCGGGGCGCGCAAAGGGGCGGTGCCGAAGGCGCCTCGGGGGGGGGGGGGGCCGCGCGGAGGCAGAAACCCGCGCGGAGCGCCAAAAAGTTCATGCTTATGGCGTTTCTTCTTCTTCAAATAGGGGGGAAAACAAACCTACCTCGCTTTTGACCACCCTCGCTTCCAAGAGATACCAAACGATGCCAGATTGCAGCCTGTACTGGTTAGGCCGCTTGACGAGGAGGCGCGTGGTATGGCTTGGTTTTGCCTGGAAGCGAAAGCGGGGTAGGTAATTCACGCTCTGATCAAAGAATGAAGGGCAACGTGAGTCATGAAGGGAAGAGCCAGACGAGTTGCACGGCGAGCCTGTCAATCTCGGTCTCCGTGGGTGCTCAGGTGGGCTAGGATAAAGACCATGCCGGATTCGGGAGAACAGCAAGAAGACCGTACACGTCGAAGATGCATTGGCAAGGTGGTGGAATCATCCGCTCTAGCACACTTCCGGCGGCTCTGATGTGCGCCCTGCGGCGCACGGGCCACTCGTGGTCAGTGGACGTCCTCGAACGAACAAGGGTGAAACTGCGAAAAGATGTCGAAACAGACCATGGAACCATTCGTGCGGCCGGGCCACCGGAGGAAGGATGGGCAGTGGGCCCGCTCCCAGGGGAGCAAGGACGGACCGTGGTGGTTGTTGTTCTCATTCAGTCGGGCGTGTCCCTTTACAGGAGGAATGCTCAGACATAGACAAAAATGTCGGGGGACGATCTTACGACAGTTTTGAACCACTTTGGACTATGTTTCGACCACGATATATTTGTCCTCCAAGATCCGCCTGTACGAGAACATGCCCGACTTGATGTTGTTGCCATGCAGCAGCGTTCTGCAGCAGTCGGCCTGGGTCCCTTCTCCAAGGCCCCTCCGCCACGCAGGCTGCAAGTGGATGCTGCCGAGGAGGACTCGGGTCCTCAGGCTCTGACGCCCCGTGGGCCCGCATTCCTGGGTGAGCCAAGCTGGATCTTGGAGGACAAGTAAAAGATAGCCAACACAAATGCAACAATATTCAAACATAGGCGAACGATCGTCCCCATATTTGTTTGGGGCTATGTTTTGGATGCTTATCCTGTAGAGGGACATGCCCGACTCATGGTGAGCCACGGCACAGATCCCATCGCGCCTCCGTGTCAACCGGCCTCGTCGCCCGATTTACTGCCTGGGAGCCCTGGCACATCGCGCCGCGAGCGCCGAGCTGTTCTTTTGAGCTCCCGTGCCGGCACCACGGAGAAGGGCAGCTCCTCGGCGGCCCAGTCCGCGAAGCGTCATCATCTTCGCGACACACACATCACCTATCGGAGGCCCGTGCGGATGCTCGGGATCGGCGCTGGACCCCCCTCCCTGGCGCGCTCTGCACAGACCTCAGAACACTGATGTCTACGCCAACTGTGTGATCTTCTTCGGCGCGGGTGCCCTGGGCATCACATCCTATCACCACGTCCGGCCATGCTCGCAGGGCGAAGCCTCAAACGACCAGCGCTCGCCGAGGGGACCTCCCGCTCTGGACAAACACGGGGGCGAAGGCCTCAAGCCCGGCAGGACACAATGCGTCTTTGTGTGACCACGCGGCGCCGAACCGAGCGCTCCAATGCCGTGCGCTACATTGGAGGCCCGTCCACAAGAAACCTCCCACAAGAAACCCAACCCTGAGACCCCAGGACGTCCATCGATTTTTGGCTTGGGAACGCCACGCCTTCCATCGCAAAACCATCGAAACCCAAGAAACCCAGGGCACCCTGTAGGCAAGCGGGGTGTTTCTTGGCATGGGCCCCCACTGTATGGTGTCCCAGGATTCGCCCATCTGTTCTCCCAGACGTTCTGGGCTTCCGCCCCCCCCCCCCCGACTTCCCACATGCTCCCACCTGTTCCTGGAAATTTCGGCGTTTTTCCTCGTGCCCCTGCGCGTCTGTTCCCCCTCCCGGGAGACGCAGGGAACTCCCGCAGGCGGCGCGGTGCGCGCCGAGCGGCGCCCCAGGCCGGCGGTGTGCCGGGCCGCCAGGAGTGGCCCCCGTCTGCGCTGCGCGGTGGTCGCAATAATCGCGCTCGCGCTCCAGCGCCGACCAGGGGGCGTCTATCCTCGATAATGTGGGATGATGATTAAAAAAAAAGAGGGGGGAACGATTAAAAAAATAGTTTCCCACACCGGGGGGGTAACGCTCAAAAGCAGGGCTCGCCTGTGCGGTGTTTCGTCACCGGGGGGGGGGGGGGCGCGCGCCCGAGGACGGCGGGGGGACGATTAAAACAAAAAAGAATCCCAACCCAGGGCCGTTTTTTTTCTAATCATCATCCCGGGCGAGGCCGCGTGAACACGACCCCCGGTCATTTTTTAACCATCATCCTCCATTAGGGGTGCGTCCGAACAGCCCCCTTGGGGTGTGTCCCAAAGTTTTCGGCTGTTCGGAGCGGCTGGATCCTTCGTGGAAGGGCCAGGGGTCGAGGGCGAGAACTCGCCTGCACGCGTCTGCCTCGGGCCTCGGACGACTCGGTCTGTTCGAATCGGCGGCCCCTGGAGCTCGCGGCCCGTCCTCCTGGGCCGTGTCCGACCTTCCCAGGGCCCTTCGTTGATCTTCTGACCCGGGTCGGTGTAGACCCAGGCCAGTCAGGCCCTGCGGACTCCTGCGAGGCCCTGCGTCCAAACCCGGGCGAGCGCGAAGGATCCTGCAGGATCCTGCACCCAAGCCCGGGCCAATGTAGACCCAGGTCGGTCAGGCCTTGCAGAGTCCCGCGAGAGCCTGCAAGGTCCGCGGCATGCAAGCCCGGGTGAGTGCGAAGGCTCCTGCAGGATCCTGCAGGATCCTTCGCACTCAAGCCGGGGTCAATGTTTGGAGGTCGGAGTGGGATGTGGCATAAAGGGGTATGGTGCCAATCGTGGAAATAGCGATGCTATCTGCGAGAAATAGCATCGCCAGATCCCCCTTGACAGGAAATTAGCACCACACCCCTTTTATACAATACCCCCCTCTCCTACCCCCCGACAATGCAGCCTCGGCCCCGCAGGATCCTGCAAGGCCCTGCGCTCTGACGGACCCCCGTCTGCATCGACCCCCGTCTGTCGGGCGTTGGCAGAACTGGGTTCAGTGGGACATGGTTCAGTGATGTGTCCTGGGGGGCGCCCCCCCCGTCCCATTCCACTCACCGGAATCGCCGCAACCCGACAATCATCGGCTACGGCAGACCTGGTTTGGTGATTCTGGCCGATTTAGGGGCTCCAGGGCCCTACTGCTAACCGGGTCCCCTTACCTGGGGTCCTGGCTATACTCGGGAGCGGCCAAGATGGGGGTGTCCAAGAGGGGGGGGCGCAAATCATGACCAGCGGCATGTGCGCGGCCCAGCGGGGAGGCCCGGGACGCAATGAAAGAAGAAGAGGCGCCATGAAACCTGAGGAAACATCATGGCCCCCGCCATGATATCCCCCCCCCCCTAGTTAAAACAGGGCTAGGATCGGGATAAATCGCCCCAGAGCGTTCCGGAGCGCTCTCAGAGCGTTCCGGAACGCTCTGGAGCGGCCGCGGCGCCCAATACATCCTCCAAACCCGCCGATTCTCAGAGATTTCGAGTTATCCCGATCCGACTTTGTCCCGATCTTCGCGTCGTTTGACTAGTCATCACCCCCCTCTCTGCCGCCCCCGATATACCCAATCCACCCCCTCCTGCAGGGAGTCCCCGCAGGCACCACGCTCGGGGCGCGCCGAGGCGCGCCGATCCTCCGGATAGTGACGCGCCTCGCGCGAGGCCCGCCCTCGCACCCCTGCTCGAGGGGCCTGTGTTCCACCACCACCACCAGAAGTTCGAGGGGGAGGGGGTCCTCGTCCTCCTCCTCCTCCACCTCCTCCTCCTCCTCCTCTTCCTCCTCCTCCTCTCCGGCCTCTCTTCCTCCTCTCCGGCCTCCTCCTCCTCGTCCCCCTCCTCCTTTCCCCCCTCCAACTGCTGGTGGTGGTGGAAAGCAGGCCCATCACTGCTGGTGACGTGCAGGCGGCCCGCATCACAAGGAGGCGCGATCAAAGGCGATGCAAGGGCCTGGGACGCCTCGTTTTCGAAGCTCTTCGAGCAGGGCGCGGCCAACGAAAATAGCTCAACGGCGGGAAATTGTTTGCTAATTGTTTGGCCTCTGGGGGCCCTCGCTGGGCCTCGGGACCGTGAAGAAACGAGACAGGATGGAAAACTGGTACCTGGGAATGGGTCGAGACCTCTGGGGGTCGACGTCACGAACAAAATGATGACGTCGGGGATCAGTCGACCAGTATCAGGAGGATCCACGATCAGGATGCAAAGGGCCTTGGACGCCCATCTCGAAGCTCCTCGAGCGGGGCGCGGTCAAGGAAAGTGGCTAAAGATGGACCGAGGAGGCAAGGATGCAAGCGTACCCTTGGGAAGGTTGTCCATCCCTACTATGCGGGTGGACTGTAGACCAAGGGCTGCATGCGCTGGAGGCCCCCCTGATGGCACGGAGGAACGGGGAACCCTTGTGAAAAACAGGGCCCAGACAGGTCCCCCCCCCCGCCGAGCGCGTGCTCCTCCGACGCCCACGAGGGATTGGAGGAAGGGCCCTGGGAACCCCGATCGATCAGAGACCTCCAGGGTTCTTCTTCACGGCGCTTAGGAAGGGGCCCAGGGACACACAAATCAAGACACAAACCCCAGGTTCCCCCCTATCTTTCTCCAGACTGTCTGGATGTGCGTCCTCCCCGCCACTTCCACCAGCATGCTCCTGGGAATCCACGACTCCCCTCCCGAGACTTGGGGGCCCCCTCTCTCGGCGGTGGACAAGCCTCCCTTTCGTAGACCTCCCCTCAGCGAAGACGGCCTGGGACCGAAACCGACGGACCTGGACCCGCAAAAGTGACGGCCGCGACACCCTCTCGCGAAGGAGGAGGAGGGGGAGAAGGAGAAGGAGGAGGAGGAGGAGGAGGAGGAGGAGGAGGTGTCAGGGCAGGAGCTCTGCCCACCCCCGACTCTCTGCCGTCGCGGCGAGCAGGGCGCCCCTCGAGCGCTCGCAGGACACCTCCGAGAGGCCCCGTTCGTCCAGGACCCCCGCCGGAGCGCCAGGATCTCCAGGGACCCCGCGTGCGCTGGTCTTCGTGTCGAGTCGGGCCTGCCCCCCTACAGGATGAGCGCGCACACAGAGTCAACAACAAAGTCTGGGGACGACTCTTTGGCTTGTTGCGCACGCTGGAACATCTTGGGGGTATTCTTAGTCGTCGTCCAAAATGCCTCTGTCGGGGGACGTGCCCGACCTAACCTTCGTGGCGATCCGGGGGCAATCGCCGACGATCGGGGGGCAATCGCCGACCCTGGACCCGCCCGTGCGGCGCGCCTCGCCCAGCTCCCCGAGGCCACGCACCGCCCTCTCGGGGCGGAAGCGCCCCCACAGAGGCCCCCCAGCAAAAGGCCACAGCAGGGAGCGGGCCCCAGGAGACTTCGGCGCCCTCGAAGCGCGCGGCGTCCACGCAATAGAGAAGCGGGCACCCAGGAAAAACTTCGGCCCTCGAAGCGCGCGCGCGGCGTCCAAGCTGAAGGCCTCGTGGTCCCAGACGCATCCGCCGATCTGGTTTTGCAACCCGCTGCCCACCGGGTCTCGACCCCGTCCCTGGCTCCACGTGTTCGCCCCGGGCGCGTTTGTAAAGTCCCGAGGCCCGAGGAGGAGGAGGAGGAGGAGGAGAGGAAGAAGAGGAGGAGGAGGAGGAGGAGGAGAAGGAGGAGGAGGAGGAGGAGGAGGGGGAGGAGGAGGAGGAGGAGGAGGAGGAGGAGGGGGAGGATCTCCCCATCTTCCCTCCTGCGGTGGAAAACTGGCCCAATCGCCTTCACAGGAGCCTCCGCGTGGACCTCCGCGTCAGACGAGGCCAGGACTCGGACAGATTCGGAGGAGGAGGAGGAGGAGGAGGAGGAGGAGGAGGAGGAGGAGGAGGAGGAGGGGAGGAGGAGGAGGAGGAGGAGGAGGAGGAGGAGAGAGGAGGAGGAAGGAGGAGGAGGAGGAGGAGGGGGGGGAGGAGGAGGAGGGAGGAGGGGGAGAGCAAGAGGCGAGGGGGAGGGAGGAGGAGGAGGAGGAGGAGGAGGAGGAGGAGGAGGAGGAGGGGAGGAGGGGGAGAGGGAGGAGGAGGGGGAGAGGCAAGGGGAGGGGGAGGGGCAGGAGGAGGAGGATGAGGAAAAGGAGGAGGAGGAGGAGGAGGAGGAGGAGGAGGACAATGCCCTGCCATGGGCCGAGATCAGATTGACAAAATCATCTTATGTCGCTGGAGAGCTGAGCTGAGGCTGCAATGCCCGCGAGGCCCGTGGAATCCCGACCCTCTCCCCATTGCCAGCTCGTCATCCCCATCGACCCCCTCGGGTCGTGACAAAGTCACGACGGGGAACTTCTCATCTTATTTTCCGCCTCTGGGAGCCCTCACAGGGCCTCGGGGCCGTTAACAAAACGACTCCTTTTCGGCCTCTGGGAGCCGCCCTTACCGGGCCTCGGGGCCGTCAACAAAACGACTCGGGATCAAAGACATCGGTCCCGGGGAAAAGGTCGAGGTCTCTCCCGGGGAAGGGGTCGAGGTCCGGCCACCACCGTGTCAATGTTGAGCTACACTGTCAATGCCCTGCTCTCCTGGGGCTTTGCTGCGTTCTTGCTCGTGAACATGTGTCACGTGTGCGGAGCCACACTGTCAATGCCGCGCTTTGCTTTCCTGTGGCCTTGCTGTGTTCCGGCTCGCAACGCACACCGCCAGTGGCGGCGGAGAGCTCGAGAGATCCACGAACAAAAAAAATGGTCGACGTCATGCGACAAGCATGGCGTCGGGGGCCTGGGTTTCAGTCGGGCCTGTCCCTCTACAGGGGAAATATTCAATAATAATCAAAAAATAGTCCGGGTACTATTTTTTGACAATTCTTGAACATGTTTAGGGTATGTGTTGGGTATGTTTACTTTTTCGTCCGAAATCTCCGTGTAGGGGGACACGCCCGACTTAAGCCTGCGTCCCGAGCTGTCGGGAGCGGCCAAGAGGGGGGTGTCCAAGAGAAGGGGGGGGTGCAAATCATGACGGGCGGCATGTGCGCGGCCCAGTGGGGGGGCCTGGGACGTAATGAAATAAGAAGAGGCGCCATGAAATATGAGGGAAAAACATGGCCCGCGCCATGAAATCCCCCCCCCCCCCTACTCCAGATTTCGTAATAAAAGGGAGGGGGTCTGGACCCTCCAAGACAAGCCATCTCAGACCTCCCCCGTGGGAGAACCCTCCAGAACATCGTCCCCAGACACCCCAGGCCCTCCAAGATAGCCTGGAAGAGACCCCCCCCCGAAATGAGACCCCCCTCCCTTTATTACGAAATCTGGAGTACGGGCCCATTTGGGGTCCCCGATCGCCGAACGCGATGTGATAATTAGCAGCGTTTGCACTCTTCGGTTTGGTCCCCCCGCGGCCCCACAAAATCCGCGCACCAAAGGTCATTCTCACCCAGGGTCAATCCCAGACCCCCGACGTCGTGATTTCTTTCACAACGTCGACCCCCCTCCCTTTTGCTCATGGCGACGCCTCCCCCCGCAGACGACCAGGGGGGGCGCGAAAAGCCACAGGGAGCCACGCCCCGGCCCCAAACCAAGCCCGCGGCAGCGCGGGGCCGGCAAGCGCCCCGACCTGGACAATCCCAGGCGCCTGCGCCCATGGAGACAAGCCCACGACCCGACCCGCCCACCCAAGCAGAGCCGCCGCCACCCACGAAGCCCCCTTCACGAATGCAAGCCTCCTTCGAAGGAGCGCAGTAGTCTTCACCCCCCTCTTTGCCGCCCCCGGAGCTGCTGCCGGACGGCCTCCCGGGCCTCCCGGGCCCAGCGAGGGCCCCCCTCCGATCGGAGGCCCCGTTCGGCGCCGGGCCTCTCCGGGTGGACCGCTGCCCGCGCCGCCCGTCCTGCCCCGCCCAGCCCACCCCGCCTTCGCGCCCTGCCCTGCTCCTCCTCCTCCTCCTCCTCCTCCTCCTCCTCCTCCTCCTCCTCCTTCCTCCTCCCTCCTCCTCCTCCTCCTCCACCTCTTCCTCCTCCTCCTCACCGGGGCGGCGCCCGCACTGCAGCGGAGGCCAGTCCACAAGAGACCTTGCAACAAGGCACCCAAACCTGAGACCCCAGGGCGTCCAGCGAGTTCCAGCGTGGGAGCGTCGCGCTCTCCACGGCAGGACCCTCGAGGCCCAAGAAGCCCAGGGCCCCCTTTGAGGCAAGCGGGATGCTTCTTGGCATGGGCCTCCACTGCAGGTAGAAAGGAAGCAGCGGCACAAACAGCAACTTTTTGGCGCTCCTCGCTGGCTTTTTGGACCTGCGCTGGACCCCCGCCTCCCTGGCGCGCGGAGCGCGCCACGGGCGGAGGCGCCGCCCCGGGGGAGCCCAGCGCGCATCCAAGAGATCCGCGCGGAGCGCCGAACGTAAATCTATATACGCACATATATTTGTGTACATCTACATACACATATATATGCGCGCTTCGCGCGCGCTTCAGTTCTAGTCACGGCTGCGCCAGGTTTTGCTGCTCTCGTCTTCGCTCGTGTGACCATCGACGACGACTACGACGACGACAGGGGCGGCGACGAGTGACGACGAAGGCGGCGACGACGACGACAATCACGACGACGATGACCGCCACCACCACGACGTGGCCCCGGGGTCCGGACAACTTCCATAGGCCGGAATCACGTCCTAAATGTTTGGCGGTCCCAAGACCCGTTGGGGGCGTCAGGATGCCGGGAGTTGTCCGGAAGCTTCCGGATCGGCCAGAATACCTCAGGGCGTCTGGGGAGAGGGCTCTTGGGAGCCTCTTAGGGCTTCCTAGCGGCCCCGTGGGGCCTGTTGGGGTTTTTTGCTCGGGAACTCTTGGAGGTTTCTTGGGGTCTCCGGGGTACTTTTTGGGGAGGGTGGCTCAAACTTGTCAGGTGGGGTACCCCTCGGGGCTGTGTGGGGAAGCTGTCCCGGGGCCCTCTGGGGACCGTTTTGGTGGCTCCCTGGACAGTCAAGGGCCCCTCTAGAGCCGTCTTGCAGGCCTCTGGGAAGTCTCTTTGGCCGTCTTAGGGCGATCTGGTCGCCTCCATGGGGCCGTCTTCGACGCGGTCGACGCCGAAGCGGAGAATATCTTAACATGTAAGTTTTCCGAAGGGAATGACGCCACTTTTGCTTCTGGAGGCGCTCTTGGGAGTCCTCTTGGGAGATTCTTGGGCCGTCTTGGGGGCTCCCGGAGGCCGTCTTGGAGCCAAGGTCGGCGTGTTGGAGCGACAATTTGGGGATTCTGGACCCTCGTGGACGTTTGGAGACCTCCCGGGACTCTCGGGTGGCGTTTCGGGGCTGTCTGGGGCTGTCTCGGGGGAGCCCCAGAGGCCCCCCAGGGGCCTTCTGGAACCATCTTGGGGGCCTCCTGGACAGCCGAGGGCCCCTCGTAAGCTGACTTGGAGGCCGCTGGGAACTCTCTTTGGCCGTCTTAGGGCGATCTGGTCGGCTCCTGGGGCCGTCTTCGACGCGGTCGACGCCGAAGCGGGGCAATGGAACGGAGAGGGAAGGAGAGAGGAGAGAGGAGGGAGGAGGGAGGATGGAGAGCGAGGGAGGAACGAGGACGAGGCAGGAGGAGGAGGAGCGCCATGGAACAGGGAGGCGGAGGGAGCGGTGCGATGGAGCGGGGAGGACTCCAGAGGAGTGGGGAGGAACGCCGAACAGGGCGCCTTCGCGGGGATCCACCGCCCCTGCGACGCGCTCTGGTACTCCACGACGTCGCCCACGGCGTGCTGCGCGCCAGAGAAGCTGGCGCCGCCCTGCCCTGCCCTGCTGGGAGGAGGAGGAGGAGGAGGAGGAGGAGGAGGAGGAGAAGGAGGAGGAGGAGGAGGAGGAGGAGAGAGGAGGAGGAGGAGGAGGAGGAGGAGAAAAGGAGGAATAGGAGGAGGAGGAGGAGGAGGAGAGAGGAGGAAAGAGGAGGAGGAGGAGGAGGAGGAGGAGGAGGAGGAGAAGGAGGAGGAGGAGGAGGAGGAGGAGGAGAGGAGGAGGAGGAGGAGGAGAGAGGAGGAGGAGGAGGAGGAGGAGGAGGAGGAGGAGGAGGAGGAGGAGGAGGAGGAGGAGGTAGGTAGCCTCCCGTCGGTAGCTTAATCACCCCCTGGGCGCGCCCAACCCTGCATAAACTGGGGGGTCACCTAACACCCCTGTCCATGAACAAGGTCCGCTGGCCGTGTTTACGTTCTGTTTTTTTGTAAGTCCTGGTGGGGGGCACAAGCGTTTTGAGTTCCTGCGAGCGTGTTGCAAACGTCACCTCCGCCACACATCGTCGCATGCGCGCCACGCGTAGTGCCACCAACACATCACATTGTCAGCAACCACCACCGTCACACATACTGGCCAGCAGTGCGTCGTGACAGACTGCCATCATTACCCACACAGGCGCTCAACCATCGTCACCTACCTCGGCCCAGGGTCCAGGGCACCGTCGCTAACATCACATCGTGCATATAACCTCCGTGGCACATATTGGCTCAAACTCGTCTGCACAATCCAGCTTCGCGTGTGCCCGATACCGAATTTCCATGTGGATGCTACTGGGGGATATGAGGAGCAAGGGAACGTTTTTGGAGATGAGGGCGCAACAGAACACCGTCCAACACGGAGAAGAGTGCTTCGCTCCTCGCCTATCCTCGGGCCACTTACACTCTTCGGGGATGGACAGACCTCCCTTTAGTAAAACGTGGTTTAGTGAAAACGACCTGAGGCCCAAACCTGGCGGACGCAAGCCTGGAAAATAACGGCCGCGGCGCCCTCTCGAGAACCGAAAACGGCCAATTCACTAATCGACGTGACACTATTGGGGGTTCTGTCCACCTCCGAACTCTTCATAGTATGTGCATCAGTAGACGGACGGCGGTCTGATCAACTCTGGTCTGCTGGGCACGACGACGAGCGCATCGGTAGTCAAATTGCTGGCCTCGTCCTTGGCCGCTGGAGGCTGCACGGCGAACAGGAGCACGAATTCAAGACGGGGCTAGACAAGCGTTTGCACGACCTTGCCAAAAACACAATCAGGACTGGGATTCGAGGTTCGTTGATGTACGAAGGTGTTCAAGCTGTTGCATTTGATGAGGGCAACGTCGTGGATGGTCCGACTAATCCTGCTGTGCTTCTGCATGGCAATCGTGAGAAGCGGTTGACATGCCATGAGGGCCAATCGACATGGACATGTGGTGAGATCGTTGCCAAACGGACACTATCATCAGCATTGCGCGCAGTGTCGCGCACTTTGTTGGTAGATCTCGCTCGGCGGGTTGTCCGAGGAGCACGGTTTGTGTATTTCGTGTTGTTGCCATGCCGCCCCGTCGCCTTCCACGAAAACGGTGCTTACCTCGCGGTCCATCCTCTAGCAGAGTGAAGGAAGTCCCCGGGGTTGGCCCCCTCGACGGGCGCAGAGCCCCTCGACAAGAGCGCAAGCGCCGTCGCAAGAACACCGCACGCACGCCTGCAGAGTTGGTTATTGAGTGGCTGTCTGCGACGCGGTTCCTGAAGGACTACAAGGCAAGGACGCCGTAGAGGCCGCGCATGCATTCAGAAAGATATTGTCACGGGGTGGCCCGGATGACAGGGCAGCGATGATGGCGAGGCTCCAGAAACCTAGACCAGAAACGCTGCGACTGGCTCGGGCTCATCTTGATTTGTGCGCAATGTTGATCATGCGGATGTTCTTTGAATCGCTGGGCTGAGGTAAGGTGGACATTTACTTATATGCTGACTCTTCACCTCAATCGAGGGGGCGGGCCATGATGGCCTCGACCTTCGCCTTGTACGTCAGTGGAAGGTTGTTGCTAAAACGCCTGTTTCCGCCAGTTCGGATTGGTCGAGGCTTCGTCGATGCGAGAGCGAAGACATTAGCGTCGCTTTGGCCAATCCTGTTGGTCTCTTGGCGGGACCGGGTGTGGGATTTCACAGAGAGAGTGCGAGGTCTCGTCACAGACATGAGGACTGAATTTGGAATCACTCATGCCGAAAATTACGTGTTTCTGTTTGTGCAGTTCTTGGGTGGTAATCCATTAGGTCATCCAGTTCGTACCCGCGCCTTCCTTTTAGCTATACAACTCCCAGGCTGGCGTCGCATGGTGGACCATTTCATCAAGAGAGGATGCATGTGCGTGCCATGGTTCCCGTCCTTCTTGGAGCGTCTCAAAGAAGCGCCCAATACCATACTCTGGTCTTACCTGCCTCATTGGGAATGTTGGGACGCTGGGAACTACAGGGGCACGACTGCACTTCGGCTGGTCGGGGAGGCCCTGCAACATGATGGGATCTGGCAGCACCAGTTCAAAGTAATTCGTCATTATGTTCAGTGGCTGACGAAGGTGATGATGTTTGCAGGCGCGTGCCCTGGCCACCCAGAGGAGTCTATGAATCCCAGCTTCGAATGCGAACGCAAGGGGCGCGTCTTGGGAAAAGGCATTCCAGTTTGCATCGGGCGCCTTTGATGACGCCCTGGAAGAAGCTAACACGATGTCACCGCACTTTTTTCGAGTGCCGCAGCTTAAGCTGGATTATCAAGGGCTCGTTAGAGCAACAGTAGCCCTGGGCCGTCGTGGAATCGCATATCTCGATACTCTGCCATATCTTTTTAGTCAGATGGGTGAGCCAGGCGCGACTGTGAAGATACTGAGGCAATGGAATGCTGCACCTGCCGAAGATCACGACCCGCAGACCAGGGCGGTGCTGAAGCCAGGGAGCCGTTTGCGATCAGACCCTGACCTCATTGTGCCGAATGGCGAGAACGTGTCTGCCGCCCTCGCAGAGGCGATCACTCGATGGCAGCATATGCCCGTGGATAACGGCGAAGCAGAAAGACCCCATGCCAGAGCAAGTCGGCTTTACCAAAGAAGCATGAGGTCCTTATTCACGCGGACGTCGAGCAGCATGAGACTTGACAACAGCCTAGAGGACGTCCAGAGATTGGGCACCGCTGTTGGGGCTGATATCGAATCGGTTTGGTTGCGCTATTCCCAGGTCGTTCAGCTTGCAAATCGCGCTGACTACAGGGATCGGCCCCGAAAGATTTCCAGAACAAGCCTTGCGAACATGGTCTGCGGCACAGGTCATCTTGTAGGCGTTGGAGAGCCACCTGGAGTAGGCGCTGTCGTTCTTGCAGGCGGTGACCACGACGACCAAGGACGTCGGGGTCGGTCGAAAGGAGGATGGAGGATATCGTTCACTAGTTTTCGTGGCGCATGGCATTTATCTGTGTTCGCGGCCCATTGGGTTTACGTGCCTTCGTTCTGAGGAGGAGGAGGAGCAAGAGGAGAGGAGAGAGGAAGGTGGGGGAAGAAGAAGGAGGACGGGGGCAGATGATGGCCGCGCCCCCCCCCGAGCCCCCCCACGCTTCTCCGTCTCCGTAGCCTTCTTCTCCGCCTCCACCACTGCGTCGATGGCCGTGCTGTCGACGCCGGGCTTCTTGAGGTAGGCAAGGACCTCGTTGCCCACGGTGGACTGGGCAGCACCGCCTCCGCCGTTGCCACCTGCTCCTGCTCCAGAAGCCCATGGCGGCGCCCCAGCTGACGACTGCGTGGAACCACCGTTGAGCTTCGCGACCTGCTGCTGCAGGTCCTGAAGTTGCTTGAGCATCTTAGCATTGGCATTCCCTGGGGGACCCAGAGCCCACTGGCCGAGCGGCGGCCTGAACCTGGTCCCCATTGGCTGCTGAGGTAGCAAAGCCTTGGCAGCAGCCTGGTGCGCAGCCTGCATGGTCTTCTGCGCAGCAGGGCGACCACACAAACGACACGAGATCCTCGACGCCCACTTGTCCGCCACCCCGCATTGACAGCCCCAGTGGGGTGTGTGCGGCCCAGGCAGCACTTGACCATCGAGGGGGGCCATCCACTGCGGGGGGTACCACGGCGAATGGCTGGCCACGCGGGCCTCGTGGAAAGAGCAGCGAGATTGGCCCGCAAGCGCGAGCCGCTCTGAAGTACGCGCATGCCTGAGCCAGAACGGCTAGGAGGAGGAGGAGGAGGAGGAGGAGGAGGAGGAGGAGGAGGAGGAGGCGGAGGAGAGAGGAGGAGGAGGAGGGGGAGGAGGAGGAGGAGGAGGAGGAGGAGGAGGAGGGGAGGAGGAGGAGGAGGAGGAGAAGGAGGAGGAGGAGGAGGAATCCCTCGCCCCTCCTTGGCGTCTGCACCACGCCGTCGGATCCTCTCCCTGGACACCTCCGGCTTGCAGTCCAAGTTGTAGGTCCCTCCGCACGCTGTGCGGGCTTCGGACGGGGCGATCGGGGGGCGGAATGCCAGCGGGGGCCAAGGCGACGTCGAAGGCGGCGACGAAAAGAGCAGCGGTGAAAGCCATTTCGAATCCGAAGCTCCAACGTACTCCAAAAATCATGTCCTAAAATTCTCGCCGTGTTCTGCCTCTGGGGGCCATCGCTGGGCTCCCGAGCCGTGAGAACACGACTCCGGATGAAAAGCCGGAGTCGTGGGAGAAGGGTCGGGGCTTCTGGGAACCCCGTACAATAAGTGGGATCTCTGGGAAGAAAGCCGCGTAGTGGGATCTCTGGGATCTCTGGGAACGTCATGGGCAGAGTAGTCGCGTCTCTGGGATCTCTGGGATCTCTGGGATCTCTGGGAACGTCATGGGATCTCTGGGATCTCTGGGAAGAAAGCCGCGTAGTGGGAACCCCGTATAATAAGTTGGATCTCTGGGATCTCTGGGAACGTCATGGGCAGATCGGAACTGTCAGTGTGGCCTGCGCGGCGAAATCCATCGGAATCCGCTTTCGCGACGTATGTGGATGGCAGAGCTGCCAGTCCAGCAGCCGAGAAAGACGTCAGCGCGATCCTCACCGCTTCGAAATCGTGACCGCTGCTGATCGGGCAGGATGTTGCCTGAGACGCAGCGGTTGGTAAAATGGCGAGTATGCAGGTCGGCCAATGGCTTGTCCAGCGGATGGTGTAGCAAGGAACTCGTTCACGCCTTCCGAAACTACTGCGCAAGGAGTAAGCAGAACAATACAAAGAACATGAGAGGATGAGAGAGAGGGAGGGAGTCCTGATCTGTTGACAGCAATGATCTTGGCCAAGATCCAATTGTTCTGGCTCGCGCTCCAATACTCGACTATCTCGCCCACCTGCTGATTCAATCCGCCAGGGGCTTTCAGGTAATGGGAGGGTAGGCCGCTCAGACACTTCATGATGCTCAACGGGCGCACGAACAATACGCTTAGTCACCCGAGGCCGCACAACGATGGGAGAAACGAGGTACGAGATGGATCGTGCGAGGGGGTCCAGAGGGGTGAGAAAACATAGATTACGAACACCGCCACAAGGATAACACTGCCGTGGGCGAACCATTGCCCGTTTCCGACTCGTGCTGAACGCCAACGATCACGGGCAGATCGCTGGGCCTATGCTCGAGTGAAGCCGCCCGCTGGACCAAAGACATGCCACGAACTGACTGCATGCAGAGTTGAATCTGGCGGTGTATCCGCCCGAGGCAGGTCACATACCGACAGGACATCCGAATGGAAAAGGCGACCCCTCAGATCCAAATCGCGCTGGCAGGTGAAGAGAAGCGGCCCACAAGCCTCTCAGCCTTTCCTCGGCGCGCCACCCGAATCCGAGGAGAGGGGGGCGTGCCAGGGCTGAAAGCCCTCCTGGCGATTGGCTGTGAACTCAAGGGGGCAAGCGGAGGGCGGAGGGCGGAACGGCCAAAGCACAACGATCGGGGAGAGCTGCATGCCCGCAGAAAGTCCTGCGCCCTGACTCTGGGATGCTCGGCAACTCTTGCGGGACGGTGGAGGCGACAGGGAGTCATCGGGTCTGGGTTTGCGAGAAGGTGCAACACTTGGCTGCTGGGTCCGCGGAACAATCCTCGCACATGAGTGCTATGCTAGGGCCCTTTTTGGTCCTGGGTATTATTGTTGTTGTTATTGCAGCTAATACTATGGTTCCTATAATTATAAGTCTATAGTTTTATGCATGCATGAATGAGCGTATGGATGTATGTCTGTATGCATGCATGACTGCATGTCTGTGAATGGTTGTGCGTACGTATGTATGTATGTCTGTATGTCTGTATGTACGTATGTATATGCACGTATGTGTGTATGTATGTATGTATGCAGGTAGGTGATAGGTAGGTACGTCTGTAGGTTCGTAGGTGGGTATGTACATATATGTATATGTATGTATGTATGTATGTATGTGTGTATGTATGTATGTATGTATGTATGTATGTATGCATGCATGCATGCATGCATGCATGCATGCATACATGCATGCATGCATGCATGCATGTATGTATGTATGTATGTATGTATGTATGTATGTATGTATGTATGTATGTATGTATGTATGTATATATAACCATCGCGCGCGCTTCGCGCGCGCTCAGGTTCTAGCCCAGGCCGGGGGCGCGCTAGAAGATCTTGGACAGCGCTATCAAGCACAAGCGCGTGACGTAGTCGTGCCTCCTGCGGGCCTCTTGGGAACCTCTTGGGTCTTCGTGGGGCCCTCTTGGGGGTCTCCTGGGGGCTTCCTGGGAACCTCGTGGGGCCCCTTGAGAGCCTCTTGGGGGGCCTCTGGAGGCCCTTGGGGGCCTCTTTGGACCTCTTGGGGGTCTCTTAGGGGCCTCTTGGGGGCCTCCTGGGGCGGGGGGGCTGGAAGGTTCAGTTGGGTGTCCCGTCTTGGGCCCCTCTTGGGGCCCTCCGGGGGCGCGTTTGGGCCGTCCTGGGCGCCTCTTGGACTGTCTGGGGCCCCTCTGGGGCCGTCTTGGGGCTCTCTTGTGGGCTTCGTGGGCCTTTTTGTGGCGGTCTATGGAGAGTCGGAGGTCGTAAAGGACGGTTCGAAGGCCAAAAAATCGAATATGGTAAAAATATACGTTTTACGAAAGGAACGGGGCTATTTTTGCTTCCCGGGGCCGTCTGGGGGGATCTCTTGGAGGGGTCTTCGAGCGTCTTGGAGGCGTCTGGGGCGGTTCGAGACGCCTCTTGAGCCGCCGGAGACCGCTGGAGGTTGTCTTCAGGGTGGCTCTGGGCGGCCTGGCGCCGCCTGACCGGCCGTCTGGGCGCTCCAGGGGCCGACCTGGGGCCCGCCGGGGAGCGGGCTGGGCCCGACGTCCCCCCATTTGTGGTCGAGGCTGCGGCCCCGGGGCCCCTGGGCCCGGTGCGGCGTTATATATCTCTCTATATATAAATGTATATATATATATATATATGTGTGTGTATGCGCATATCAGTCATACTCGGAGTTGGACCCTAGTGTATTGGGCTGGGTTCGGTTCACTCACGAAGTCCAACACGGACTTGACGGCGGCAACGAGGCCGAACGCGGTGACGATGCTGGACTAGACAGGGTACGAGGGACATGGTGGTGCATGCCAGGAGAGAACTGGAACCTCAGACGGGATTAGAAAACAACCATATGGCGAAATACCCCACCACACGCAGCTACGAGCAAAACGCGCTATGGCCTCCCCCCCCGAAGAAAGCCAGGCCGCGAGACGGACGGAGCCTGGGTCCAGCCGGCTGCCTCAAGGGTGCTCTGGCCCAGCCCGATGTGTGGAAACAAAACAGAATCAGCCAGAGCTGTTCTGAGAACATTTCGTGCAAACCACAAAAAAAGTTCTTAGAACATTCTTTGGTGGGCCTATTGGCGAGCCAGAACGCTTCGCCACTGCTTGAATGGAGCGTGCGAGGGGTGTGCCGACATGGGCGGGTCGGCGCACGTGTGGCCCACATCCCTGGAGGCCTCGGTGGAACTCCTTATTATACGGTCACGGAAGGCGCGAGGGGTGTGTCGACATGGGCGGTACGGCATGCCGACCCTTCCGTTGGGGCCTCCTATGGGACATCCTATGGGGCCACGGAGCAAACGAGGGATGTGCCGACAGGGTGGCGACACGAGGACCCTCCCGCGGGGGCCCTCGGTGGAGCTCCCCAGGAGGCCACGAAACGCGCGAGGGGTGTGCCGCAATGGGCGCGGTGGTGGCATGCGGGCTGTGCAAATTGGGCATCCGATGAGGACCTCTACAGGGCCATGACATGTGTGAGAAGTGCGCTGATGTGGATGCGGTGGGGTTGTGCGAACTCTGCTATTTGCGAAGGGGCCCTGACACACACACACACACACACACACACACACACACACACACACACACACACAATACACACACAATACACACAATACACACAATACACACACTACACACACGCACACACATCACACACACACCACACACATATAAAGAAAGACGCACATAACAGGATTCCAGATCGTTTCCCATCTTTTCTGGGTTGTTGTCTTTCCCCCACTTCCAAAACGGAATCGACGATTCATGGTGTCTGTGTTTTTGTTCCTCCTGAATTTGAGCCTTTTGTGGAGCACCCAGGAGGACCACGGAACGCGTGAGGAGCGTGCAGACACGAGCGCGATGGTGGCACGCGGACTCCGCCGCGCGTGGGGGGGCATCCCGTGGAGCTCTCCCCGAGGGGGGCACGCGGCGCGAGGGCGGTGCTGAAAAGGGCCAACAAAGGGGGCCAGGGGCAGGAGGAGGGAGGGGCCCGCGGGAATGGACGCGTGGGGCTGTCCCTCCAATTCGAATCAGGCCGGGCTTGGGCGGAAAAAACGCAGCAACTGTTCAACACCTACCCCAAGATGGCCAAAACATGCGAGAAGAGTCGTCCCCAGAGTATGTTTTGAACTATGTTTGGATATCCCGACTGAAGAGGGACACGCCCGCGTTAAAGGAGAAGAAGAAACAACGCCATAAACATGCAGTCGGGGGCTTGACCTAAGGAACGATAAATAAGGAACGAGGCCCCTTTTTCCCACATATGAAACTCCGATGTTCCATGGAAAACCACAGGAAAGCATAGGACAACCCGAGAAGCGCTGTAGAGCAACTAAGGAGCACGGAGCCCCTCCCCAACACAAAGGGTTCCTTCTTCAGGGCCCCGGCTGTAAACTGTTGGCGCTCCGCGCGGACTTCTTGGATCTGCGCGGGGCCCCCCGCCCTGGCGCGCGGAGCGCGCCATGGGGCGGCGCGGAAGGCGCCGCCAGGGAGGAGCGCCAAAAAGTTAATGTCTATGCAGTTGTTGTCTTCCTGGAGAGGGACCCCCCTTTTCAGCAGGAGGCGGAGGAAGAGGAGGAGGAGGAAGAGGAGGAGGAGGGGGAGGAGGAGGAGGAGGAGGAGGAGGAGGAGGAGGAGGAGGACGAGGAGGAGGCGGAGGAGGAGGAGGAGGACGAGGGGGTCAGCGGGAGTGGACGCGGAGCGTTGTTCTTTCAAAGCGGGGGCCCCGCACCTCAGGATGGATGAATGGGAAAAGACGCCTCGTCGGAGATCTGGGCACGACGGACTCTGCATCGGCGTCGCCAGCGGACACGGGCGCGGGTGTCGCTAACATTGGGCAAGGACCGACCGTCCCGGCATTCCTCTAGGCCTACCACGAAATGTTCGTAAAACCCAAACATGTTGTAATAACAAAAACAATGTTCTTAGAACATAAACCGATGGGCTAAGCAAAGCAGCAGTCGGCCTGACCGAAGACGCGATACAGAAGGAACGTAGCCCCGTTGTTTCCAAGTATGAAGAGGCCCCAGGACACATATCTAAATACACACACACACATGAAAATAGTCCCCATATGTTCCCATATGTTCTGGGGAATCGAGGATTAATTGTGTCTGTGTTTCTGTTCCTCCTGAAAGTAACTCTACGAGGTCCGAAGGAACACCAAGGGGGCTCGCCGCCGAAAAGGTGGCGGAACGCACGGCAAACCAAAGGAGCGAACGAGCCCCTTTTGAGAAGCAAGCGTTCCTCATTCGAGCCGGATCCTGTAAGCGCTGTCAGAGCAACAAAAAGCGGCGTTAACATTCAGTCGGGCGTGTCCCCCTACAGGGGGATTTTCGACGAACAATAAAAAAATACCCCAACAATGCGCCCAAATGGTCAAACAATACTAAGAAATGTCCCCCGACGATTGGAAAGTATTTCTGAACATTCCCCCTGTGGAGGGACAAACCCGACTTAACATTAACATAAAAGGTTGAAGGTCCTCGCGGATTGCTTGGGTCTGCGCTGGGCCTCCTCTCCCCTGGCGCGCTAGGATCGGGGATCTTCTGACCAGGGTCAATCCAGACCCGGGTCAGCAGGAAACCAAAAACTGCAATGCAAGAAAAAACGACTGCAACGCAGGTCTTCGCAAACCCGGGTCAACCAATATGCGCGGCCGCCTCGCGGCCACGAGCGGCTCGCTAACCCGGGTCAGCCAGAGGGGGTCTTCGCAGGATCCTGCAGGATCCGGTGCCCTGGCTGACCCCCGTTTGCATTGACCCCCGTCGCTTGAGCCCCGATAGGAGCGCCCCAGGAGCGGCGCCAGGTGCGCCGCCAGCGGGGCCCACCGCCAGCTGGGCGCAGCCCCCAGCGCGCGGGGCTCCGCAGGCTTGTGCTTCTGCAGTTCGTTGTTCTCCGAGGGCTCCCAACTTCGCGCTCTCGCGCCGCGCGAAGCGCGAAGCGCGAACAACCTCGCGCCCTCGCGCCGCCTCCCAGGGCAGGACGAGGAAGACGAGGGGGACCCGGAGCCGAACCGCGAAGCGCGAACAACTTCGCGCCCTCGTGAGCGCCTTCGGCCCCAGCGCGCGGGGCTCCGCAAGCTGATGCGTCTGCAGCTTGTTATTCTTCGAGCTCTGCTGCGGGCACGACGAACATAGGGGGCAAACAAACCTACCTCGCTTTTGACCACCCTCGCTTCCAAGAGATACCAAGCGATGCCAAACTACGGCCTGTACTGGTCAGGCCGCTTGACGAGGAGGCGCGTGGTATGACTTGGTTTTGCCTGGAAGCGAACGCGGGGTAGGTAATTCACGCACTGAGACACGACGGGGGGGGGAAATCGGGACCGGCGATGGGTGAGAAAGGCAGCTCTCGTGCTGGGAGCACGATGCGGGGCAGACACAAGGCACGACTGTGCGATACACGCCTTCAGCATATCCGCGATGGCATGGATGGTCGGATCGCTTCTCGCAGTCCCGCCCTCCCAACCCGATAGCCGTCTTGCCGGATGGGGGCGGGCAGCCCAGGGGAGGCAGCAGGGGGCGTGCATCCAGGGGCGCCTGTGAGCCATCCCTTCGGCAAGGCTCCCGGGCGAAGGGGTGCCATGCCCGCCCCCGATTGGGGAGACCATAGGGTAGCGATAGCGCTCCTCCCCGAACCAGCACGTCGAGACGGGTCCGGCGGTGGCGACGAGGGCCTCCCAGGAGGCCCAAGAGGCGGGAAAACGAGGGAGAGGCAGCGGTATGGGTACCTCTTGCCTCCTCTGATTTCACGGGTAGAATTAAGTCGGGCCTGTCCCCCTACAGGGGGATTTTCGACGAGAAATAAAAAGTACCCAGAAATACCCCAAACTTGTCGAAACATACATAAGAAATAGCCCCCCCGACTATTTTTGAATTATTGTTTGATGAATGTTGGTGTATTTTTTATGTTTCGTCGAAAATCCCCCTGTAGGGGGACAGGCCCGACGTGAGGGTAGAAGGCCTTGCCATCCTAGGGGATTCCAAGCCCACGGTTCAGGCGGTCTGCGTGATCCCCCCCCCCTCGAAGGCGAGCGGCCTCCCCTCAACTCTCGTGGCCACATGGAGGCCAGCCTGTAACATACGGACCGAGTTTCGACCTATATCGGGTCGGGCGAAAGGGGGGGATAGCAAAGGGGGGGTTTGAGAATCAGCTCACGTAGCTGATTTTCCCGGCGCCTCCCGGCGCAGGAGACGGCCATGTATCGAGGAATGGGCCCCTCAGTGAGGCCGAAACCAGCTGAATGCAGCAAATTTCGTAACCCCCCCTTTCCCAATCCCCCCCGTTCGCCCGGCCCGACGATAGGCCCAAAACAAAAAAAAACACGAGGAGAAGGCAGCGGTGTGGGCCCCTTCTCTTCCTCCGATGCCCGCCCCCACCATGTCGGGGAGACATGAGACTCGGGCACGGCGAACTCGGGTTTACCTGAAGAGGCCATCATGAAAATGACGAGACCCAGTGTGAAATCAGGAGAGCCCAGAATGGAATCGAGAAGTCGGATCGGCAGTCGAAACGAATCGGATCGGCGGAAATCGGCAGCCGAGTCGGGAAAAGCCGAATCGGCTGAAATTGGCAGGCTAGTATGCCTCCAATAAGAAATCGGAAACCAAATCAGAATCCCAAGTCGAATCGAATCGGAATCGGAAGCCATCGAAGTCGAATCGAATCGAATCGGAGGAATCGAAACGAGCCCTGTGAAATTCGACGCGACCTCCTGCTGCAAACATCCCTCGAAAACTGGGCTGACACTATTCCGGACGGGCTCGTCCAAAAGCGTCGGCAAATCCGAGCTCTGGCGCACTCGAGTCTCACGTTTCCCCGCTGGAATGAGGAGTCAAGACGAGGGGGAGGAGGAGGAGGAGGATGAGGAGAAGGAGGAGTAGGAGGAGGAGGAGGAGGAGGAGAAGGAGGAAGAGGAGGAAGAGGAGGAAGAGTAGGAGAAAAAGGAGGAAGAGGAGGGGAGGAGGAGGACAAGCTAGGTGCGCTCGCGTTATATATCTGACGTCCTACCCCTCCCTCCCATCCCTTACCATGGCGTAAATATCCTCTCTATTCGCACAGTCGGATGTCGTACCATGGCATCGAATTATATGGCAGATTATGGCGTTGCAGATCAACGCGTAGCCTGACATAACATGGCGTGGCGACGCCCCAAAGTGAAGGGGGCTCCTGCGGCCCCAAAAAACAACGAATCGACACCGAATGTGGAATCACCTCTGATGTTAGTTTCGGGGGGCCACCCCGAGATTGATTCCTCTGCCGAATCTACGGACAAAATGCGTAGAACGCTCCGTAGATTCACGGAGCATCCTTCGCATTTCTCATAGATTCACCGGAAAATCAATTTTGAGGAAAATCGATCATGTCGTCGATCTCCTCATCTCAGGCGATCGCAAACATGGATCAAGGGGGCGCGGATTAGCGACGGGTCCCGTTTCCACAGGAAATCGCGGATTCCCGCCGCCGCGCGAGGCGGCACCGGCCGCATTTTGGGGAGGGCAACTCCCCCGATCCATGGATTTGGCGACCGCGCGCCAAATCCTTGGATCGCTAATCCATGTCTGCGCGCCCCCGAGCATGTCTCGTAGATTCACCAGAGAATCAAGTTTGGGGTAAAACGCTTCTGTAGTCGATCCCCTACTCGGAGCATGGCGTGACGACGCCCCAGGGGAGGCCTCTGCGACGCAACAAATCAACGAATCGACACCGAATGTGTAATCACTTCCGATGTTTTTTGTCAGGGGGCAATTTTTTATATTCAGGGGCATACTTGGAAAGACCAGACCGAGAACCATCCATGCCTTGGCATGGCGCTGGAAATAATGACTCCAACGCTGAAGCGGGAGCACGATTCGGAACGAGCGGAAGCGCGAAAATGAGGCCAGCGCTGCAGCGGAGGCACGATTAGGAACGAGCGGTAGCCCGAAAATGAGCCCAGCGCTCCAGCGAGAGCAACATTTTGAGAAACAAACCCAGCGAAAACTCAACTCCCGGCAATCCTGTGTAAAACAAGAACGCGGAGGGGGGCCGAATTTTTCCTGGACGTCACCAGGGCAGAGAGGAGAGTAGGATTAAGATTGTGCAATTGTGGAGGAGTAGGAGGACGACGAAGAGGAGGAAGAGGAGGAGGAGCAAGAGGAGGAAGAGGAGGAGGAGCAGGAGGAGGAGCAGGAGGAGGCAGAGGAGGAGGAGGAGGCACAGGAGGAGGAGGAGGAGGAGGAAGAGGAGGAAGAAAAGAGGAGGAGGAGGAGGAAAAGGAGGAGGAGGAGGAGGAGGAGGACGACCGATCGCCCCGATCGCCTCTCGGGGGGGGGAGGAGGCGCGCCGGCCCGCGGGCCTGCAGCGCCTCCGAGGAGCTGGCGCCGAGGCCCTGCCCCCCCAGCGACCTCGGCAGCGGGCGGCGCGGAGGCGCCGCGCCGCTGGGCCGCGCGGGGGCGCTGCCAGCAGGTTCGTCAAAGTTCGCAACATCTGCAAGCACTCGTGGCCCCTCCACACCTAACACGCGATCGCTGCCTCGGCTCCAGCAGACCCGATCATTGTGCGTCGGTAGAAGTACTACCAGTCGCAAGTCAGGGAGAATAGCTATGCTCGGCTGAAGGGAGCACCTACTGGTTCTGAGCGTTCCTCTTGCATTTGATCCATGCGCAGGCCCGCACATCCACACCCAACAAGGCCACGCATCCAACACCCCAACGAGTCGGATCCCGTGCTTCCCAGCCTGCGTCGTGATTGTGGATACGAGTTCCGATGATTTGGAACATGAACAGGTCTTGGCGACGACCTTACCTGAGGCCAAGCAACCTCAACCACTTGCTTGGTACAAGCAATGGTGGTGCTTCTCCAGAAAGACCCGTGCACAACAACTTACGTCGAGGGCTCACGGAATCTGTATCAGAGGCACGTGGGCGCGTCATCCGTGGATGTTGAGCTTCGTACGGGGTCCCAGGCTTCCGCAGGGGCCCGAGTGCTGTATAGGAAAACATCTCCCGTGGGCCACCTGCTGCCAGGCCCGTTTCGGCCTGGACAACATTTACATCAACGTATAAGGACTCATGCCCGTGAGCCCCGGCAGGCCGCTTTTTTTGCGCTCTTTGCATGCATGTTTGTTTTCTGTCTCCTCCTCTTCCTCCTCTTCCTCCTCTCCCTTACAGTACAGGCTGTGCTGAGCTTGTTTTCCCGCCCACGCGCCGGACGGCGTATGGCTTGTGCGTGCGTGCGCACACTGCAGGCGACGGGGGCCCGCTCTCCGCATCCCACCTTCTCTAGGGGAGCCCACCGAGGACGCACGCGCCCCGCTATGCACATGAGCACGGCCCCTCGATCCGCGAGACCGGCCGCGTTAGACGAACATGTGCGCAATGCACACTCTCGAAACCAGCGTGGACTCATGTACGTGTACGTCCTTCTGTCGCTCCTGATTGAGGGGAACAAAAACACACAGACACAATATATCGCCGACATTCCCCAGAAGATATGGGAAGATATGGGAATTGGGTGGGAAGACAAAAACCCAGAACATGTGGAAGAATATGGGGAATCCTGTTATTTGAGTGCATCTATTTGTGTGTCCCAGGGCCCCTCCACTCATTCCCCCCTCCTGCGAAATCCCGCGCAAAGGACCGATCGGCGCTGGCCCCGAGGCCCGAGGCAGGCCTCTGGGCGGCGCCCGGGCACAGACAGGCGACAGGCCCGCCTCTTGCGCCGACGCCCGGCCGCCCACGTTTCGTGAAGGGGCCCTATGGGACACGCACAAAGAAGTACACACACAGATCACAGGATCCCCCATACGTTTTCCATATGTTCTGGGTTTTTGTCTTCCCACCCAAGTCCCACAGTTTCCCATACGTTCTGGGGGGTCGACGATTCACTGTGTCTGTCTGTTTTTTCCCCTCCTGATCTTGCCCGGCAGCGAGCTGAGCTCGCATCCCCGCGGCTCCATTCAGCGGCCGACGGCGGCGGCAGAGATGGTGGAGCCAAAACAGCAGCTACCGATACCGCCACTCCCCGGATGGGGGGCGGTCTGTCGGGGATGGACAGACCTCCCTTTAGTAAAACGTGGTTTAGTGAAAGCGACCTGAGGACCAAACCTGGCGGGCGCAAGCCTGGAAAATAACGGCCGCGGCGCCCTCTCGAGAGCCGAAAACGGACAATTCACTAATCGACGTGTCACTGTTGGGGGTTCTGTCCGCCCCCGAGCCTGGCCAGAACTTCGAGGCGCCTCCGGCGGCGGCGACGAGGGCCCCCCAAGGGGGCCCCTGCGAAGAGGCGAGCACGAGGCAGGGCCATACCGGCATCGGCACCCCCTCTCCCCTCAAGAGGAAGCTGGGGCCAGCGCGAGGCACGAGCCCAGACCGCCGCCGCCGTGACTGTTGTTCCTGGCGCCGGCCCCGGGAATCTTACCATCATAGGAGGATGCGAAGTCCCTGAAGACGGGACGGGGTGGGCACGAGCGGGCATCATAGCCAGCTCAAAAAGTCAAAAGAGGCATCACAGCCTCATCAGTCTAGATTGATCCACTCACGGATCCACTGCAATCGATTTCCATTGAATTCAATCCATGCGTAGCATGCTCACCCCTTTCCCCGGGGCCAGCTTTAAGTCGGGCCGGTCCCCCCTAGAGGGGGATTTCCGACGAAAGCTAAAAAACATACCCCAAACATAATCCAAACATAGGCCAAAAATAGGCTTGGGAGCATTTTTTGAATATTTATGTAGTTCACAAATAAACTTGGGAGTATTTTTTAAAAAATATGTTTCTTGACCCTTTTACCTAACAGCGAAGACTGATAGGTTTCTAGTGGTGTCAAAAGAGAGCATCATGACTCCTCAGGGGGGTCGGGGCGGGACCCGGGGCGGCTGCCGCCGAAGCCCAAATCGCCTGGGACATCCTCGCAAAATCGCTCTTGGCGCTGCTAGAACTCCATTCCCGGCGTACATTTTGGATGCCCGGAGCCAACTGTAGGCCACTTCGTGGTCTTCGAGTTCCCAGAACTCCATTCCCGGCGTACATTTTGGATGCCTGGAGCCAACTGTAGGCCACTTCGTGGTCTTCGAGTTCCCAGACCTCCATTCCCGGGCCACATTTTGGATGCCCGGAGCCAACTGTAGGCCACTTCGTGGTCTTCGAGTTTCCAGAACTCCATTCCCGGGCCACATTTTGGGTGCCCGGAGCCAATGTAGGCCACTTCGTGGTCTTCGAGTTCCCAGAACTCCATTCCTGGGCATGATTTTGAATGCCCAGGGCCAGCTGTAGGCCACTTCGTGTTCTTCGAGTTCCCAGAATTGAATTCCCGGGCCACATTTTGAATGCTGAGGCAGGCTGATGCTGAGGCTGAGACTGAGGCAGGCTGAGGCTGAGGCCGAGGCTGAAGGCCGACTGAGGCTGAGGCTGAAGCAGGCTGAGGCTGAGGCTGAGGCAGGCTGAGGCTGAGGCTGAGGCAGGCTGATGCTGAGGCAGGCTGAGGCTGAGGCTGAGGCTGCAGGCTGAGGCTGAGGCAGGCTGAGGCTGAGGCCGAGGCTGAAGGCTGAGGCTGAGGCAGGCTGAGGCTGAGGCCGAGGAAGGCAGACTGAGGCTGAGGCTGAAGCAGGCTGAGGCTGAGGCTGAGGCAGGGCTGAGGCTGAGGCTGAGGCAGGCTGATGCTGAGGCAGGCTGAGGCTGAGGCTGAGGCTGATGCTGAGGCAGGCTGAGCTGAGGCTGAGGCTGAGGCTGAGGCTGATGCAGGCTGAGGCTGAGGCAGGCTGAGGCTGAGGCCGAGGCTGAGGCAGACTGAGGCTGAGGCTGAAGCAGGCTGAGGCTGAGGCTGAGGCAGGCTGAGGCTGAGGCTGAGGCAGGCTGATGCTGAGGCAGGCTGAGGCTGAGGCTGAGGCTGATGCAGGCTGAGGCTGAGGCAGGCTGAGGCTGAGGCCGAGGCTGAAGGCAGACTGAGGCTGAGGCTGAGGCGAGCTGAGGCCAGGCTGAGGCTGAGGCTGAGGCAGGCTGAGGCTGAGGCAGGCTGATGCTAAGGCAGGCTGAGGCTGAGGCAGGCTGAGGCACTGAGGCAGGCTGATGCTGAGGGCTGCGGCGGCTGATGCGTAAGCACGGCTGAGGTGAGCTGCTGAGGCTGAGGCAGGCTCAGGCTGAGGCCGAGGCTGCGGGCAGACTGAGGCTAGCGCTGAAGCAAGAGGCTGAGCTGAGGGAAGGGTGAGGCTGAGGCTGAGGCAGGCTGAGGCTGAGGCTGAGGCTGAGGCATGGCTCAGGTCTGAGAGCTGAGGCTGAGGCTGAGGCCGGCGAGGTCTGAGCAGGGATGCGAGCACTGAGGCTGAGGCTGAAGCATGCTGAGGCTGAGGCTGAGGCAGGCTGAGGCTTGAGGCTGAGGCAGGCTGATGCTGAGGCAGGCTGAGGCTGAGGCTGAGGCTGATGCAGGCTGAGGCTGAGGCAGGCTGAGTCTGAGGCCGAGGCTGAAGGCAGACTGAGGCTGAGGCTGAAGCAGGCTGAGGCTGAGGCTGAGGCAGGCTGAGGCTGAGGCTGAGGCAGACTTAGGCTGAGGCTGTGACTGCGACTGCCGTTGCCGCTGCGACTGTCATCGCGAATGCGACTACGACTGCGAGAAGAGCAGAATTCTACAACTGGGTTCTCATTTGAATCTTAAGGGGAATGCTTCCAGATATGCTCCTACACATCGCTGTTAGGTTGCTTTGCCGGGATAATTGGAGTATTTTTTGAATATTTTAGATTTTTCGTCGAAAGCCCCCCCTGTAGGGGGACAGGCCCGAGTTAAGGCCAGCTTTTTTCGTCCCGAGTCGCTTGGTTGACGGCTCCGCGGCCCGGGGAGATCGGGCTGGGCATGTGCCCCCCCTCAGATTCTGAGGGACAAAACCAAAAGAATAATCAAACCATACTCCCAAAATCATCGAACCTATATAGCTTCAAAAGAACTCGCTCCCGGACTGCCTTCCTTACTATCTCTGAGTGCTCGAGGGACGTGCCCGACTTCCCGGTATAAGAGCCCCTGGAGGCCGAACATAGCGAAAACCCACCCCCGTCGTGATTGCTGTCACGACCCGAGGGGGTCTGGGTGCACGGTTTCCCCCAGGGCCGTAGGCGACCCGAGGAGGGGGAGGAGGAGGCCTAAGCCCTTCGGGGAAACCCTCCAGGTCTGGGTCGTGCGCCCAGGGCGCACCGGCCCGGGCCCGCGGCCCCCGCTGGGCCCGCGGGCGCCGCCGCCGAGGAGGGCCCCCGGAAGCGGCGGCGAGGGCCGAGCCCCGGGCGTGCCCAGCGGCGCCGCGTTGGTCAGCGTGGGCGGCGCCGCGTTCGCGGCGTCCGCCGGGCCGCCGAGGCCGCTCCAGCCGCCGAACCAGGAGCTCATCGCCTGGCCAGCGCCCCGCTCTCCCCCCCAGGACTCTGCACAGGACCGGGGCTCTGGAAGGAGGTTGATGTTCCCCTGGGGTTGTCGTGGAGGAGAGTTGAAGAGGAGGCGAGGAGGGAGGGGGAGGAGGAGGAGGAGGAGGAGGAGGAGGAGGAGGAGGAGGAGGAGGAGGAGGAGGAGGAGGAGGAGGAGATGGAGGAGGAGGAGGAGGAGGAGGAGGAGGAGGAGGAGGAGGAGGAGGGGCTCAGGGTGAACTAACTCCACATGGAGGTGGAGGGCTCAGGGTGAACTAACTCCACATGGACTTTGGCACCTCGACAATCAGTCTGTCTTGTGATGCAACTTTTGCAGATGCAAGCCTCGAAAATCAATCGAAACGGCATTTCAGTGTTCACCCTTTGCCCTCCACCCAAAGAAAATGTTCTGATAACAGGACCCCGAACCCTGTGGGAGAGGACCTAAGCTAGGAAGGGCTGGAATTTTAGGGATACAAAGGGGGTCTTCTCTGCCCAGATGCATGACGCCTCATGCGAAGACGGGGATCTCAGTGAGGCCACGTCTTCATCGTGTTCTTGGGGTTAGGGGCTTTCTTATCCTCAATGACCGCAGACCTGCGTCGCCGTGCTTGTTTCAGGTCGGGGCCCCTGGCCAATCCGCACCCTTCCTCCAGGACCAGTGCTTCTTCCCGAGCATAGTTCTGTGGGCGGTCCTGGTGCCCCGCGAAGGCCCCCAGAGACCGAAAAACTGCCAAAATCCTGTGCTCGTGATTGGTTCCTAGCGCGAGCGCATCTGGGTCAGGATGAGGTCGGGCATGTCCTCCTACAGGCGGATCTTGGAAGAAAACGACGCATAGCAAAAACATAATCAAACAACTAATCAAGCGAGAGGATGACACATCGAGACCATTGTTCCCAAACCCCCGACGTCGTGATTTGTTCCTGACGTCGACCCCCAGAGGTCTCGACCCATTCCCCAGGACCAGTCTTCCATCCTGGATCGTCTTTCGTCTTTCCACAGTCCCGAGGCCCAGGAAGGGCCGCCAGAGGCCGGAGATGGCGAAACACCTCCCGTCGTGAGGATTCCCTCATGACTCGAAGGGGGTTCTGGGCTTTTATAAGGGGCAAACAAACCTACCTCGCTTTTGACCACCCTCGCTTCCAAGAGATACCAAGCGATGTCAAACTACGGCCTGTACTGGTCAGGCCGCTTGACGAGGAGGCGCGCGGTATGACTTGGTGTTGCCTGGAAGCGAAAGCGGGGTAGGTAATTCACGCTCTGATTTTACTACTCCTGAGGATCCCTCCCACAGACAGGCCCGACTCGAGCTAAGTCGGGCCTATCCCTTCACAGGGGGAATATTCCAAAATCGTAGAAAGGAAATAGTCTGGGGAGGATTTCTTTGGGGATATCTTTGGGGATATGTGTTGTATGTGTTTTGCCAATTTCCAGCTTTTCGCACCAAATCCCCCTGTAAGGTGTGAGGGGACAAGCCCGACCTATGGCTTGAGGTCCGGGCCTGGACTTGAGCAGGGACCGACCGTCCCGGCATTCCTATAGTAATAATACCACGACATGTTCTTAGAACCCAACAGTGATCGAAGCACAGGCAACAATGCTCTTAGAACAAAAGCCCGATGTGACAAAACAGGACAGACTCCGCCAGAGATGTTCAAAGAACATGTCGTGGAAGCCACAAAAAAAGGCTCTCAGAACACTGCTTCGTTCGGCTACACGCCAGAGTGACCCTGGGTAAGAGTGACCTCTGGGGCGCGGCTGTTGGGGGGGCCGCGGGGGAGGGGGCCACAGGCGCGCGAGGCGCCACCATCGCCATCGCGTTCGGCGATCGGGGAACCCCACTGTGCCCGCACCAATGGGCCACTCCGGCGAAAGGCCACTCTTACGTCTAGTCGATTCGTGGGGCTGTGTGGGCGAGCCGGGACGCCCCGCCGCTGCTTCTCAGGGGCGCGGCGCCGCGGGCGGCCCGCCGCCGAGCGCGGCCGGCCTCGGCACGCGCAGGGCGGGCCGCCCCGCCCGCCGCGCCCCGCGGAGCCCCCCGCCCCCCCCCCCACACAAAAAACACCCGGCAGGGCGCCCCGCCGCCGGCCCGAGGGGGCGCCAGGCCGCGCTCCGGGAGAGGGGCCCAGCAGGGGGGCACGCCGGCAGATGGACGCACGCGGACCTCAGGGATTCCTCCTCTATGCTCCTGGATTTTTTCGGGGTCTGCGCCTTCCCCCCCCCCACGTCCCATACGTTTTCCCACACCTCTCTTCCGGGGGGGGGGGGGATCGACGAGGAGTCGTGTCTATGAGCCCGTTCCCTTCCTGATCCGGGCGCGGGGACCCTCAACTCCTGGCGTGGCATTTGTTTTCTTTCCGCCACGGGCGTTGCCGCCGGCTTCAGAGCCCCAACCAGAGCTGAGGCCGTCGAACATCGAACCCGAGATTTCGGTGTGGAGCCTCAGCCAGAGCCCAGGCCGACGGACACCGAAATCGAGATTTCGATGTGAACCCCCCACCGGATCGGAAGAGAGGAGGAGGGGGGAGAGTCGAGGCCGGCAAACACCGAAATCGAGATTTCGATGTTTCTGAAATCTTGGTTTCGAGCTCTTCCCCCCGCGGGACCCTCACGGATCCTCCTGCCCCTGCTGCTGCCCCATCCTCGGGCGATCCCCAGCCACGGCGCCCCCCCCCGGCAGCGGGGAGCCTGGGAGGCTCTACGGGAGCTGCAGGGCTTCCCTGCGAAGCTGCCCTGCCAGGGCGCCCGCGCACCCCACGCGCGCGCCGAACATGGGACGCACATGGGCACACTAGTACTATATGTCCTCCTTGGAGGCGCGCGTGCGACCCGAACATGTAACTAGCATACTCATCTTGCAGCAGATCGTTTCCCGAGCGGTATGGCCAAAAGCGGCCGCCACGACGCACATGCCAGGATATTTCTCGGTGCGCGCGCGTCACCCCGGGGGGAGCGACGCACACATAGTATTAGTATGCTGGGGTGTCGCCGAGAACATGCGGGGCCCAGCGATGAAGTGCAGTTGTTTCTTCACTGCGGAAGCCCCAGAGGTTCCAACCCTTCCCCCCCGGGGCCGGTTCTTGTTCAACTCCGAGCCGCTGTCTGACGGTCCTGGGGCTCGGCGAGGGCCCGCAGAGGCTGAAGACGGCGCCGAACCCTCGAACCGAGCCGTTGGATACAGTCGGGCCGCTGAACGAGGGAACGCTACACGAGGAACGAGGCCCCTCCTTGGCCCTGGAAGCGCCTCCGTGCCCCAGGAGGGCAAGAGGAACAGCACTGGAGGAATCCGAGGAACATCGAGCCCCTTCCGAACCCAAACTGCTCCCTACAGTCGGGGCGTTGTCCCAAGGAACCCTAAATAAGGAACGAGGCCCCTTTTTACCATAAGTTGAGCTTCGATTTCCCATCGAAAACATAAGGAAAACCTGAGGCAAGCTGTGAAACAATCAAGGAACGCGGAGCCCCTCCCCAACGAAAAGGGTTCCTGCGTCAGGGCCCCGACTGTACTTCAGCGTCTTGACTGCACGTCCGAGGCTCAGCGGAGGGGGGGGGCACCCGCTGGACAAGCGCGGGGAAGTCCGGCGGCGCCTGTGCGCACGAGGGGCCCTGGAGCAGGCGCTCGACGCAGCATCGTGCTCCCTGCCCCTGCTCTCGCGCAGCTCTTGGGCGGCGCGCACAAGGGGGGGGGGTATGCGGGGGCTTCGTGGGCCCTGGAAACGACAGGGCCGTTTTTTTACCGGTTCCGTTTTGCCGCTTTCTTGCCGGTTCCGACGCCGTTTTGTTCACCGGTTCCGTCGCCATGTGTTGACCGGTTCCGGCTCCAGTTCCAATCATGGAGCCGTTTTTTTGCCGTTTCCGGTCGCCGTTTTTTTGCCGTTTCCATTTTCAAGGGACATTTTTTGGGAACGGTGAAAAAACGACCCTGCCGTTTCCGGGGCCCACAAAGTGCGGGGGGGGGGAAGGCGCCGGCCCTGCAGTCGGACTCGATCGGGGAGGACACGCGAGAGCACACAAGACCCTTCCGAAGGTCACACCGCCACAGGAGCGTAAGCAGGCACGTGTCGCGAGGCACAGGACACAAGGGTACCCTTGAGCTGGCAGGGTCGACCTACTAATCTGGGCCGACTGTACATCTACAGAGAAACATTCGCGCCTTCCAAGAAGCAGGGGTGCCTCTAGGAAGCCTTCCCCCCTCCCCACATGCAGTGGAGGCTACAGTCCCCAGGAAGAGCCTTCCACGAGAGACCCAGCCCTGAGACCCCAGGACGTCCGTTGATCCTTGGCGTGGGAACGTCAGTCTCTCCATCGCAACAAAAAAAACATCGGAAGCCGAGACACCCGGGGGCACCCCGGAGGCAAGCATGGGCGTCTCTCGGCATGGGCCTCCGCAGGTACCCCCCAGAGGTGCGCCTGGCTGGCCAAAAGCCCGCACGAGGGGCCACGGGCGGCGAGGAGGACGACCTGTTGTGGCCCCCGAGGCCAGAGCTTCTTTGCCCATCCTCCTCCTCCTTCTCCTCCTCCTCCTCCTCCTGCTCCTCCTTCCTCCTCCTCCTCCCTCCTCCTCCTCCTCCTCCTCCTCCTCCTCCTCCTCCTCCACCTCCTTGTGGCCCCCGAGGCCAGAGCTTCTTTGCCCATCCTCCTCCTCCTCTCCTCCTCTCCTCTGCTCCTCCTCCTCCTCCTCCTCCCTCCTCCTCCACCTCCTCCTCCTCCTCCTCCTCCTCCTCCTCCTCCTCCTCCTCCTCGGGTCGCCTGCGGCCGCGGGGGTCGGGGAGGTGTGAGACTCGGGCACGGGGGACTCGGGTCGGCCTGCCGGGGCCAGCGTGAACAAAAGCGCGAGGCCCACTCTGGAAACTCGACGCGAGCTCCGCGGCAGACGTCACCCACGAAGACCGGGCCGTCCGAGTCCAGGGCGCGCTCGGCAAAAACGGGCGGCAAACCCGCGTTGCGGCTTGCTCGAGTCCTGCGTTGCTTGTGGGAGGGAAACACATCCATATCCACGGCCTCGCGGGCTGGGCACCTGGGCCGCGATCCCATGGATACGGGAAGTTGTTTGCCAGATGCCCCGCGCGGGACGTATCCATGCGACCGCGTATGCACGGGATCGCGCCCTGGAATCCAAACCGCGAGGGTGTGGATATGGATATGCTCGCCGCTCGTGAAACGTTGCCCCGATCCTGGCGCCCAGAGTGGGGTGCAGCAGCAACAATTGGGCAGGGTCCGACCGTCCCGGCATCCCCATAGGCCTACCACGACATGCTCTTAGAACCCCAATAATGTTCGAAGGACAAAAACAAGGTTCTTCGAGCGTCAGCCCGATGTGCTAAAACAAGGCAGACTCACAGCCGAACATGCTCTGAGAACCTCTCGCGCAGACCACCAAAAAAAGGCTCCTTCGAACATCCTCGCCACTGCTTGAGCCAGGGAGTGCGGATCGAACGCCGATCGCCGAGCAGAGGTCGGGCCCGAGCTGCCGCGAGACGGCCCCTGCGCGCGCGCGAGGGGCCGCAGGAGGGGAGAGCGGCCGCGGCGGCCTCTGCGCGGGGGGCGCCCTGGGCTGGCGCGCGGGCGGCCGCCGGCTGCGGCGGGGCGGCGGGAGGACGGTGGGCGCCAGGTGCGCACCTGCCCTTCGGTTATGATGTTCCAACCTACTTTAGCCCTGACCACCAAAGAGACTTTCGAGCACCCAACCTCGCCCGGACGAAGCGCCGGGCCCAGCGCTTCGTCCCGAACCAGTTTTTATTGTTTGTGTTTGGTTTTGCGGCCCCGAAGCCCAGCGAGGGCCCCCCGGAAGGGTGAAGACAGCTTAACAGCACCTCCCGTCGTGCTTGTTTGCCTCAGGTCGCGAGCACGCCATGGGCGCCAGAGTCTTGAGCCCAGGATACCGGCGCAGGCGCACAGCCGGTGCCCTCCGAAGGGGCTCGCCGAAACGGAGGGGGGGGGCGCCTGTTCTGCAGGCGCGCGGCGCGGCGCGGTGCGCAGCGGGCTCGGCGGGAGCTAGGGTTGTGGAAGTCACGACAATGGACACTCAAACCTTTCTGTCATTGAATCGAGCATGTATTTAAAATGTCTTCTACATGATGAAATATATTCGAGCAGTGCTTTAAACATGGTTTAGCGTTTTAGAGACATGTTTGAAACATGTTTTTCACACCTGGAAACGATTTGGCAGCATGCCTCCTCTCCATTGATCGTCTTTCACAAACGCAAGGCAGAAACACACCCGCCAAGTACAGGAGACCCTCTGCAGGCGAAAGCACCCCAGACCATGAGATCACTCGAGGGCGCCCTCCCCCCCAGGATGCACAAGAGCACCCAACAAGCACGCCGAACATGAGGGCACCCTCCCCGAACCGACCTCGATCTGAGACCTCGGTCCGACCGCCTATGGACCCCGCGGGCCCTGCGGGCCGGGTCGGGCTGGGCGCTGCTTCGTGGGGGAAGGACGAGACGCGCACGCGCGAGCGGCGAGCGCACCCGCATCCGCGCCCTCGCGGCCTGGCTTCTGGGGCGCGGTCCCGCGGATACCCGGCGCTGCCGCAAGCGCCCCGAAGAGGCGCCCGACTCCGTCGGGCACCCTGGGGAGCTGCGCGATGCGCGGTCGCACGGCTGCGCTCCGCGCGGGGCACCGGCGGAAGGAAAGCAACGTGTGCTCGGGGTCTGGGCCCGCGGGGCCGGCCCGCGAGGCCGCGGAGATACGGAGGTGTCTTCCGCCCACGAGGCGCCCTTCTGGTGCCACCTGCTTGGGCCTCAGTGGGCTCCATGTGGGGCCCAGGGGCCCCGAGGGAGCACAAGCGGTGCACCCTTCTTCACCAGTCCGTTTGATCGCTCCCCCTCCATTTCAGACGGAGCAGGGACGTCCAACCAGACTACGTGAACATGAGCCTCCGCCGCCAGCAGGACAATCCAAAAACAACAGATCATCGACGGTCCCTTCCGAGGAGCCACGCCTCCTTCAAACTGCCCGGCCTATAGGAAGCAGTGGTGGAACCCTGGCCCAGAGACCCCAGCCTTACAAACGGACGAAAAATGCTGTCGAACCGAAATACATGGGACGCACAGAGACATCCTAACGCTAGCGTTAGGATGCCTCTGTGCGCCCGGAGGCGGGTGTCCCGCCCGAACATATAATATACCCATCTTGTAATGTGTCGTTTCCCGAGCGGTGTGGCCGGAAAGCCCCCGCTACGACGCATATACTCTGACATTTCTCGGTGCGCGCGTCGCCCCTGGTGGGAGCGACGCACACACAGTATTATTGGTATGCTAGGGTGACGCCGAAAACAGTCCAGGGTGTACCCTTCCCCAAGCGACACAATCATGTGCCACAAACACAACACGAGGTGCTCCCCCTCTTTCTCCTCCTCCTCCTCCTCCTCCTCCTCCTCCTCCTCCCCCTCCTCCTCCTCCTCCTCCTCCACCTCCACCTCCTCCTCCCTTCCTTCTCCTCTCCTCCTCCCCCTCCTCCTACTCCTCCTCCTCCTCTCCTCCTCCCCTCTCCTCTCCTACTCCTCCTCCTCCTCCCTCCCCCCTCCTCCTCCTCCTCCTCCTCCTCCTCTCCTCCTCCTCCCTCCTCCTCCTCCTCCTCCTCCTCCTCCTCCTCCTCCTCCAAGCCGAGCATATGCTATTCCGCCTCGCCCCGACCGTCCTGGGCGACCCGTCGTGGGGGCTGCTTCGCGCCCGGCCCGGGCGGCCTCCGCGCAAAACGAGGCCCCGCCACGGCCGCACCCCTGCAGGAGAGGGGCCGCTTTCTCGCGCCGCGCGGCGCCCCCTATAGCGGCGGGGGGGAGCGGGGGGGCGGACCTCCGGGGACCTCCGCTTCGGGAGCGGCCAAGGAGGGGGGTGTCCGAGAGGGGGGGGGTGCAAATCATCACCAGCGGCACGTGCGCGGCCCAGCGGGGGGGCCTGGGACGTCATGAAATGAGAGGAGGCGCCATGGCCCGCGCCTTGAAATCCCCCCCCCCCTAGTCATCACCCCCCTCTTTTCCGCTCCCGACCGTTGGTCAGGATCTGGGTCGGGCCGGGCCAGAAGGGGTGGACAGCAAAGGGGGGGTTTGAGAATCATCAGCTCACGCAGCTGATTTTCCCGGCGCCTCCCGGCGCCGGGAGGCGCCCGTGTATCGAGGAATGGGCCCGGCGGCGGGGCCGAAACCAGCTGCTCGCAGCAGATTTCGTAACCCCCTCTGTCCCAATCCCCCCCTTTCGTCCGGCCCGACTGGGGCGGGAGCAAAACTTCCACACCTGGGGTCAGTAGCCGGGGTGGAAAGACGCTTCAGGGCTGGACATAACCGTTATGCTTCGTTTTTGTTATTGTCTTGTGTGTGTGTCGTTTTGCTCTGCCTGTTTTCCGGTATCTCCCTGCCAGAACGCAGAAAACAAAGCACAGGCGAAGTCCAACAAAACAGCGTTGAGGTCCCGCCATGCCACACTGGGGGGTCAGAAGCCGGGGTGGAAGGGCACTTGCCCAGCCTGGTTGGCTGGCTGCCCGGCGGCCTGGGGCGACGACGGCGGCGGCGCCAGCTGCCGTGGCGGCGGCGGTTCCCCCCCCCTCTTCCTTTGCCCTCTTCATTATCCTCATCCTGTTCCATCTCCTCCTTTTCCCTTTACTCCTCTTCCTCCTCCTTCTCCACCACCTCCTCCTCTCCCTCTTTCTCTTTCCTGGTTGGCAAGGTTTGCCCCTGGCCCTCGAGGGTCTAAGTGAAGCGTTTCGTAACGTTTTCGTTTGGTTTTCCGCCCCTTGTGGCCGTGGTCGGGTTTCCAGAGCCTCTGGGGGCCTCCAGGGGTCAGGATGCATGGCTGAAGCGACACTTACCGAACCTAGCTGCTTGGCTGAAGCGACGACGTCGGCAGCGGCACCAGCTGCGGCGGCTGTCTCCTCCCCTTCCAACTCATCAGTTTCCTCCTCTCCTTCTCTTTCCTCCCCTTTTTGTTTCGCGCTACCTCTCTCGTTCGAGGCAGGTGAGCCCCAGCATCGCCTCGCGAATGTCGAAACAGAACAGTTCGCTTCACGGTGAAGATCGGCCAAGTACTTAGGCCGCCAGGGCTAGCCTGGCGGCGACCCACCGTCAGACGACCCGAACGCTGCCAACAACGGCGACGACCCGCGCATGCAAGAGGCAGAACAAATGCAAGCGCGCCGCGACGATGTCCTGGCTAGTCTGGAAATTGCCGCTGCGCGGCTCCCACGCCTCGCCCCGTGACCAACATCAACTTGGAAAGCTCGCCTTCCTCAGGCTCCCACTGGCTCCATCTGAATCGAGGGCGGACTTTGGACGAAACATAAAAAAAAGCAAAACGAAATACTCACAAGGTGCTCAAAACAGGGGGCCACATGTGAAACCTACCCCTACTCCCCACGATTTCCGAGGGGGAGGGTGGGGCTCACTTCGTTCGGGAGCTCCCGAGCGAAATGAACCCCACCCTCCCCTCAAAAATCGTGGGGGGTAGGGCTTTGTGGGCCCCGGAAACGGCAGGGCCATTTTTTCACAATTTCCCAAAAAGATCCCTTGAAAAAGGAAACGGCAAAAAAACGGCGACCGGAAACGGCAACAAAAACGGCTCCAAGATTGGAACCGGAGCCGGAACCGGTCAAAACACGGCGACGGAACCGGTAAAAAAACGGCGTCGAAACCGGCAACAAAAACAGCAAAACGGAACCGGTAAAAAAACGGCCCTGTCGTCTCCAGGGCCCACTAAGGGGTAGGGGTAGGGTTCACATGTGGCCCCCTACAAACAATAGTCTCCAGACCATGTTTCAACTATACGCCCGACTCACATCTCAGCACGGGCCACCGCGCCGCGCCGCGTGCTCCTCGAGCTCCCGCACCGTCCCTGGCGGCCGATGGAGGCCGGAGGTATATCACCCGAAAACCACGGAAAAGGGGGAGCAGCTCAGGGGGGGAAACCTCGCGCTGGAGTCTGCGATACAGTCATCGGCCTGACCTAAGGAACGATAAATAAGGAACGAAGCCCCCCTTTAAACCAAGGAATAACGCATAAGGAACGATAAATAACAAATAACGCATGAAGAACTGTAAATAACGAATGTAAAATCTAGGGAACGACCGAGCCCCTTTTGAAAAGCAAGTGTTCCATATTCAAGCCGCTCACTGTACTCGGGCCGGGCGAAAGGGGGGGACAGCAAAGGGGGGGGTTGAGAATCAGCTCACGCAGCCGATTTTCCCAGCGCCTCCCGGCGCCGGGACGCGGCTATGTGTCGAGGAATGGGCCCCTCGGTGAGGCCGAAACCAGCTGCATGCAGCGAATTTCGCAACCCCCCCTTTCCCAATCCCCCCCTTTCGTCCGGCCCGAGATGCATTCGGCGGTGGACAGACCTCCCTTCAGAACGCCTCCCCTTCGTGAAGACGGCCTGGAACCGAAACCAGCGGGCCCGGACCCGCAAAAGCGACGGCCGCGACGCCCTCTCGCGGAGCGAAGGCGGCCAATTCCTGAATCCACGTGGCAGGGTAGGAGATCGTTCGTCGAACAAACCGCTCCCAGCGCGAGCCGCCCGGCACTCCCCGACGGCCAGGAGGACTGGGCGCGGAGGAGGAGAACGAGGAGGAGGGGAGGAGGAGGAGGAGGAGGAGGAGGAGGAGGAGGAGGAGGAGGAGGAGGAGGAGGGGGAGGGGGAGGAGGAGGAGGGGGAGGGGGAGGAGGAGGAGGGGGAGGGGAGGAGGGGCAAACTACGGCACATCGCCGATAAATCAGCGACGTGCCCCCGACAGCGACTCCGCACGTGCCTGGGCGGCCTGGAGCTATCGGGCCCCCTCCGACGATCCACGGGCGCCTGGGGGTCGAGGCATGCCCACCGGAGCCTGTCCCACCCTATCGTTGCCCCCGAGGCTTCCTCCCCGCCTGCCCTGAGGGTGCAAACCCTCGAGTGGGGAGTCTCGCTCGCCTCCAGGCCAGCTATGGGCAACGAAAACACGAGCACGACCCTCGCAAGTCAGGTTGCTGAACAACTGGCTGTGGTCCAGGCGTCGAGGGAGGTCTGCAGCCAAGTGAGCCTCGGCGGGGGTGTCTGATGCGCTGGCGCCGAGTGGACCCGTGGGGATGGGGCCTGCAAGTGGCGGCAGATCGACGACACAGAGAGGCCTCGCCTCGATCATTAACTCTTGGCGGGCGCCAGCCCTCCCCCCTCAGCACCCCCACCCGTTCCAGACTCGTTCGTGGATGCGCTGGCAAGATGTGCCCATCATATCCGCTGTGCCACGGGGCCGCGTCCTGGGGACTCGGATAGCGGCGGAGATGGATGGCTGCCCGGCCACGCCTGCGGGCACACGTCTACAGCCACCCCTCCTCGCCGTCCCAGGGCGCGGCCCCGAAGCGGTGAACGTGTGGACGTGCGCCTTCCGGCGCGGTGGAGCGGAGCAGCGCGGCATGCGCGCGCTCGCCGGAGCCGGGCCGAGCGCAAGAAGGCGAGGCGGGCGGCGAGCTTTTCCCCCCCGCCGCTCTGAGCGCTATTGAAGAAAAGGCAGACGCCGGCTTGCCAGATTTGGACGCCCGAAATGGGCACGGAAAGAATGGGTACAATGCCCAACAACAAGTGTTGTCCCAAACCTACAGCGGCCGCTGTTGGGCAGGCGGCCCTCTGTCTCAAATGGACACAGGCCGCGGCGACACCGACAGCGAGGCCTGTTCAGAATGAACAGGAACTGCTGTTGGGCATCGTGCCCATGTCTCAGGAGGAGGAGGAGGAGGAGGAGGAGGAGGAGGAGGAGGAGGAGGAGGAGGAGGAGGGGGAGGAGGAGGAGGGGGAGGATGAGGAGGAGGAGGAGGAGGAGGAGGCGGAGGGGGAGGGGGGAACTGCTGTTGGGCATGGTACCCATTCTTTCCGTGCCCGTGTCGGGCGTCCAAACCAGAGGCAGGTGGCCGCCAGAGCAGCGGGGGCAGGTCTGTGGGGCCGGCGCGCGGCCCCCCGGGGCGGGCGTGGGGCTGCACCGACGCTCGGGCGCTCGCCCCGGCGCTCTGTTGGAGCGGGGCGTCGGGCACTGCCACAAGGCAGGGGGGTGCATTGCAGCCGAGTGCCGGGCCGATTGAGGGGGCGGCGGCGGCAGGAGGAGGCGAGAGGGAGGGCGGGTCGGACGCTGCAGCTCGGCGAGTGCTGCGACGTCTCGCGGGGCCACCCGCACTCCGGCCTGCGCCTCCGCGAGGCGCCGCCGCACCGTGCATCACTCCGAGGTGCGCAACCAGCCGTGTGCTGGTGAGGGGACGGACGGGGGGGCGGGGGGCTGCTGCCGCAGGGCGTCAGGACGCTCACCCCCTGACCACTCGGGGGCGAGCCATGGGGGGACGCGAGAAGGGGCGTGCCTCCTCGGATGGCTCGGAGAGCCGTCCGCCTTCCGAGAAGTGTTCTTCGCCTCCCCGGAAGACTCAGAACGCTCCTCACAAGGCCGGAAAGCTTCCGAGAAGTCCCGCCGCCTTCCGAGATGGGATGCTCCTTCACACTTCCCCACCAGGCGCGCCGCCAAACCGCCCCTGTCCCTACGCACCTTCGCCCCAGACATCTGGCCGCTCCCATTTTTTCGATGCGTGGGCCCCCGTGGTCTGGACCACTTCCCCAGAGCTGGTGTTTCGTCCCGAATCGATTCTTGACGCCTCTGAGGCCAAGCGAGGGCCCCTGGATGCCAAAAACGGCCCCAAGCCCGCCGCTCCAATTTTTGTTGGAACGTCGGATCTCTGGGTCTGGCGCCGGAACCTTCCACAAGAAGCCCAACCCTATGACCCCAGGACGTCCACTGAGTTTTTGGTGTAGGAACGTCACGCTCTCCAGAGCAGAGCCATCGACACCCAAGACACCCAGGGCACCCTGGAGGCAAGCAGGGTGCTTCTTGGCATGGGTTTCCCCTGTACCCTCTTGGGCATGGGCTTCCCCTGTACCCTCTCAGGCCGAGAGTGGGGACGGAGGGGATGGGAGCGGAGAGGAGGGCGTGCTCCTGGGGCGCGAAAGACCAGCAGCCTCCCGAGAGGGGAGAGCGAGAGGCCAGGGTCATGGGGGATGGGGCGTGCAGTACAGTCGGGGCGTTGACCCTAAGGAAGGAGGCCCCATTTTCCACAAATTGAATTTCAACTTCCAATCAGAGCGTGACCCAATCAAACAAATCAACAGGAGGCCCTAAGGAAAACCAAATCAAACCGTGAATCAACCAAGGAAACGGAGCCCCTCCATAACGAAAAGGGTTTCTTCTTCAGCGCCCCGACTGTAGGAGCTCGGCCACGCAGCAACCTTCCACGAGAAGCCCAACCCTGAGACCCCAGGCCGTCCAAAGACTTTTTGATGCGGGACCGTCACGCTCTCCGGAGCAGAGGTATCGGCACCCAGCACGCCAAGGGCACCATGGAGGCAAGCAGGGTGCTCTGTTGGCATGGGCTTCCACTGTGTGCCCTGGTGCAGGGACGGATGGTGAGGCGGTGGGGAACGGGGGGGAGCAGCCACGAGGGAAGCAGATGGCCAAAAGTGTGCAGGAGGAGGGGCAGAAGCAGATCGGCGGGGGCGAGGGAGAAAGAGAGAGAGAGAGAGCGGGAGAGAAACAAATAGAGAGAGAAGGAGAAATAAGGACAGACATAGAACGAGAGTGACAGAGAGAGAGACAGAGAAGGATAGAGAGAGAGAGAGAGAGCGAAAACCAAAACATCATATACATATATATAGAGAGAGAGAGACAGACAGAGAGAGCGAGGGAAAGAGAGAGAGAGAGAGAGACAGCCAGACAGACATGCAGAACGACAGGCAAGCAGGCAGGCAGGCAGGCAGGAAAGCAGGCAGGACAGCAGACAGGAAAGCAGGCAGGCAGGCAGGCAGGCAGGCAGACAGACAGACAGACAGACAAACACCAAACGCGACCCGTGAACTTATCTGCTGCTATCCGCAACACCCTCTGCGTCCCCAGAGCGAGCCCAAAAAGCTCAGAGCACCCTCGGACACCAGCGACGCATTGACGTGCTCGCTGGTGTCCGAAAGTGCTCCGAGGGGCCCTTCGAGGTCAAACCGTGCAGGGGTCTAGGCCACAAGGGCCCCGACCGGCCAGCAAACAAGCGCAGCACGTAAAGCCCGCGAGGGGAAGCGCCGGAGTCCAAACACAACCCCACTGGCGAATGCGGCACCCCGGGGAGGGGGGGCGGGGAAAGTGACACATGGCCCAAATGGGAAGCCAAGTCGTAAAAGTCCAGGCAATGGAGAGAAAACCGGCATCCAGAACCAGGGGACGGCAAGCCACATAGGGGACAATTTAGGATGCCAAGCCGTGGGAATCCATGCAGCCACCTGCAAGTGCGGAGCCCCAAAGCAATTTCTCAGAAGACAATTTAGGGTGCCAAGCCGTGGGAATCCATGCAGCCACCTGCAAGTGCGGAATCCCAAAACAGTTTCTTAGAACCGTCCTTCCTCTGAGTGCAGGCGCTGAACGAATCACGCAGCGGGGCATAACGTGCCCTTGCAAAATACTCGAGCGACATTCCACTATTTACATGAAAATCGTGTTACATTGGGGCACCCTCCGCTTAGGTCGAGACTCCGCGCTAAGGCGCCTCCGCAAACGCGACTTTATCTGGAATTCTACGCGAGGCCTAGCCGCGCCGATAATCAGGTAATACCAGACCCATAGGTAGATTGAAAACGCAGATCCGGCGCGATACGGACGCCGAAACGAGGCCCAACACGAGCCGAACGAACACGCGGCGTGTCAACACGGACGTCTTGAACACGGCACAAGCTGCGTTTCTACACCGGCGTGCCAGGGTCAACTGAGATACGGCAGGTTCGCGTCGTGTCGACCCCGGCGTTGGTTTCTGACACCGCGGGGATCGTTCAACCTTGAACGATCGGCCGCTGCCGCAACGTCCGATCGTTCAACATCGATCGATTCTGGGTCGCCGGCGGCGTTCAACCTTGAACGTCCGCGCTGGGGTCGCCGCTGGTCGACACGACGCAAACCTACCGTACGAAGGGGGCGCTCCTAACCGTGTGAGCTTCCCGCAGAAGATAATTGGCCTCGAGGGCCCCGCGCGCGGTCCCCCCGCGGATCCTGTGTCTCGCAGGTCGCCGCCGTCGCCGCCGCCGCCGCCGCCCGGGACCCTGAGCGCCCCGCACGCGCCGCGCCCCCCCTGGCCCTTGCCTGGCGCTCCCCGCACTCCTGCACACCGGGCCGGATGTGTGCACATACATACCAGAACGAGGGGGGCTGAACGGTCATTCCCTGTCCCTGGGCGCGTGGCTAAAATGAAGCTCCGCGGTGTGGATGGTTGCTGCGTTGTTGTTGTTGTTGTTGTTGTTGTTGTTGTTGTTGTTGTTGTTGTTGTTGTTGCTGCGCTGTTGCGCTGCTCGTGTTGTCGTCGTCTTCGCCCGCGACTCGCCCACGAACCACCCGGCCACCCACCCCGCAACACACCCCGCGAGCAACCTTCGACCCACCAGCGACCCACCCGCATTCTTTTGACGGGAAAAATCGGCGCCTGCGGCAGGCTCGTTGTATAATCCCACCAGCCCTTCGGGCGTGAGTGGTTTAGAGAGCCCGCTCTGTTCTCAACCCTCCTTCCCCTTCGGGGAGGGGTTTCCCCCTCCCCCTACCCCCTCCCCCTGGGCCTGGAGAGGTCCCTCCGCGGGTCGTCAGGGGGGTCATTTTCGACTCCTGGGAGGGCAAAAAAACGACACCCCTCACGAGGATTCTGGCCCCGACGGGGGGAGTCAGAAAAAATGCTCGCCCCTTCTTTGAAGCCAAAATCATTGATTTTACTACGGTTTTGGCCCCATTTTGGCCTTCTGAGGGGGCGGCGCTAATTAAAGCTACCCTCTTCCTTCAAGGCAAAATCATTGATTTTACGAAGGTTTTGGGCTCATTTTGCCCTTCTGAGGGGGCAGCGCTCATTAAAGCTCCCCTCTTCTTTAATCGATTCCCTCCAAGATGGCCCCAAGAAGCGCCCAGGAGGCACCGAGAGGCCGCAAGATGGCCCCAAGATGGCCCCCCGAGGCCCCGAAGATGCCCCCAAGAGGCCCCCAAGATGCCCCCAAGAGGCCCCCAAGAGGCCCCAAGAGGCTCCCCCGAGGCACCCAAGACGCTCCTGGAAGCCCCTGGGGCCGCCAAGAGGCCCCCAAGACGCCCCAAACGGCCTCCAAGAGGCTCCCAAGAGGCCCGAAGAGGCTCCCCCAAGGCACCCAAGACGCTCCTAGAAGCCCCTGGGGCCGCCAAGAGGCCCCCAAGACGCCCCAAAAGGGGACGAGGTGCCCGAACGCCTCACGCCACGAGGAGCCCGAACGACTCACACCAGGACGAGGGGCCCGAACGACTCACACCACGAAGAGCCCGAACGACTCACACCAGAAGGAGGGGCCCGAACGACTCACACCAGGACGAGGCGCCCGAACGACTCACACCACGAGGAGCCCGAACGACTCACACCACGACGAGGGCCCCGAACGACTCACACCACGAGGAGCCCGAACGAGTCACACCAGGAGGAGGGGCCCGAACGACTCACACCAGGACGAGGGGCCCGAACAACTCACACCACGAGAAGCCCGAACGACTCACACCAGGACGAAGAGCCCGAACGACTCACACCACGAAGAGCCCGAACGACTCACACCAGGAAGAAGGCCCCGAACGACTCACAGCAGGACGAGAACCCCCAAACGACTCACACCACGAGGAGCGCTTTCTCTCCCTCCTCCTCCGCCTCGTCCTTCTCCCGCTCCCCCCACAAGGAGGATGTACAAGGAGGCGGGAGGAAGGAGGAACAGGGGAGATATGCGGGGCCAAGCGGACACACGCCTGAAAAGCACGACTGTAGGCATGCTTCGCAAGAGTTGCTGTTGTGAGATGGGCTGGTGGGGATACGCGAAGCGTAAAGAATTTGTAGCAATCGGCGCCTGCGGCGGCCTTCTTCAAAGCCTCGCAGACTGCCGACGACAAGGCCGCCTCTCACTTTTAACCGCGACTGCGGGACGCTACGTACCATACACCCCGCAGTTGCGGATAAGAGTGAGGGGGCGCCCGGCCTGCCCGTCTGGGCTGCCCGCCGGGGCAGAGGAACACTGGCAGCCAGGAAGCCAGAAGCACTCTCCAGCGCCCTCCACGACAGAGGAGTGAGCTGCCCACGTCCTCGTGGACTTCCTGCTCGCCCCCCTCCGCCTCCTCCCCCATCCTGCTCCTCGTCGTCTTGCTCCTGCTCCTCCTCGTTCTTGTCGTCCTCGTCCCTCTCCTCCTCCTCCTCGTCCTCGTTCTCCTCCTCCTCCTCCTCCTCCTCCTCCTCCTCTACCTCCTCCTCCTCCTGCTCCTCGTCGTCTTCCTCCTGGTCCTCCTCATTCTTGTCGTCCTCGTCCTCCTTCTCGTCCTCCTCCTCGTCTTCGCCCTCCTCCACCTCCTCCTCCTCCTCCTTGTCCTCCTCCTGCTTCTCCTCCTCATCCCCCCTCCATTATCCATCCTCCTCTTCGTGCTTGTCCTCGTCCTCCTCTTCCTCCTCCTCGTTAGTCCTCGTCCTCGTCCTCCTCACCGCATGGTTCGCACTTCACTGATCAAGGGAACTCGCCGGGGCATCGTTGCTGGATGGGCTGGGCGGGGGTGCGCTGAGCTTGAGGCGTCCGCTAGGGGCCAATACCGAATGCCCTAGGAAAGAGAGCCACGGGACCACGCAAATGCACAATCCGCCGCCGCGCTGGGACGGAATTGGAATGTCAGAATGCCTTTGAGCTTTCTGGTAGGGTTCCAGGGCGCCCCCTCTGGCGAGTCTGTGGGCGCCCCAAAGCCTCTTCCCCCGAGGGCGCCTTGAGGGAAACCCCCCTGAGCCCCCAACCCTGGTGACGGCGGCGGAATTACCAAAGGCAGATGTAAGCGAAAACAATCGAATGGAGAGAATGGAGGGCCCGGTTGCACCCCAGGATGTCCTGGGCCACTCCCCTAGCGGAAGAAGACGGAAGAGGCCTGGAGAGCAAAAGAATGGGGAAGGAGGAACGACATGAAAGGACCGAAGAGGACGTGCAGGGAGAGCCGGAGGCGGGCGGGGTGAAGGAACCAAGAGCACGAGCAGGATGCAGGGAGAGCCTGAGGCGGGCGGGGTGAAGGAACCAAGAGCACGAGCAGGATGCAGGGAGAGCCGGAGGCGAGAGGGGTGAAGGAACCAAGAGCACGAGCAGGAAGAGCCGGAGGCGAGCGGGGTCACACATACTGACCAGGCTAGCCCGCCGCAGGCGCCGATGTGCCGTTTGAGTGTCGCTGTATTTCAGATACAGCGTGGGGGTGATCTGCGGGTGGGGCGCGGAAAGTGCGCGCGATGGCGCTGTCCCCTGCAGCCCGCCGCAGGCGCCGAATTTTTTTATGCTGTGAACGGGGTGGGTCGCGGGTGGGTCGCGGGTGATCAGCGGGTGGGGCGCGGAAAGTGCGCGCGATGGCGCCGTCCCCAACCAATTCAAGGCAGCCCGCCGCAGGCGCCGCAATTCTTTGTAGTCGAGTGCACGTGGGTTAGTCGCGGGTGGGTCGCGCGTGGGTCGCGGGGTGGGTCGCGCGTGTGTCGCGGGCAGGTCGCGCGTGGGTCGCGGGTGGGTCGCGGGTGGGTCGCGGGGTGGGTCGCGGGGTGGGTCGCGGGTGGGTCGCGGGGTGGGTCGCGGGGTGGGTCGCGGGGTGGGTCGCGGGGTGGGTCGCGGGTGGGTCGCGGGGTGGGTCGGTCGCGGGTGGGTCGCGGGGTGGGTCGCGGGGTGGGTCGCGGGTGGGTCGCGGGGTGGGTCGCGGGTGGGTCGCGGGGTCGCGGGTGGGTCGCGGGTGGGTCGCGGGTGGGTCGTGGAGTCGCTCTTGGGTGGGACGACGACAACAACAAAAACAACAACAACAACAACAACAACAACAACAACAACAACAATCATTTAAGACTGGGGACACTCCGTTCTCACCAGTGCCAGGGTTTTCATAGGAGGCGGGCAATACCCCCACTTTGTGGGGGGGCCGGTTCAAGCTCTACCAAATTTCCAAACGACTCTTCGCCACCACCCACACCCAGCTTCCCGCCCTATGACGTTCGGACACTTCACTTCGTGGCATGCGGACGACCGTGGCTACTATTCAGGGCCCCGCGGCCGACGACGACGGCGTGCGCGCGCGAAGAAAAAACGAATGTGTCCCGCATGGTATTATTTGACAGGGATGATGGCCCTGGCAGGTGCGCAACCGTTGTCGCAGAAGTTCGAAAAAGTTGCTCGCAAAAGCCCGTTTGACAGAAATGTTTAAAAAGTGTTGGGTTTCCTACGAATCCGCAAGAGCGCGCGGGATGAGATTTTGACATTTTTTTGTTGAAAAACCATTGGTTTTTTGATGTTTTTATGTTAAAATCGCTCCGAACACTAAGCTTTTGGAAGGATTTCGTCTTGCGCGCGCGAATGTCCACTTTACCTTATTTTTTGCAAGGGATTCTTGAAATTTGATTATATTAGAACAAGAAATGTCATTTTATAGTGTTTTTTGCAAGGGAAAACGGATTACAACAAAACAACCGGATCTGATCACATCGTTTTACCTGAGGCTTCCTCACGAAAATGATGAAAATGTAGCTGCGGCCTAGGCGGCGCAGGGGGGGCGTGCACCAGGGGGCCCAACAATAATTATTCTTTAGAATAAATAATGTTCAACAACAGCAACAACAACAAGACGAAGCAGAATCCGCGCCACGGATCCTCACTTCAGCCACGCACCCAGGGACAGTGAATGACTGACTGTTCGGGCTCCCTCACTCTGATAAGACCCTATGTGCAAACACATATGTGTACATTTGTATACACATATATGTATGCAACTGCGGGGGGCTCTACATATACATGTATGTATAGAAATATTCAACTAAACAACAATATGCGTTGTGTCCGATGTGTTCCGCCACGCGTGTTGTTCCGCAAAGATTGTGCCGCACAATTAGACTGCACCCCGCAGGTTGAAATAGACAGCTTTCTCCACATGGACTGCACTGCGCAGACGCACCCCGTGGATTACACCTCAATCGTTGCACCCCAGGCTGCACCCTGTAAGCCAACGCTTGCACGTTGCCCAGAGTCAGTGCTTGGGGCCCACGCACTGCCATCACACAACCACACGCACGATCTACAGTCGATGTATTGTCCCCGCACGGCCACAACGTCTGTCGGTTCCCCGGCCGCTCTCGGAAACGCCGTGTCGTGTACTACCTATGCGCCGCGCGTTAGGATTTACAAGCCAGGGCCAGACATTCTCCGTGGCGGCAAATCCTGGGCAAGCCCTCTTGGCGCAGGCTGCAGAACGGCTTTTACCTTCCCTCTCCCAAAGCCTCTTCTTACCCGATTCTGAGAGGGGCGTGCGCCTCGAAGGGGGCGAAGCGGCAGACGGACCTTACTGGCCCAACATTGCTCCACGATGGCCCCTGACGCCCCAATATGGCATCCAAGATGGCTCAAGATATCGTGAGCTGGTTCACGATGGCCCCCGACATACCCTCGAGAGGCCCAACGACTGCCACAAGACGGCTCCAAATGCTCTCGGAGCCCCCCAAAGAACCCCTTCCAAAAGGCTCAAGTCGCCCAAAAGCCTGAAGCAAACACACTGGTGTGTGAATTCTCACCTTTTCGCATCTGGTGGGCCTTTGATGTCTTAAGGTGGCTCCAAGATGGCCCAAGAAAGCCCGAAGTGGAGCCCAAGACGGCCCCACGATGGCCCAAGAGGTCTCCAACTGCGCCACTGGAGGGCCGCAATAAGCAAGTGTTCTGCCTCCAAGAAGGGAGGAGGAGGAGGAGGATGAGGAGGAGGAGGAGGAGAAGGAGGAGGAGGAGGAGGAGGAGAGGAGGAGGAGAAGGGGGGGGGGAGGGGGCGAATTCAGCCACCCCCCTTTTGGAGCCATGGGGCCAAAGATCGCCCAAAGATCCCGCCCAAAACCCCCAAAACGCCCCCCCCCCCTCCAAAAAAAACAGCCGTAAGAGGGCCCAAGAGGGCCGCGGGATAGTCCCAAGAAGATCCCAAGAGGGCCTCAAGAAGACCCCCCAAAAACCCAGAGACTCTTCCAATAGGTTCTCACAAAGAAAAATCCGCAAAGACTTCCTCTTCGTCCTCCTTCTCCTCCTCTCACCTTCCTCGTCCTTATCTTGCTCGTCTTCGTCTTCCTCCTCTTTCTACCTGCTTCTACGGGCGTTCTTCCTCTTTATCCTGCTCCTCATTGTTCTACTTTTCCTCCCCCTCCCCTCCTTCAGGCCCCTCACCCGGGCAGCTCTCATGGGTATCGTTTCTGGACAGGGGAGGTCAGAATACGCGAAGCATCAAGAATGGCTACCCTGGGGAGCAGAAGAAACTGGAGACGAGGAATCCTGCCACCCGTGCCAGTCGTGCCTCCCTAATTCGACGGAGCCACTCCCACGGACTCCGACTCGGCTTGGGGCGACTGGCAGACGGCCGACTAGCGACTGGGGGCTCCAAGACGGCACCCATCCCACCGCCCTTGATTCAAGAATCCCCCACCCGCCTCTTTCCCCCGCGCCTCTTCCTAGCCACTCCCGTGTCCGCTTGCAGCACGCCTGGCGCGCACCAGAGCGCGGCCGTCTCCGAAAGCACCTGCCCGGCCCCTCTCGAGGACCCCCTCCGAGCGAGGCTGTCATCAGATGCCTCCTCTCGACGAGGTGGTTGAAGGGGCCCTGGGACACACAAATGCATGCACACAAATAACAAGATCCCCCATATTTCCCAACATTTCTGGGATTTTTTCGTCTTCCCCCCCCCCTTCCCATATGTTTTGCATATCTTCCTGAACATCGACAATCAATTGTGTCTGTGTGTTTTTGTCCCCTCCTGAGTGGTGGCAGGCGCACCCCCAGGCAAGAGTGCCCCCTGGTGCGCGGCCCGAGGGGCAGCCCACCTGCAGGCACCGCCCCACGCGCGCAGGCCGCTGCCGCCGCCTCGCGCCCAGCAGTCGGGGGAGCCCCCGGCGGGCCCCGAATCCCCAAAAGGCCACTCCCGCGAAGGGCCGCTCCCACGCGTGGCCGATCCTAACCAGCCTCGAACGTATCCCCATCCCTAACATTAGAGGAAAGAGAACTATGCACATACACCGATTCTGGCCAGGCCCATCCTGAGCCCAGGATCGGTGCATACGCCCTCCTACCTTGGACAGGAAGGTATATGCACCGATCCTGGGTCAAGGATGAGCCTTGCCAGGATCGGTGCATGTGCATAGTTCTCTTCGCCCGAAACATGGGCGAGCAAAAAGCGAGGACAATCTTAGGGATCCGCCCTCAAAACAAAAAAAGGGGAACCCCTGAGATTGGCATCGTGGTAGGGGAGATGCCCAGCATAGGGATAGGGGTATGTTCCAGGCTAGTAGACTCCCGCGAAGGGCCGCTCCCACGTGTGGGCCGATCCTCCCGCAGGCCCGATCGGGCCTGCGAGCGGACGTGGCCACGTCTGCCGGTCGCCCCCCACTTTGGACGCCCGAAATGGGTACGGGAAGAATGGGCACACTGCCCCACAACAAATGTTGTCCCAAACCAACCGCGGCCGCGGTTGGGCAGGCGGCCTTCTGTCTCGAATGGACACAGGCCGCGGCGGCGCGGACAGCGAGTCCTGTTCAAAATGAACAGTCGGGAGCGGCCAAGAGGGGGAGAGGGGGGGTGCAAATCATGGCCGGCGGCATGTGCGCGGCCCAGCGGGGGGGCCAGGGACGTAATGAAACAAGAAGAGGCGCCATGAAATCTGGGGAAATGTCATGGCCCCCGCAATGATATCAACCCCCCCCTAGTCATCACCCCACTCTTTTCCGCCCCCGAAACAGGAGCTGCTGTTGGGCATGGCGCCCATTCTTTCCGTATACCCCTTTCGGGCGTCCAGACCCAAGGCCGCTGCGCGCCGGCCGGCGCGCGCACATCTCCGCGGCCCTGCTTGAAAAATCGCTAGCATGCACGGAGGCAGAAGTCAATCGGTAGGGGGCCAACTGCGAACCCTACCCCTACCCCCCACGATTTCTGAGGGGGAGGATAGGGGTTCACTTCGCTCGGGAGCTCCCGAACGAAGCGAACCCCACCCTCCCCCTCAGAACTCGTGGGGGGTAGGGGTAGGGTTCGCAGTTGGCCCCCGAATCGGATCGCCCGACTTGGTCACGTGCCATACCCTCTGCGGCATCGCATGGCCCGAAGAGGACCTCCGTCGGATTGCCCTGAAGCCGTGCTGCGGATCCTGGCTCCTCGGCCCTTCACGTCACCAGCACCCGCGGGCAGCACGACTGGGCTCGCCTGGAATGCAGTCGGTGCCCCGAGAAGACGTGTCAGCAATGCGGATCTGGAGCAAAGTGGCGTGGCACCGTCCCAGATCCCGGCCGGGCCAACAAGAGACGATCGTCTCACAGGTGCACCAATACGTGGGCCGCCCTTCCAGCACTTTCAATGAATCAAGGCCGCGACGCAAGAAGCACGGTGCTCCTTTCGCCCTCGGGCGTGACCTCGACGACCAGCCTTCGAACAGCACGCACGCTGGCGTGGGCGTCGGCTTCGGCGTGCAGCTGGGGAGGGATATCCAGGGCAAAAAAGTAAGGCTCGGGCCACCTGGAGCCCAAGCTCGATTTTGTACGTCGCCTGCAGGCCATGTGTCGTCCTACCACTCACGTCTCCAGAACATCAGATCCGAATCTGGCGCCAACGTGAACATCACACTGCCACGGCAGGAGCCATGCATGGCGCAGTGCGTTTCGGAGGCGGTCTGGCCACATGGAATCAAAAACTGGAGCGCACCTGGATCCCAAACTCCATCGTTTTTTTGTCACTGGCAGGCCCGAGCTGGATCGAGTCGCGAAATCGGATCGGATCACCAACGAATCATCCCGAATCGCATCGAAACAGGGTCGCCTCGCCCAGCTCCGGCTGGCCCCAACCGATGCCCGTGGATCGGACCGAATCGAATCGCATCGGAATCGCGGCCCCGGCCGGCGAGTCGAAGCGCATCGCATCGGATCGTGGGGGGAAGATCTGAGAGACAGATGCTTGGATTCTGCGCGGCCGAGGGAAGAAGCGCTACATCTGATGGATTCCACGCAGCCGCAACTTCATGCCCCACTCGCTGGGGAACGCGCGCCTCTCCGCCCCCTCGACGGACACGCTCAGCTCGTCGATGGCCTGCTGTCCGGCGGGTGGAGCCCTCGCCGCCGCTGTCTGCAGGTCGCGTCTGCTGGGCTGGACGGAGTGGGCCCCGCGGGGGGGAGCGCCCCTCCTTCTGAAGGACCAGGTATGCAGCAAGAGAGGATCGATCCAGCCCATCTCAGGACCTGCCTGACGCCGGTGAAGGCAAGAGAGGCTCTGGAGCTCCGCGTGTGCTCATGCTTCAACCAGAGCTGGTGGGACCAGAAAGACTCAACATCGAATCGGATCATCGGATCGGCCATCGGGATACATCAAGTCGGCAACTATCGGTAGGCAGATCGAAAGGCATCGGACTCGACATCCGCCAGCTCAAGCTGAAGCATGCACGAGAAAATCCGAGCCAAAGTCGGAATCCACAATCGAATCGGAAAGAAATCATAATCCTCGAAACCACATCGATTATGCTTTCTGGCCTTTATGTGCTTTCTGGGCTCCTTGCAGACGGTTCCCTGTGCTTTCTGGGCTCCTGAAACCACCGTCTGGACCTAAGCGACGGGTCCGTATCGGTCAGGAGGGCGGCCAAACGGCCCCGCGAGAGGCCACAGAGGCCCCAAACACCCACCACACGCCCGAAGACGACCCAAGAGGTATTCGAAACGCAACTATATGTGTATATATATATATATATATTCCTACGGATTTGCATTATGTTGGGAATGCTTTATGCTTCGGTCTTCCGGGCGTCCGAGACCGCCCAGGAGGCCAGAGAATCGCTGGTATACTTGCGTAGGCACTCTGTGTGTAATGGTGAGTGCTCGAATGGGCAAGCTGTGGCGTTCCCTACCCCCCCCCCGCAAACAAACGAACAAACGGGAGTGGTGGGTGACGGCGCTAGAGAGGAGGGTTTGAATAAAGTAAGGAGATGGGAGGCATCATATGGACTGGAGAATCTGGCAAATGCATGCGTTAATACCGGCGCATTAGAGCCACGGCCAATAATAAAGCAGCGGCGGCTTCACTGAGGAAGTAACATACTAGGCCGTGATGGTGCTTTATTGGGCCATCTTGGGCGCCGTGTAAGGAATCTTGGGCGTGTGGGCCGTCTTGGGCGTCTTGGGCCGTCGTGGCCGTCTTTGGCGTCTTGGGGAATATTGGGGCCGTCTTGGGCGTCTTGGGCCGTCTTGGGCGCAACCCGAACGCACAGCGGGGGTGGCACATCGGTGGCGACAGACTTGATCACTAATCCCTCATCAGCAGCATCTTCCGTAGCCCATTGTGGCTTAAGTTATTCATGGACATGGTTGCATCTTCAATGCACAGTTCGTTTTGGTGGCTTTGGTTTTTAAGGTTGATCGCGAGCGGCACCCAGACGGTGAGACGTCTTTGAAACACCGTGCAGTGCGAAATGCTGTATTAGAGAATGCTTCGCAAGATGGGCAATCTCCAGGTCGTCACTGCACTATTCAGCTCGCGCTTCTCGCTGCCGTGGTGAATCGATGTTGTGGCCATTATTTCAATGCAAACGACATCCAATATAATCAGAGCCAACTAGCTCCCGCGGGCTCACGCACGCAGATGCGGAAGCGCCGCGCGGAGGATCAGGCCCTCGCACCAGTTGACGAAACGAATATACCACAATCTGTTGGGATAGTCAATGTTGCCCTGGTAGCCCTGCTGGCGTCCCGCGGCGAAACAAGTGCTGCCATGCGTGAAGACATTGGCGCCATCCCTACAAGCAGAAACTACTACGTGAACAAATGTTCCCGCCTCCAATCGAAGATCGAGGGTTTGCATAATGATTGCGACACTCTTAGTAGCCATGCCAATTTCAGGCCTGGTGATCGAAATACAAGTCGACGTGGTGGCTGCAGCATCGCCATCACCAGGTCGAGGACAATGGCGAGTGGCAGCTCTGCTATTTTACTCGCTGCTGGGGACGCCGTTCGCGGCGGGTTCAAGGACCCCAACACCGTGACGAAGTACGAGGCTTGGGCATGCTTGGCGCAGCGAGTTGCATCACAAGGCATTGGCGCCCAAACGGGGGGGGGGGGGGGCATTTGCGCACCTCGCGATCCCAAGTGTGTTCCTGTGTGGCTTCCGTATGCTCGATTGCTGGGGTCCGAAGTGCCCTCATGCCGCATGCCCTCACGTTTGGTTTCCCAATCAAGGCGTGTATGCAGAGATGGCAACCCTTGCTCGATCTGCAAGCGCCGCTGGCGAATGTGCTTACACATTCACCTGCTTCAAATGGGGGTTGCACTAAGCAAGAGGCCTTCAACAAATCAAACGTTAACGCTGGGGTGCTGGGAACAACCGCTTTCACCAGAGACGCAATTGCTTCGTCATCCAGCGGCAACCGTGTGGACATACCACAACTGTCGGAGGACTCGCTATACACACGTTCGATACGCGAATTGCAGAAGAACTTCAGTGGCACTGGTGCTGAGATGGTGATGACCATCGACAAGGAGATGGTGAGCGTCGGTTCCAAACCAATGGAGCGCCTGATCACGGAATGTACCAGTACCAACGTTCATTGATTCTGCGCAGTGCTTGACAGGGGCCCCGACAACCAGGGGTGGTGCACCAGAACTCTGGAAGCTGCGCGCAGCCACCCCTACTTCATGTTTTGGACGGTGTGGTGTTTCATTTATAGCGCCCATCTCATCTGCAAGAGTGTGATCGCGACGCTGGATGGATGGACGTGGTCTGATTGTAGCAAGTGGGGTGGGCCGAAATATTTCAGCAGCCTGGCACGCGTCATCAACGCATGCAGGTCACCTTTGATTCCAACGAAGCTTAAGCAAGCCGCACTCCACATTGTCGGGCCTGACAGAGCAGGGTCGTGCTTTCCTCGATTGCCTGGGCGTGCGCTGCGAGGGCGGTGGGGTTCGTGCGACAATGGCGAGGACACCATCATCCGGTATGAACAGTATCTTGGCCCTTGCTTTCGGATCGCGCTGGATAGCATCAAGGCGCCGCGGGCCACGCGCAGCGCAGCCGCAGCCAAGGCGGCCGACGACGAGACCGAATATGATAATGCAGCTTTCCAGGCGGAGCACAAGAAGTACAGGGACATCGCGAGGCTCATGACATCGACGCCCCTTTGGTATACAATGGTCCATGTGTCTCGCACAGCAAAGAAGCCGCTTGTGACTTGGTTGTATTGGACTCAAAAGATGGATAAATCATATCGGGTTTTGCTGAAAGATGCCCTCGAGCGCGAATGCGCATGCTTAGGCAACACGCCCCTGAGCGAGTTAGTGAGCTGAAAAGTGGCCAGCGTGGACAAGCAACTTGCGGACATCTTGGACGAGGGCGCAAGGCTCGACGAATGCCGCTGGGGCAGTGTGTGGAAGCATTGCCCTGGCGACTTGCAACCAAAGTGCGTCGACCTTATCACACCCGCACCCTTGCAGGCTGCGTGTGGTTGGTTTCATCGCGGTATCATGGTCCACTGCTGGTTCCCATACTTGCTTCTCCTTATCGTTGAAGAAGAGCCCGGCGTCGTGTGCGAGAAGCGCCAACAAGTCGCATTTGCTCTCGGCGAGAAGGACGAATGCTGTCTCATGGACAGGTCAAGTGACATCACTGTGAAAGTCAAGCACATGTGGAGCGAGGGCTCGCTGTTGTCAGGGAGGTAGGTCGTTGCCCAGTCAACCTATTCGGATTTATGTTGGGAGTACGCGGTCAACTGGGCATGGATACTCCAGATTTCGTAATAAAGGGAGGGGGGTCTCATTTCGGGGGGGGTCTCTTCCAGGCTATCTTGGGGGGCCTGGGGGGTCTGGGGACGATGTTTTGGAGGGTTCTCCCACGGGGGAGGTCTGAAATGGCTTGTCTTGGAGGGTCCAGACCCCCTCCCTTGTATTACGAAAACTGGAGTACGCAAAAAGTGGAAGGTGATATACCGGTACTTCAGAACCTTGGGAACAAAGAACGGAATCTGCACATCCCCGCCGCAACGAGCAGAATGTCATTGAAACTAGGGGCCCCCATTTCACCAGAGGATTGCGTCCGATTAAAAGCAAAAGTTGACGAGATGATACGCGCGCCAGCGTGCCCGTGTCGATGTACCCCAATGGTGCCTGAAGTGCTCGGAGTGGCCAGCGGGTGCGGGCACCCGAAAGGGTTCGGCTTCCACCAGTGTCGCCATCGCCGAGGCCGCCTTGAAAAGTTCGTGCCTGGGAAAGTGCACGACATCTACAACGAGCTGCACGTCGGTGCGTCGTTCGCGTACTGTTTTTCCCCACATCCTAAGTGGGGTTCTTGTTTTCTCTGCACACCCTCCGCGCAGGATCTCTCGTCCTCCTCCCTCTCCTCTGCTCCTCTTTGCTTCCTCCTCCGCATCATCATCACCATCACCATCATTCCCCACTCATCATCATCATCATCATCATCATCATCACCATCAGCATCACCATCCCACGATCACTCACCATCATCGGCATCGAACGATCATCATCATCATCATCATCATCATCATCATCATCATCATCATCATCATCATCATCATCATCACTACTCGCTGACTTGAGGCCTGAATATTGAGGAAGTCTCGAGCGGGAGCCTCGTCTGTGAGTGAATTGTGAGGACGTCTCAAGCGGGAGCCCCCTCCCTATGGGGCCCGCAGATCACGTTACTAATCTAAGCGGGCCATCGGATTCCTCGTCACTTTTGGGCTCCTCAGGTTTGAATTTGGAGGAAGTATCAAGCGGGAGCCTCGTTTGTCAGTGAATTGCAAGGAAGTCTCAAGCGGGAGCCCCCTCCCTATGGGGCCCGCAGATCACGTTACTAATCCGAGCGGGTCATCGGATTCCTGTAATTGTCGTCACTTTGGGGCTCCTCAGGTCTGAATTTGGAGGAAGTATCACGCGGGAGCCTCGTTTGTCAGTGAATTGCGAGCAAATCTCAGGCGGGAGCCCCCTCCCTACGGGGCCCGCAGATCATGTTACTAATCCGAGCGGGTCACCGGATTCCTGTAACTGTCGTCACTGTTGGGCTCGTCAGGTCTGAATTTGGAAGAAGTATCAAGCGGGAGCTTCGTCTGTGAGTGAATTGTGAGGACGCGTCAGGCGGGAGCCCTTTCCCTATGGGGCCCGCAGATCACGTTACTAATCTAAGCGGGTCATCGGATTTTTGTAACTGTTGTCACTTTTGGGCTCCTCTGGTTTGAATTTGGAAGAAGTATCAAGCGGGAGCCTCGTCTGTGAGTGAATTGTGAGGAAGTCTCAGGCGGGAGCCCCCTGCCTATGGGGCCCGCAGATCATGTTACTAATCCAAGCGGGTCATCGGATTCCTGTAACTGTCGTCACTTTTGGGCTCCTCAGGTCTGAATTTTGAAGAAGTATCAGGCGGGAGTCTCGTCTGTGAGTGAATTGCGAGCAAGTCTCAGGCGGGAGCCCCCTCCCTATGGGGCCCGCAGATCATGTTATTAATCCGGGCGGGCCATCGGATTCCTGCAACTGTCGTCACTTTTGGGATCCTCAGGTCTGAATTTGGAGGAAATATCAAGCGGGAACATTGTCTGTGAATGAATTGTGAGGAAGTCTCAAGCGGGAGCCCCCTCCCTATGGGGCCCGCAGAGCATGTTACTAATCTAAGCGGGTCATCGGATTCCTGTAACTGTTGTCACTTTTGGGCTTCTCAGGTTTGAACTTGGAGGAAGTATCAAGCGGGAGCCACGTTTGTCAGTGAATTGGGAGCAAGTCTCAAGCGGGAGCCCCCTCCCTATGGGGCCCGCAGATCATGTTATTAATCCGAGCGGGTCATCGGATTCCTGTAACTGTCGTCACTTTTGGGCTCCTCAGGTATGAATTTGGAAGAAGTATCAAGCGGGACCCTCGTCTGTGAGTGAATTGTGAGGACGCGTCAGGCGGGAGCCTTCCTATGGTTCCCGCAGCTCACGTGGTTCCTCCGGGTCATCCTCCGGCGCGCGCTTCCTCTGGGTCGTCCTCCGGCGCGTATCGGCTGGGACGCACGTCGTGCGCTTCCTCTGGGTCGTGTTCCGCACGAGGACGAGGAGGATGGATTGCCAGGAAAAGGAGGAGGGATGATGCAGGACGAGACAGGAAAGCAGGAAGAGGAAGAGGCTGAGGGGAGGAAGGACGAGGAGGAAAAGGAGGAGGAGGAATGCCCGAGGAGGCCCCAGTAGGTCCCGGAAGGCCCAGAAGGCTCCAGGAGGCCCCAAGAGGCCCCAGGAGGCCCCAGGAGGGGGCAGGAGGCCTAAGGAGGAGGCAGGAGGAGGAGGAGGAGGAGGAGGAGGAGGGGGGGGGAGGAGGGGGGAGGAATATGGAAACGAGGAGGAGGAGGAGGAGGAGGAGGAGGAGGAGGAGCGGATGAGGGAGAGGGAGAGGAGGAGGACAGGGGATGAGGAGGAGGAGGAGGAGGAGGGAGAGGGAGAGCAGGAGGAGGAGGCAGGAGGCAGGAGGGGCAGGGGGAATGGGGGGGAGGAAGCATAACGAGGGGGAGGGGGAGGAGGTGGAGGAGGCAAGAAGAGGAGGAAGAGGCAGGGGTTGAGGCAGGAGGAGGAGCAGACAGGAGGAGAACGAGGAGGCAAGAGTAGGTTGGAGAAGGGAAGGGGCAGGAGGATACCCCCATGCAAGCTAAAGAGATTATCATGCGGGGTCCTTCCGTCGGAGTTTTTTTTTTTGGTTTTTACCTCGGCGCGGTACAGGCCCTGACAGGCATGCCTTGCTCTGCGATGGCTCTGTAGCACACGTACTTGGATACACGTTTGGTCGGGCAATCACGGGCGCAAGGGATTCGCGAAAAGTGTTTTGTTAGAACCAAAAATGCAACCGCATAGCGTTTTTTACAAGGGGACCTCAGGGGGGGAACCCGGTTTGGCTGGGATGATACGATTTCATATTTAGCATGGACGAGTGTGCACTATATATATATATATGTGAAATTATACTAGCCCAGGGGGAAGCGATAAGGCCGGGAGGGTAGAGTCTACTCTTTTTAGAGAGGGGAATCTATGCTGTGCCCTATATCTAGAGCGATGGATGTGCTGCAATCTCTGAGGTGCGATCGACGTGGTGCAGTCTACGTGGTTCGATCAATGTGGTGCAGTCTAGGTTGTGCGAGCTATGTGGTGCGCAATCCATGAAGTGCAGTCGATGTGGTAAAACGTATGCTGTGTAATCTATGTGGTACAATGTATGTTGCGCAATTAATATTTGACCGTCTTGCAGATGTCCTCCCCACTGCTCGCGCAAACATCCCACCCACCCACCCGCAACTTGGTTTGCAAAACCTATTAAGACCGACTACGTCGACACCGACGACAACGACGACGACGACACCGACGACGTCTCCGACGACTTCGACGACGACAACGACGCCGACGCCGACGACGACGAAAACGACGACGACGACGACGCCAACGAAGGCGACGACGAGGGAGGAGGAAGGACGACGACGGCGACAACGACGACAACGACGACAACGAGGGAGGACGGCGACGACGCGAACGACGACGAAGGAGGAAGGACGGCGACGCCGACGACGACAACGACGAGGGAGGAGGGAAGACGACGACTACAACGACGACGACGACGACGGCGACGAAATAGGAGGGACGACGACGAAACGCCGACGACGGACGACGACGACGACGTGGGAGGAGGAGGAAGGACTACCACGGCGACAACGACGACGGAAACGACCACGACGCCAAAGAGGACGACGACGACGAACACGAGAAAAGACAGAGGACGACGGAGGCGACGACGACGACGACGACGCGGGAGGAGGGAGGACGGCGACGACGACGACGACGACGCAAGAGCGCGCGCGCACGCTTTTGTTGGAAATCCGTGTTGCGAAACCTTGGGTTTTTGTAGGTTTTTTGGACGCACGATTTTGAAATCCTTCCGAAACCGATGGGTTTTGAAGGTTTTCGGCGAACGCCCGCGAGGACGCGCGCGTCTGCACTTCGTCCCGTTTTTTGAAGAGGATTCCCGCGACGGCACACGCGCAAGGGCGTTCGACAGATTTCGACATGCGCGCGCGCGAAGCCCGTTTGGTAGCATTTTGTGAAAATCTCGGAAATCCATCCAATGGATTCCTCAAGATTTCGCAAGAGCTCGCGCGGAAGCTTTTTTAGCAAATCAGTGTTGCGAAACCGTGTGTTTTTGTATGTTTTTTGGAAACTCGATTGCGAAATCCTTCCGGCACCGAAGGTTTTTGAAGGATTTCGGCATGCGCGCGCGACGACGCGCGCGTGTGCACTTCGTCCCATTTTTTGCAAGGGGTTCGTGAAAAAGTGATATGTTAAAACCAACAAATGTTAACGCATAGTGTTTTTTACAAGGGAACCTCAGGGGGGGGAACCCGGCCGAGCTGGGATGGTATGGTTTCATGTTTAGGATGGGCAAGTGTGCGGAAACAAAAATGAAATAATACTATCCCAGGGGGAACCGATAAGTCGGGGGGGGGGGGTAGAGTCTATTGTCTTTTTAGAAAGGAGAATTGATTTTGACCGTCTTGAAGCTGTCCTCTCCACTGCTCGTGCAAACATCCCACCCTCCCACCCGCAACTTGGTCGCAAGACCTTTTAAGACAAGACCATGACGGTAGGTACCACATGGCATTTGGCTACGACACCGACGCCAACGACGACAGCGACAACGACGACGACGGCGCCGCCGACACCAACTACGACGACACCGACGACGTCTCCAACGACTTCGACGACGACAACGACGACGACGACACCGACGACGACGACGCCGTTGACGCCGACGACGACGACGATGACAACGCCGACGACGACGACGACGACGCCGACGACGACGACGCCGACGCCGACGACGACGAAGACAACGACGACGACGACCACGACGACAACGACGCCGCCAACGAAGACGACGACGACGACGAGGGAGGAGGGAGGACGACGACGGCGACATCGACGACAACGACGAGGGAGGAGGGAGGAGGACGACGACGACGACGACGAAGACGGAGAGGAAGGACGACGACGGCGACAACGACGAGGGAGGAGGGAAGACGACGACGACGACGACGACGACGGCGACGAAATAAGAGGACGACGATGAGACGCCGACGACGGACGACGACGTCGACGGGACGAGAAGAAACGACGACCACGACGCGACAACGACGACGGAAACGACCACGGCGCCCAAGAGGACGACGACGACGAACACGAGAAAAGACAGAGGACGACGTAGGCGACGACGACGACGACGACGACGCGGGAGGAGGGAGGACGGCGACGACGACGACAACGACGACGACGCAAGAACGCGCGCGCACGCTTTGGTTGAAAATCCGTGTTGCGAAACCTTGTGTTTCTGTAGGTTACTTGGACACACGATTTTGAAATCCTTCCGAAACCGATGGGTTGTGCAGGATTTCGGCACACGCGCGCGACGACGCTCGCGTCGGCACTTCGTCCAATTTGTTGCAAATGATTCTCGCGACGGCACACGCGCAAGGGCGTTCGACAGATTTGGACATGCGCCCTGCGCGAAGCCCGTTTGGCATAATTTTGTGAAAACGTTGAAACATCGATGGTTTCCTTAAGATTTCGCGAGAGCTCGCGCCTAAGCTTTTTTAGCAAATCAGTGTTGCGAAACCGTGTGTTTTTGTATGTTGTTGGGGAACTCGATTGCGAATTCCTTCCGACACCGAAGGTTTTTGAAGGATTCCGGCATGCGCGCGCGACGACGCGCGCGTGTGCACTTCGTCCCATTGTTTGCAAAGGATACGTGGAAAAGTCTTATGCTAGAACACAAACTGTCCCCGCGTATTGTTTTTTACCAGGGAACCTCAGGGGGACCGATCCCGGCCCCCCATGGGATAGTGCAAATTCATATTTCGGATGGACATGTGGTCAGAATCATAAATGATTTACATACGCGAAGGGGTGGCCGATAACGCCGGGGGGGGTTAGAGTTTATTTTTCTTTTTGGAAAGGAGAATCAAGTGGGGCGGCGACGGCGCGGCGACGGCGGCAATGAGCGCGGCGACTGACAGAGAGGCCCAGACGACGGGCGGCGACGAGGCGGCGACGACACAGCAAGCGCGGCGACCGACAGACAGGTCCAGACGACGGGCGGCGTTGGGGCGGCGACGGCGGCAGCAAGCGCGGCGACCGACAGACATGCCACGACGACGGGCGGCGACGAGGCGGCGACGGCGGCAACATAGCCGCCAGACCAACAGACAGGCCACGTCCCTTCGAAGAGAAATAAGGAAACCTACGTGGAAGCACTGTCTGGGGAATCGCGAGAGAGAGAGAGAGAGGTAGAGAGCGAGAGAGGAAGAGAGAGAGAGAGAGAGATAGAAGGAGAGAGGGAGAGAGAGAGAGAGACGTCTAGGCGATGGGCGACAGCCGCCACACCCCAACAGACCAGACCTGGCCCTTGCATCGCCGAGCGAAGGAGGACGTGCAGGACGAGGAGCGAAATAAATAGGCGAGATGGGGTAATGGTCGAAGCCCCAGCAAGCTGATGCAGACGGGTGGCTGGCTCAGGACTGAAACACTCCGATCCTTTTCCGAAGACCTGCGAGGACCTGGTTGAGATTGAAGAACAAGCATCCTTCCGCAAAGAGACTTCTGTAGATCAAAGTCGACCCCAAACGAAGAAAAGAGGAAGAACAACGGAATACTTGCATAATGCACGCGGTTGATCCGGAGCTAAAGAATTGGTCCCCAGGCAACGTGACGATCGTCGTTCTGGATGCTCTCCCATATAGGCATCACGTCCTTCTTGTGGCCCTCCAGCACTTGCCACACCTCACCCTCCCACAACCGAGCATACGCACACCTGTGAGCTCCCTTCTGCCATCATGCGACAGCTTCGGCGTCGCATCTTATGGGCCGGAGACAGGACACACAATCACAATATTGTATGTGTTCGTCTCGCCTGCGACATGCTTGCAACGAGCACGGCGATGCCAGGTAGAAAGGGTGCAATACGGCAGACATTGCATGCGAACACACGGTGAGGATGCCTCGTGAGAGAACTATGCTCCGTACGACTTTTGTTTGTGTGGCGCGACCGCACAACAGCGCGTTCTACGATATAGTTGGAGAACTAGGACTGCCAAGCAAACCAACAACGCCAGGGCAAACAACCCATAAGAGTCCCACAAAAATCGATCCCACGTGAGCAATGCACGTCGTGTTGCCCTTCCGTGCGCACTGGCCGCACCTCTCCAGGCGAGGGCCCAGCGCCACCCGCCCATGGTCGCCGCACTGGCTTATCACCCCCTGTTGCCTGTCGGCTTCCAGCCCCGCATGCCTCCACATGTCCAACGCGGGCCCGATGCGCGTGCCTCTAACCGTGCTCAGATATGATTGCTCCTGGCCTCCAAGATGGCGACACAGGGTCCTAAACACCCCATCCATCCGCCCCCCTCCCCCACGCCCCTACCGCTCTGCCACCCCTCGGTCACCGACGCCCTCCGCCTCCCTTCAGAGGAGGGCAGCATGGTGAAACAGGAACGCGCATCGGGCATGATGCGGACGAGTTGCAATCAGATGAACCATACGCTACTCAGAGCAAGACGGTACAATTGGTCACGCGACACACGAGGACCGCACAAATGTTTAAGCATGCATTTTGAGCTTGCGGCGCGCCCAAATGTGGTCGTGGCTGAGTTTCTCTTCAAGCGCTGGAAGTCTGGCTTCTGGGAAGTATCGCTGGACTGCGCGCGTCGTTTTTATACAAGGAAGCATGCTATTGACAAGACAGGCGAGGCCCACTTACGCGTCCCACTAGCGCCTCATTATCCTCCACTTGTCCTCTCAATTTTCACGTCCCACGTTCGCCTCCCCCTCCTCCGCCTCCTCCTCCTCCTCATTCCCGCACTCCGCTTCCCCCCTTGCGCGCCCCGCTTCCCTTGCCGCTCGCTGGCCCTGTGCACCCAAACGGAGCAACGGCCCATGATGTCGCGAGATCCCTCCCCAAGTCGTAAGACGCATCTCCTTTTATCACATCACGAGTCGCACGGAAGTGTATTGTGTATGCCTTCGACCACAGCTTGGAGCGTAGCGCCGCGGGCGGCCTGAGCTGCTCGCCTGCAGCAGCAGCCCGCCGGACAGCGCCGGCGCCTGCTGCCACGCCCCGCCGTCTTCCCAGCCGCTGGTTGCCTCACCGCGGCTGGCGAGGTCGGCTCCCGCCTGTACCCTTTTCCGCATCCCGCTGGCCAGTGCCGGGTCGCCCCCACAGGAGAGAGCAGCTGCCTAACGACCATGAGCTGTTGGAGGACCGCGCGGAGTTCTCGGTTGCGCGCCGAGGCCCCCCCCCTCCCTCGCGCGCAGAGCAAGCCAGGGGCGGCGCCAGAGGCGGCGCCCCTAGGGGGGGGCCCCGCGCGGATCCAAGAAACCCGCGCGGGGCTCCAACGATTTATGTTTACGCAGTTGTTTCTTTTTCGAAGCCTGCCACTGCCTGCTTTCCCTGGACACGCTGACTCCAGCGATGTGCCTGGCGAGAGCAGCGCCAGCGCCCGCCACAAGCGCGCGCCTTTCCCGGGCAAGCGCTGACCCCAGCGTTGCAGCTGACTAGGGCTGACTAGGGCTGGACTAGGGCTGACTTCGTGGGCTACGCCCACTTGCGGGGGGGCCCAGGTGGTGCCGCTAGGGGCACCCGCCAAAGCCGGGCCCCACGCTCGCTCTCTCCAGCCTGGGGCGCCCGTGAGGGGAGCGGGAGCGCGCATCTGTGGGTGCTGCCGGCGGCGACGGGCGCCGTGCCCAGGAAGCTCCCGGCGCCGGCGCGCGCCGCGGCCCCAAGGACGAAAGCGAAGGCGGGGGCGGCTGGTGAAATCATGTCCGCGGCCGGAGGCCGGGGTGCCAACGCTTCGGCGCCCGACCACGGGGCCGCGGACATGCGCCAAAGCGTGCCCTTGAGGCGCGAGCTTAACCAGCCTCGACCTCGAACGTATCCCTATCCCTAAGATGGGCGAGCAAAAAGCGAGGACAATCTTATGGATAGGCCCTCAGAAACTGAGGGAATCCTTAAGATCGGCATCGAGGTGAGGTGATGTGAAACATAGGGATAGGGACATGTTTCAAACTGGTAAGAGCTGGGGTGCCGGGTCCCCTGCCCAGTCTCCTGGAGCCTCGGCCCTGCGTCCTGCGAGTTCCACTCTTCCGGGGCCCTGGGACCTGTCACGACATCTCGCGCGGCTTTTCCGGACGGGCCCAGAGGGCCACACGACGCCGCCCAGTCCGTCCAAGAGGGCCCTGCATCGCCGAGCCATCGGTCCACGACGCCCGAGATGGCCCCAAGACGGCCCAAGAAGTCGTCGAGACGCCCCAAGAGGATCCCAAGAGCCTCCCGAGAGGGCCCCGAGAAGCAACAAACCGTATCCCGCCAGCCCTCTGGGCGCAGGTGGTCTAGAGCGTTTCTTTTTCCAACCTCCTTCCTTTCCCTACTCGGGAGGTTTACCTCCACCCCCCCTCCCTGCGTCTGGGCGGGCCCAGCCGCGAGGTGTCAGAGGGCCCTTTTCGGCCAAAGATGGCTCCAAGAGGGCTTCAGAGAGTGCGAGATGGCCTCCAAGATGGCCCAAGATAGCGGTAGATGGCTCAAGATAGCCTCCGTCACGCATCCAAAAGGCCTCAAGACGGCACCAAGACGGTTTCAAGTACCCTCCGAGCCCTCCGAGGACTCCCCCAAGAGGCCAAAATCCTTCAAAAACCTAATGAGCATCAATGTTGGTTTGCCTATTCACTTTTTCGCCTCCGATGGGCTCTTGAGGCCTCAAGATGGCCCCAAGACGGCCCAAGATCGTCCCACGAGGGGCCCAAGAGGGCCCCAAGACGGCCCCAAGAGCGCGGCCTCTTGCGAGCCTCTTGGGCCGTCGTGGAGCGGTCTTGGGGGCCTCTGAGCCCGTCGTCAACGCCGTGAAAGCCGAAAAGTCGTGCTAAAAATGTACGTTTTCCGAATATATATATATATATATATATATATATATGATTTTGGCCTCTTGGGGGCCTGTTGGACCGCCTCTTGGACGCCTCTCGGGGCGTCTCGGAAGCCTCTTGGGCCGATCTTTGGGGCCTCTTGGGCCGTCTAGGGCCCTTCTGGGACAGAAAAGGGAAGAACCCGAAAACATACAAAAACCCGAGGGAAAATCCGAAAACGGCCATCGACGCCCATTCCCTCCCCCTACCCCCCTCTCCTGGAACCCCTCCCTTTACGGCTTCGCCCACACCAGAACGTCATCACTCGTACCTCGCCCTTTCCGTTATCCCGAAAGCGCGCGCAATACAGAGGCCACCCCCTCACACTCCCCCTGATTAATTCCTTCCGGCTAACGGATCGCACGCTACGCGCGCTTTCCGTCATCCCGCAATGCAGATGCCACCCCCTCAAACTCCCCCTAATTGCATTTCTCCCGACTACCGGATCGCACGCTACACGCGCGTTCCGTCATTTGAGGCCGCAGAGGCCAACCCCCTCACACTCTTCCTTGTTTTCTTCCCCGCTAACAGGTCGCGACACTACGCGCGCTTTCCGACATCCAACGCCTTTGTTGATCTATCACAAGGGTGCCCGTCGTGCTGGACGTATGGGCGGTTGTTGGCTCGTTTCTGAAGAACTCCCAGTGGGGTCTCGGCCCAAGCCGCTTGCCGGTCACCCAGAGAGCGCCGAACAACTGCCACCCGTTGCTCAAGTCGCCTCCAAAACGGCCAAGATGGCCTCCAAAATGCCTCCAAAACGGCCAAGATGGCCTCTAAGATGCCTCCAAGACGGCCAAGATGACCCCAAGAGAGCCCAAGATAGCCCCAAGATGCCCTCGAAGGCGGTCCCAAGATGCCTCCAAGACCGCCGAAATGGTCCAAGAGAGCCCAAGACGGCCCAAGAGACGCATGAGACGGTCCAAGAGGCTTCCAAGAGGTCCTCCAGGGAGGCCCGATGAGGCCAACATCATTGATTGCCCTTTAATGTTCGACGGATCTGGACATTAGCCTCAAAACGGCTTTGCGACGGCCCAAGACGGCCCAAGAGGCCCGCTAGATTGCCCCAAGATCGCCCAAGAGGCCTATAAGATGGCCCCAGAACGACCCAATAAGCACCCCCAGACGGCCCCAAAAGGGCCTCAAGATGTCCAATGAGGCCCCCAAGAGGCCTCCAAGTGGCCCCAAGGAAGTTCCCAGGAGGCCCCAAGAATGACCTGGAAGCTCCCAAGAGGTCTCCTTATCCTTCTGCTCCTCCTCCTTCTCCTCCCTCTCCTCATCCTCCGTTCCTCCCCCAGGTGTTCCCCGCACGGTCCAACAGCGTGGACAAGCTGCGCCCGAATGTTTGGCCACATGAGCGTACTGCGGAGGCCAGTCCACAAGAAACCTTCCCACGAGAAACCCAACCCTGAGACCCCAGGACGCCCACTGGCTTTCTGGTGTGGGAGCGTCACGCTTCCCGCAGCAAAGCCATCGAAGCCCAGGAACCCTCTTGGCACCCTGGAGGCAAGCAGGGTGCTCCTTGGCATGGGCCCCCACCGCATCCTGAAGAGGCCTGGGGGCGGCGGTGATTCGCCGCGCAGGCGGGCGTGTCCCCCTACAGGGGGATTTTCGGCGATGCATAACAAATATGAAAAACACAACCCAACAATATTCCAAAAGGATAAAATACTCAAACAAAATAGTCCCCAGACAATTTTCCTCCTGTAGAGGGACAGGCCCGACTTAAGCGCAAACGTCTTCGAGAACTCCACACGGCCCGCGGCAGGGGTGCACCGGCATCCCGGCGCCCGACCCTGGGGTCGCGGGCAGAACTCGGCATGCCACCCCTGCATTGGGCCAGGCACGTCCTCCCACGGGCTGCTTTTTTGGGGGACGGGCGATGAGCAAGAGTCAAACAGATGCCTGAGCATAGTCTGACATAGTCTGACGCTGCGACTTGGAAAAAAACAAGATTCCTCCTGCAGAGGGACATGCCCGACTTCACCCTTGCGTTCAGCATCGCTCTCGTCTCCCCGAGGGCTCAGAGGCCGCCCCGCAAGATGTCTTTCTCTCGCTCCGGGAGCTGTCGTGGACCACTTTCGGGCCGCGTCGAGGCGCTGATCGGGGCCTGTTGGGCAATCTTGAAGCGCTTCGAGTGGATCCAGGAGCTGTCTTGGGCTGCCTTTGCGCGACATGCGTAGAACCCAGAAAACCTTTAACAACCTCCGCAAACTCAAGGATTTCGGCCTCCTCGGGTGGTCTTCTCAGTGCACCTGGGCCGTTCTGGGCGCTTCTGGGGGGAATCACACCAGCCCTTTAGGGCGTAGGTTGTCTACGGAGCTTCCTCTTCCAACCCCCTTCTTCCCCTTCGGGGAGGGGTTTACCCCTCCCCCTACCCCCTCCCCTGCACCTGGACGCGGGGTTTCGCGGGTAGTTGGAGCGTCCAAGATGGCCTCGGCGAGGAAGCCAAACTCAGTTGTTTGACTAAGGTTTTGGCTCCATTTTGGCATCCTGGAGAGGGACCCTAATTAAGGACCCCCCGCCGTCTTTGATCGATCTCCTCCGAGATGGCCCCAAGAGTGCTCCCAAGGGTGCCCCAAGAGGGCCCCAAGAGGTGGCCAGGAGGCCCCAAGAGGCCCCCAGGATGCTTGCCCCCAAGAGGCTCCCAAGAGACCTCCAAGAGGCCCCAAGAGGCCCCCGAGAGGCACCCAAGACGCTCCAAGGGGCCTCGGCGAGAATGCCAGAATCGCTGATGTTCCTGAGATTTTGGCCACAGTTTGGCCTCCTAGGGGGGGCACTGATTCAGATGACTCCAAGAGCGCCTGGGAGAGCCCAATATGATCTCCACGATGGCTCACGATATCCCAAGATGCCTCAAGATGGCTCCCACGAAGCTCCAAGAGGTTCCAAGACCGCTCCAAGACGGCTCTAAGTGGCCACAGAGCTCCCCCAGGAGGCCCCGAAGATGCCAAAATCCTTCTCAAGCCTTGAGAACATCAATGTTTTTGGCTTTCTCGCCTTTTCGCTTCCGATAGCCATCAGAGGCCTCAAGATGGCTCCAAGATGGCCCAAGAGGGCTCTTAGAGAGGCTCAAGAAAGCCCCAAGACGGCCCCAAGAGCGCTCCACGAGCACCCCAAAAGCGACCCAAGATGCGACTATTTGGTCTCCCGAGGGGCAACGCTAATTAATGCTCCTCTCTTGTTTGATCGATGTCCTCCAAGATGGCCCAAAGAGCGCTCCCAAGGCTCCCAAGAGCGCTTCAACGGGGCCCCAAGAGGCGCCCAGGAGGCCCCAGGAGGCCCCAACAGGCGCCCAAGAGGCCTCCAAGAGGCTCCCAAGAGACCCCCAAGAGGCTCCAAAAAGCTCTCGGAGGCACCCAAGACGCTCTAAGAGGCGTCCGGGACCGCCAAGAGGGCCCCCAAGACGCTCCAAGAGGCCTCCACTGGGTGACCCTTCCTCTGTGTGCTGCCCACTTCTCTGATCGAGGCAATTCCTCTGGGCATTGTTTCTGGATGGGCTGGTTGGGTTGCGCGAAGCGTCTAGAATTTTGGAGGCCTCTCGAGCGGCTCTGGAGCGGTCTTCAGGCAATGTTAGGCGTATGGGAGCGCTCGTCGTCGGCGATCTCGAAAGGGGTCTTCAACTATCGCAGAGGCCGAGGACATAACTTAACATTGCACATTTGTGTCAAATCTCGACCGCGCCTCGTCGACGGCTCAGCAGCCGCTCTGGAGCGATTTTGGGTGCTTTTGACTCCCAGGCCTTTTCCGCACGCACGTACGCCTGCAATGTAGGTCTGCAACCTGTTCGTCGGAAATGAATCAGCACATGTACGTCACACCGATGCGAACCGATCAAGACCACGTCTCGACAGCTTCTTGCACGCAACAGCTTGGTTTGCAGCACGGCCAGCAGATACGCTGGTTATGGATGGGCCTCACGACAAAGGTCCCGGAAGGATACCAAAGGCTTATCTTGCTCATCCTGCTCAGCATCATACTCCTGCCTCTTGCCTGCTCCTGCTTGCTGCTGCATGCAGCTATTTGCTGCCACTTATTGCTGATTGCTTTCTGCTGCTTGTCGATGCCGCTTGCTGCTGGGAGCTCCAACTGCTCTCTGGTGCGAGGTGTTAGTCCCTCTTGGCTTCCGTTGCTGCCTTTGCTGCAAGATATGTTGCTTGATTGCTAGTCTCGCTCACTCGTGAGGCATATGTTACCCAGATTGGAGGCCTCTGGGTTGACCCCGAGGAGGTGCGACACCCTTCTACTGTAGCTGATGATCTCGGGCTCCATCGTCGCCTCTCACATCTCACGCATCAGCGCGAAAGCACGCTGCCCCTGCTCATCCTTCTCGCACGCGCTGAGCCCAGCGCAATAGCTGATGATGCCAGGCTCAAACCTCGCCCTCATATCTTGCAAAGCGGCGCTAAAGCCAGCTGCCACTGTCCCAAATTCTGACACGCACTGATCCCAGCGGGTAGATGTGACGTCTAGCGTGAACCTGTGGATGGAACCTATGAGCCAATGGCGCTGCAGCGGGTTCATGATGCTGCTGATTGCGTCAGCTTGCGCGCGCTGCCTCCTGGTGATTGCTTTCATGGCTGCTGTTATCTCTTGCTGCTGTTGCCTCTGCTGCTTGCTCGCTGCGTTTGCTGGCTGGTCATGTCTTGAAGCCTTGTGATGCTGTCTTGTCGCCCTCTTTCAGCCCCATCTTGGGGTCATTTGTGGCTTCGCTTCTGAAAGAGTCTTGGAATCATCTTGGGGCGGTCTCGGGCCGTCTTTGACACGTCCTGAGGCCATCTTGGAGACAAGCCCAGGCCATCTGAGGCTATCTTTGCGGCGTCTTGGGCACTCGTGGGAGCTCACTGTGGACCCGATGGTCCCTCTTTTGAACCTCTGGGGCCCGTTCTTCAGCCGCAGAGCGTAATTAGCGGAGGGTGCCAACCTGGCAGATCGAGGAGGTGTTGACGACTTCGCCCCTCGGGGCCCCTGCTTGGAGCCACCTCCGAGCCTCTTCGGGCCGCCTTGGCGCCGTCTTGGGCAGTCCACGGGACTCCCTCGGCCCAGCGTCGGCGCCCCCTTGGCATGCCCCTCTCTGCCGACCTCGCACCCCGGGGACCGCTCCTGGCCGCCTTCCACGCCCTCCTAGGGCCCGCTCCCAGGGCCACGGCGGCCTGGCCCCTCCGCCCGCCTGCGCTGCCTCTGATCCCGGCATGGCGGTGCGGTGAAGGGCACGGGATAAAAGGAAGCGTTGGAGAGGGAGTCCAGGGTCTGGAAGCTGGTGGAGCGCCATCCGTGGAGTGGCCATGGGCATCGCTGCCGACCTCCTCAGACGAGGGATCCTCCAGGGTCTGTGAAGCCCCCTGGGCACACTCCTTCACGCACGCCCCCACCGTACAGATGACCTCGGGCTTCAGCTCCGTCGTAACCATGTCGCTGCGAGGCGGCAGTGCCCCTGGGCATCGCCTGCTCTTTCCGCATGCGCTGGTAATGGCGACGAGCTGGCCCTGGACTGATCCGCTACGCTGCCGAGACGAACTGCGAAGCCGGGGCGGCGTTCTGCTCCGCTGCTCCGTCCACCCACTCTTCTTGAAGCCACCTCGGGAAAAGACTTGGGTGGTCGAGGGCCAAGCGACTATCACCTTAAAAACGATTCTCAATCGAACACGGCGCGACTCCACTGACGAGTCCTCTTCCCAGGAGAGGCGCCAGAGGAAGGCTGCACGCAGCCGCAACAACACGCGCCATCAGGAAGAACATGATGCCCCTTAGGGGAAGCCTCGACGTGAACTGGGTAATTATCTGCCAGCAGACGGCCTTGAAGCAGACCTGAACACAATGGCTGCAATCGGAATAAATATCGCTCGCATGGGTGTGTCGGAAAAAGTACCGGCTCCACCTGGAGCTCTCTCAACTCGGAATAAGTAGCAGCTCCATTAGAACATCTCGTACAACCAAACAAGCACCAGTTCCGGCTCCCCCAACAACTTTCCCACATCG
>CAUYUJ010016119.1:95000-125000 GCA_963575745.1 Prorocentrum cordatum
ACGGCCTACAAGGCCTCCAAGAAAGCCCGCGGGTAACCAAGGTCCTTGGGCTTCTGCTCGCCCTCCTCCTCCTCCTCCTCCTCCTCCTCCTCCTCCTCCTGCTTCTCATCTGCTTATTTCTTCTAAGTATATCTCCTCCTCCTCCTCCTCCTCCTCCTCCTCCTTCTCTATTTACTTCTCCATCCTCCTCCGAATCCTACAGAGAACGGCTGCCCCTATGGTGCTCCTACACTTCCCTGGTCACAACACCTCTCCTGGGCATCATGTATGCGCGAAGTGTCACAAGTCATACGCCCTTCTCCAGCTCGTCGCCGTCGTCCTCCTCCTCCTGTGGTTCCTCCTCCAGCTCCACCTCTCATTTCCGCTTCATGCACACCCCCTCTCCCGCCCTCACTCACCTCCCCCTCCTCCTTCGTCCTCTATCCGTCCCTCTGCCCTCCCGCCGTCGCCACTGAGAACTCCTCGGGGGGCCGGGGGCGGCCCTTTCTTGGGGGGTGGGAGCACCCGAGCTGTGGTCGGCCTGCCCTGGTCGACCGACGCTCGGGGAGTGCCACCGCCCAGGGGTCGCTTCTCCCTCCCCCCTTGCTTACTTAGGGAGGCCACAAAGGACGTACGCGCCCAACTATGTACATGAACACGGCCCCTTGATCCGCGAGACCGGCCGCGTGCTACGAACATTCGCGCAATGCGAACTCTCGAAACCAGCGTGGATTCATGTACGTGTGCGTCACGTCCCTCTGTCGCTCCTGATCACTGAAGTACTGACGGACGTTTTGGCCTCGTGGGCCCGGGGACCTGCCTTTGGCCGCCCGAAGTGGGCACGGAAAGAAGGGGTACAATGCCCAACAACAAATGTTGTCCCAAACCAACAGCGGCCGCTGCTGGGCAGGCGGCCCTTCTGTCTCAAATGGACAGGGCCCGCGGCGACACCGACCGCGAGCCCTGCTCAAGATCAGCAGGAGCTGCTGCTGGGCATTGCTTGGGCGCCCGAACTATCCGGGGTAACTCGGGTCCGGGGTAAGTCGGGTTCGGAATCCCGAAAAAAACCAGCCCGAGTTAGCCCTGACCTGAGTTACCCCTGATGATTCGGGGCTCTGGACGCCCGAATTATCCGGGGTAAGTCGGGTCCGGGGTAAGTCGGGTTCGGAGTCCCGAAAAACGAACCCGAGTTGACCCTGACCCGAGTTACCCCTGATGATTCGGGGATCTGAATTGTACCCATTCGTTCCGTACCCATTTCGGGCGTCCAGGCTGCTGCAGAAGGAGAGGCCATACGCCTGTTGCCCGGCACGTCTGTGACAGGGGGAGGGGGGGTCGTGCGGCCCTGGAGGTGGGTTCCGACACCGCCCAGATCGTTCCACCTTGGATGATCGGCGGCTTTTCGACCGCCAGACCGATACATATCGGACGATTCTGGGCCGCTGGCGGGATATGGACGATATTCCGACCGTTCCATGTCGTTCCAGATCGGACGAGTCTGGTATGGACGATCGTTCAATACATGGACGTTGCATAACCTCGAACGCCCGCGCTGGGTCGTCGCCGCGTCGTCGGGGATCTACTGACCCGGGTCAATCCAACGTGGAGTCGGTCAGGCCTTGCAGGATCCCGCAAGATGCCGCAGGCTCCTGCAAGACCCTGCGCCCTGGCCCGGGTCGGTGCTCCCCTGTGAAGGGGCCTTGGGACACACACACACACACACACATAAACAGACTCAAATAACAGCATTCCTCATATTTTCCCGTACTTTCGTGGTTTTAGTCTCCCCCCCACTTCCCATATTTTCCCATCTTTTTTGCGGAATCGACGATTCATCGTGTCTGTGTGTTTTGTCACCGCCTGACCCTGGCTCTGCAGGACCCTTCGAGAAGGTCCGGCGCTCTGGCCGACCCCCCCCTCCGCACGACCTCCCGCCTCTCGTGGCCCCCGGCGCCGACACGGACCCGAACCTGCCATGAGGCGCCTGTCGGGGGCGCGCAAGCATGGATTGGCGATCCGTGGATCTGGCGCGCGGTCGCAAAATCCACGTCCGGAGGTGACGTGCTGAGCGGCAGCGTTTTCTGGCGAACGCCTTACATATTTATCGATTGCATAATTGCCACATGTTGTATTGTGTTACATTATTATGTCTCCCCCCCTAACCCCCCCTGGGAGCTGCGCCGCACCGCCGGACCAAAGTGGCCCCCCCCCCCTCCCGGGGCTCAGAAACATACCAAAACTGATAGAAAATCGATGATTTCGACCTCTTGGGCCTCTTGGGGGGCCGAGAGGGCGCCAAGACGGTTCAAGATGGGCTCTGTGCGGGCCAAAACGGCCCCGAGACGGTCCGAGATGGTTCCAAGAGGGACCAAAAAGCCCAAATGACGGCCCAAGAGGGCCCCAAGAGGGCCCACAACTGCGCCTCCAGAGGCCAAAATCATTGATTGTCTTATGGTTTGGGCACTATTTTAACGTTCTCGCCTTTGCGGCCCAAGCAGCTTCGCAAATAGCTCCAGCACAACCCAAGAAGCCCCCAAGAGGGCCCCGAGACGGCCCAACAGAACCCCAAGACGGCCCAAAGAGGCCCCCAAGACGGTCCAAGAGGCCCCTATGACGGCCCAAGAGGACCCCAAGACGGCCCCAAGGCGGCCGCGAGAGGCCCCCAAGACGGTTTCCGAAGGAGCGAAACGGCGCAAAAGCGCCCCAAAACCGCCAAAGACGCCCCCAAGAGGCCCCAAGAGGCCACCAAGAGGCCCCCAAGGGGCCCCAAAAAGCCCCCAAGAGGCTCCAAGATGTCTTCAAGAAGCCTCCCAAAGGCTCCAAAGAAGCCCCCCAAAGGCCACACAGCGACTGCCCCAAGACGGCCCGAGATGGCCACAAAAAGGCCCCCAAAGCCCCAAAGACGGCCCAAGGGGGCCCCAAGAGCGCCCACAAGAGAGCCTCCAGAGGCCAAAATCATTGATTTGTTGTTTTAAACAGATTTTAGCGTTCTCGCCTTCTCCGCCTCTCAGAAGCCCATGACGGCCCAAGCAGCCTCCAAGATGGCCCCAAGAAGGCCCAAGAAACACCTAAGGGGGGCCCGAAAATGCAACGTATCCAACGGATCCAATGGACCTAATGATTCACAATTGCTACATGTTGTATTGTTTTACATTATGATGTCTCCCCCTCGAACCCCCTTTGGAGTCGCGCCACTACGCCGTACCAAAGTGACGGCCCCAATTCTGGTGCTCTCTCTTTCTCTCTCTCTCTCTCTCTCTCTCCCTCTCTCTCTCTCTCTCTCTCTATATATATATACATAACAATTTCGGTTTTTAGGGTCTCTTTGGGACTCCAAGAAGGTCTCCATATGGCCCGGGGTGGCTCCAAGACGGTCAACAACGCACTCAAGACGGCCCAAGATGGCCCAAGAAAACCCAGAAAGCTCCCCAAGACGGCCCAGGAGGGCACCGAGAGCACCCCCAAGAACGCACCCAGAGGCCAAAATCAATGATTTGCAAAAGTGTTTGAAGGATTTGGGCGTTCTCGCCTTTTTCGATTGTCAGAGGCCCAAGACGGCCCAAACAGCTTCCAACATTTCCCTCAGACCGCCCCAGAAGCGCCCACGGGAGCCCAAAGACGGCTCCAGAGGGCCCCAAGACGGCCCAATGAACCCCCCAACACAACCCAAGAAGCCCCAAGACGGCCAAAGAGGACCCCAAGAGAGCCCCAAGGCGGCCGTGAGAGCCACCCAAGACGGCCTCCGATGGGGCGAAACGGGGAAAAAGCGCACCATCACGGCACAAGACACCCCCAAGAGGCTCCAGGAGGCACCCAAGAAGCCCCCAAGAAGCCCCCAAGAGGCCTCCAAGAGTCTCCCAAGAGGCTCCCAAAAGGCCCCACAACGACTGCACTGAGCGGCCAGCTGACGGTCTGGACCAGGTGCAGCACGTGGCTCATCGCACGAACTCCACTGGGCGCAGCGCGCCTCCAAGTGCAGGCCACGACTTGACTGTACGTACTCCGGACGTGCACCCCGCGAAGCGAGAGGAATCCATGGATCGGGGGAGGTTTGGGAGTCTCGAAACGGTGCGGTGACAGACCGTGCGGTGACCTGGGAACCCCAAGAGACCTCACCGCACGGTCCGTCATCGCACGGTCTTGGGACCCCGGAGGCCCCTGTCGCCCGAGACGTCCTCGGAGAGGGACTCGTGTCCCAAAACCGTGCGGTGACCCCGAACCCCCACCGACCCACCGCACGGTGTGGTCACCACACCGTTTGGGGCCCCCCCAGAGGTGCCCTCTCCCCAAATGCGGCCGGCGCCGCCTCGCCGGGCGGCGGACATCCGCGACTTCCCGTGGAGGCGGGACCCGGCGCTGATCCACGTCCCCCTGATCCATGGTTGCGATCGCCCGACCCCGGAGCTTGAACTGCAGCGTCGGACCCCCTCCCCCTGCAGCCAGGAATCTTGCCCGAGGCCGCCTCGTACAAGCCATCCGGCCACCTCCCTCCCTCCAATCACGGGCTGCCTCCCTCCCCCCCGCCCTCGTCGAAAGCCGCCACCTTCATCCTGGTGGTAGCACGGGCATAAGCGCATCTGTGGGAGCTCCGATATCTGCGCGCACGGCAAAAGATGCGGCCCCGCCCAGAACACGTGGGTCTCCTCCGACATGTACGACCGATCCCCCACCTGATGCTTTTCAATGGCTCCTCGTCCTCCTCCTTCTAGTGCTCCGTTCGCCTCCTCCTGCTCCTTCCCTTCCTTCTCCTCCTCCTCCTCCTCGTCCTCCTCCTCCTACTCCTCCCCCTCCTCCTCCTCCTCTTCCTCGGCCTCCTCCTCCTCTTCCTCCTCTTCCTCCTCTTCCTCCTCCCTGCCGTCCTGGTGGCTCCTCATCCACCTCCTCTTCCTCCCCCCCCGGTCGGCCTCTGCCGCGCGCTCCGTGATCCTGCTGATGGCGGAGCTGGCGCTCTTGAAGTCGCCGTGCATGACAGACATGTACGATACTCGGATCACCTCAGGCTCCGCCTTCGTGGGCAACGGAGCGAGGAATACAGAACAAGAGAGAGAGAGAGAAGAGACAGAGACAGAGACAGATAGAGAGACAAGAGAGAGAGGAAACCAAAAAAGAGAGACATGGATACAGAACAGTCGGAGGGACAGGCGGGGAAAGGAGGACAGGGTGAGAGGGAGAGGCCAGACGGGGTCCGAGACGGTTCGAGAGACACTTGTTGAGAGTCACGTCAAGAGCCCCACGACAAAAAAGAGGGAGGAAACCTGCAACTCACTAGGCAGGAGCATGATGAAGTAGGAGAGGCAGCGTCTGTGTATATCCGTATATATGTAGAGATGTGTGTGTGTGTGAATCATTTCGCTCCCCATCTATTGCTTGCGCTCAAGGTTCCTCAAACTCAACCTTTAAGGGAATCATTTGCTCTGGCTCGCATGGTGCTCGCCCGTGGGCGCCAGAAAAAAGGCGGGCCTACCCTTCGAACGGCGGACGCGGACGCGGGGAACCGTCTCGCCCGCCGCCGCCAGCGCAGCCGCCGTCGTCGCCACCGCCGCCGTCGCCGCTGCCGCCGCCGCCGCCGCCGCCGTCGTCGTCGTCGTCGTCGTCGCCGCCGCCGTCGTCGTCGTCGTCGTCGTCGTCGTCGTCGTCGTCGTCATCGTCGTCGGCCATGGCTTCGTCGTCGACCACGGCGTCGTCGCCGCCGGCGTCGTCGGCCCAGAGTCACGGTGGGGACGGGGCAGTGCGTGGCTCGGTCCTCATCGTCCTCGTCCTCGCTCTCTCCTCGTGTCGTACCGGTTTTGCCTCCTCGTCCTCAATCCCCACTCGTCCTCCACTTCGTACTCGTCCTCGTCCTTATTCTCGTCCTCCTCCCATCCAAAAGTCAAGTCACCATCCACCAGCGGACGACAAAGGGAGGGGAACATGGTAAATTTCATTACGTTGATGTTGCCACGATAACGAACCAGTGACCTTGGTGCAAGTGTGTTTTCCATACCAGCATTAATGCACGTCTGCACAATGTGCTCTCTCTCGAACACAGGGTCTGCAAAGGGAATGTGAACACACTTACTACGGATCCCGATGTGCCAGACAATCTGGTGTGAAAGCAGGGTGGGCAGGAATGCAATAATTTACCGCATCCTCTTGACCATGTCACGCAACACGTTCCAGGGCCAGTTGTTGCTATTCTTTGAGTGCACCCTTTGTGGAACAGCCTCTTAACCTGTTTTCCTGTCCCTGCGCCCCCCAGCCATGAAGGGATGGTCGCTGACGGTGCTCCGGAGGGGGCTCTGGCCGCCAAGAGGCTAGCAGAGGGCATGGACGAGCTGCTCGCACAGACTCTCAGGCTGGTCGCCACCCTCGCTCTGAGGAACAGCCTGGAGATCTGCGAACTCCGGTCGGCCACATTCATCAAAGTATCTTGGTGGGCTCCTGTTCCACCGCCACCACCACAACTGGGAGGATGGGGGGCCCCCCCTCCTTCTCCTCCTCCTCCTCCTCCTCTTCGTCCTCGTCCTCCTCCAACTCCTTCCCCCCTCCAACTTTGGGGAAGCCAAAAAGTACGGATACCGCTACTCCCCAGACCTCTCCCGGGATGCGTTCTGCCCAGAATTACGAGACGAATCCAGCAGTGGCAACGAGGGCCTCCCAGGAGGCCCAAAAAAGGGAAAACGGAGGGAAGAGGTACGGGTACCTTTTCCCCCTCTGAAACTTCTGGTTCAGAAGCCGGGCGAACGCTGGCAAACCCATGGCTGTTAAAACGGAGCTCCGGGATTTTTTTGTTTCTTCCAGGAAACAGCCCGTTAACTGATTATTGCGGTGAGTTTGATTATTTGATTTGTTTTTCTTCCGGGAAGACCGTTTTAGCAGCCACGGATTTGCCAGCCCTCGCCCAGCTTCCGAATGGTGGTTGTGGTGATGGAAAACAAGCCCATCAGATTCTGCCAGACGGACCGCAAGCACACTGCAGAGGCCCTGGCGTGCGAGCCTGCAATGCGCCGACACGTGCAAGGCTGCAACCGATGGGCCGATACAGAGGTTATATAACACATGTTCGTTATGTTTAGTTGTTTTGAGATGTTATCACGGCTTATATGAGCGCAGCTGGTGGGTGCGCCCCGCGCACCTGTCTAACCTACCAGACCACCCCAACCCAACCCGCAGATCCAAATTTCAAATTTCGGGTTGCGGTGTGTGTGTGTGTGTTTTCAATGTTCCCCGACACCCCCCCCCACTGGAGATGGAGGGCAGATCGGGACCTTCGGGTTGGGTTGGGGCGGTTTGGTGGGCGGTCACGTCTGGGCAAACCTCACCGCCGTGGCAGCCACGGACGAGCACCTTGACACCCGGAAAGCGGACCCCGATGACAAGCCACCCCTCAAATCCTGGCGTCGCCTATGTTTCACCACAAGCGTTTTCGCCCGGCTTCGGGTCCAGGGACCCTAACAGATCGATCCGGCTCGAACATGGACGCAGAAAGCTGGGGTCCGGGGCTCCGGTGGTGATTTTTTGACACGTCAGATTTTTGGGGCAACGTCAGATCGGAGGGACCGCTGTGCAACGGCGGATCCTGACGCCTTGGTCCATGTGGCACACATGCGCAAGGCTCGCAGAGCTTTCGGGGGCTCGCAGAGCTTCGCGCAGAGCCCCCACTCGCCACTGCCCCCGAGGCCAAGAAGCCGGCCCGCGCATCGTGGTCCAAGGCAACTGTGCGAGTGGCGGAGCGCAGCAGTACGGAAGGGCCCCCCGCGCGGGGGGCGGACGCAAGCTATACAGGACCCTCTGGACTCTGGACGAGCTCGGGGGCCTAGATGTTGACACCAACACCAACATCGTTGGTGTTCCTCCACCGAGGGGAGACGATCCCCATTGCGGTGATGGTGGTGGTACTCGGGCTTCCTAGCTGGCCGAAGTATGAAGATGGCCGAAGCATTACCCCAACGCCAGAATCTGGGATCATCCTCCCCTGCGGAGGCCCCCCGCGCGGGAGGCGGGCGCAAGCCACAGGACCTTCTGGACTCTGGACGAGCTCTGCCAGGTCGCCCCGGACGCGCCCGGAGACGACAGCGTGGAGGGACGCGGGGATGGACCCGTGACACGCGCAACGCCTGCAGCCCCTCCCCCTCTCCTCCCTCGGAGGCGAGGATAGGGGCGAAGAGCCCAGGGGAGAGCATTGCACGTACCCCTCCGGGAGCCTCGCTGAAGACATGGGTCATCGGCGCCCCTGGATACGTGTATTGCTCCCCCCCTTGGCTACTCCAGATGTCGTAATAAAAGGGAGGGGGTCTGGACCCTCCAAGACAAGCCATTTCAGACCCCCCCCCGTGGGAGAACCCTCCAAAACATCGTCCCCAGACCCCCCCAGGCCCTCCAAGATAGCCTGGAAGAGACCCCCCCGAAATGAGACCCCCCTCCCTTTATTACGAAATCTGGAGTATTCGCCCCGTTCGTCGCCTCTGACTCCCTCCCCGTCCCCTCCCTCCCTCCCCCTGGCGCGCGCAGAGGGTCCGCCGCGAGGGCATCCGCCCGCCCACGCTCGTGGGGCGTATGGGCCCGCACGACTGCTTGCGGAAGCGCGCCCTGCACGGTACGCGGCGCTCTGCTCGGGACTCTGGCTTACCTCGTGCAGTGACCACCAGTACCTCCTCCTCCCTCGTCCTCCTCCTCCTCCTCCTCCTCCTCCTCCTCCTCCTCCTTCTCAAGAGAGGAGCGGCGGGGCAGTGCGGGGCTCGGGCCTCCTCCTCGGCCTCGTCCGATCGTCCTGTCGTCCTGTCGTCCCCGCCCCCGTGGCATCATCCCCGCCCTCCTCGTCCAATCGTCCTCGTCCTCCCTGCCGTCCTTGGGCTCAACCTCAGCGGGTGGGTCCTCGTGCTCAACCTCAGGGGGGGGGTCCTCGTGCTCAATCTCAGGGGGGGGGGTCCTCGTGCTCAACCCTCAGGGGGGGGGGGTCCTCGTGCTCAACCTCAGGGAGGGGGGGGTCCTCGTGCAAACCTCAGGGGGCGGGGGCGGGGCCGCGCGCAGCTCGGGCCTGGTCGAGGGCCGCGGCCGCCGCTGCGCCGCCCGCCAGCCCCGCCGCGCCGGCCCGCCCGGCGGGCAGCCGGCGGGCGGCGCGCGGGCAGCCCGCAGGGCCGCGCGGGAGGGCGCCGCGGCGAGCGCGCGCGCCGCGGCGAGCGCGCGCGCCATCGCAGGCGCGCCCAGTCGTCGGGCTCCAGCCTCGATGGCGGAGGCGGGACAGACGTCCGTCTCGTCGTCGTCGTCGTCGACGTCCTCCTCCTCCTCCTCCTCGTCGTCGTCGTCGTCGTCATCCTCCTCGTCGTCGTCCTCGTCGTCGTCGACGTCGTTGTCGTCGTCGTCGTCGACGTCGTCGTCCTCGTCGTCGTCGCCTCCGTCGTCCTGCACGGACGTCCTCTAGGGGAGCGAAGGATGACATAAACATAATAACTCGGAGGACCGCGCGGATTCCTCGGATCCGTGCTGGACCCCCTGGCGGCGCCTCCGGCGCCGCCGCTGGAGCGCGCCAGAGAGGGGGGTCCAGCGCCGATCCGAGGAATCCGCGCGGACCTCACAGTTTTTTCGTGTTTCTGTCATTTTCCGTTCCCCGATCCTCGTCGTCGTGGTCGTCGTCGTCGTCGTCGTCGTCGTCTGGAGAGGATGGCCCGAAGCGGCCCTCCCCCGAGACACCTAGATCACAACCGGGGGTGCGAAGTTAATCGCGCGTCGCGCGTCGCGGTCTGGGCCAGGACGACGACAGCGATGATAACGACGACGACGCTCACGACGACGACAGCCGTGATGTGAGGACCAGAAAACAAAATCACGAGCGGCGAACGTGTTCATATCGCCAATCCCCCGTCCTCCATCCCTCGCCGTCCATCCTCACTTCTGAATCCTCAAGCATCCTCCTCCTCGAGCTTCCTGCACCTCCTCGGACCCCCGCGGTGAGCCGCCCCAGCGCATCTTTCGTCACCACGCTGTTTGGCAAGAGAAAACATGTGAGGGAGCTGCCACAGGAGCGGCGAGAACGTACCCATATCCGTGCCCTCGCGGTCTGCGACCGGGGGAGCGGTCCCGCGGACATGCGCGATCGCACAATGACACATCCCGCGCGGGGCCTCCGCAGCACAGAGGCCTTGCATCCGCGAGGTCGCGGGTGAGGGGCCCCGCACGCGAGGCTGTGAGTACGGATCTGTTTTTCGCCCACGATGAAGCGGAACGGGATGACCCACGATGAAGCGGAACGGGATGATGGCGATCCTGACCAGTGGCTCCTGACTGGCAGTCTTCCCGCTCGGAAGACTGGAGCATGGAACGAGCGTCGCCTCGCCAAAACCACAAGGACGATCACCTGCGACCTCGTTGGGGGAAGACCACTGGCCCAAAGCAGGACCCTCCGAAAAAGGAATATCCACAACGGGCCCCATGGGCACCATCCTCCCCGCAGCAGGCGCGAGAGGGAAGGGAGTCGGAAGCCCAACCCACTTGAATCCCACGCCGCAGCCCAGCCACGACAAGGAGCGAGGAGGAGACGGATATGCAACGAAGGTCGATACATCTGTGCGTGTATATCTATACATGTATTATATATATATATATATATATATATATATATATATTCACATACATACATCCATACATACATACATACATACATACATACATACGTACGTACGTACATGCATACATACATACATACATACATACATGCATACATACATACGTGTATCCATACATACATACATACATACATACATAGATAGATAGATACATACATATATACATACATACACACATACATGCATTTAGATGTATAGATGTGTGTGTGTGTGCTAGAACCACGCGCGCGCTACGCGCGCTTTTGGATCTGGTCGTGGCATCGTGGCGCCCAAGGATGCCAGGGCAAGCAGTGCCATCGACAACGCATCTCGTTCCACGGGGCCTTGACGGCCGACCCCCCCGGAGCCACTGGACATCTCGTACCGTGTGCGGCCCTGTTCCTGGCGTAACTCCGTCGCAGTGCTTCGTTGCAGGAAGGTTCCAAAACTGCCTGGGCTGGACCAGCCTGCATCGAACGGCCGCGAACCGGCGCCCCCTCCAAGACGAACCGCACTGGATCGGCATGGTCGCGGTAAAGACCCGAAGCGAACCGAACCAACATCGCTCGTGGACCGCCTGGGGCCGAATCGGACCGACACAGACCGAACCGGGGTGGTAAATCCACACGGAGGGGGTGGGGAACGAAACCCGAGGCCCAACAGAGAACTGCCCGGACTCCCCCCCTGCTCGTCATCGTTGTCGGCCTCCTCCTCGCCCTTTGTCTTCGTGTTCGCTCACGTGCTCGTTCGCATTCGTCTCCTCCCTTGCCTCGTCCTCCTCCTCCTCCTCTTCCGCCTCCTCCTCCTCCTCCTCCTCCTCATCCTTCTCGTCCGCTCTTGATGGATTCTGGACCATGGGCGTTGGACCCCTGGCTCCGGGGACCCGCGTTGACGCCTGTAGAACCATCTTCGGCCCCTGGAATCCTCCACGATCCCTGGACCCCTCCTCGGCCCCGCGAGTGCGGCCCCAGGACCCCACGTCCAGGAGGAGGAAAAGCAGGAAAGGGAGGAGCACGAGGGGGAGGAGGACGAGGAGGGGCAGGGGGGGAAAAGCAGCACCAAAAGAGGAGGTGCAGGAGTAGGAGCAGGAGAAAGAGCAAGAGCAGGAGGGGGGGAAAGAGGAGGAGTGGGGGTGATGGGGGAGGTCAGGGGGGAGAGGAGGAGCAGGATAATGAGGAATAGGAGGAAGAGGAATAGGAGGAGGAGGAGGAGGAGGAGGAGAAAGAGGAGGAGGAGGAGGAGGAGGAGGAGGAGCAGGAGGAGGAGGAAGAGGAGGACGAGGAGCAGCAGCAACACTAGCAACAGCACCAGCAGCAGCAGCAGCAACAGCAGGAAGTGCAGGAGGATCAGGGGAAGGAGGGGGAGGTACAGGATGATGATGATGATGCTGATGATGATGATAATGATGATGATGATGATGATGCTGCTGATGATGATGATGATGATGATGATGATGATGATGATGATGATGACGAGGACGAGGAAGAGGGCGGAGGAGAAGGCGGAGGAGGAGGAGGAGGGGAGATAGGCACGATGGGGAGAGGGTGGGGGTGGGGGTGCCTCCTCCTCTGCGTCGTCGCCCTCGACCACATACTCATTATCCTCTCCTCCTCCTCCTCTCTTCCTCCTCCTCCTCCTCCTCTCCTCATCCTCTCTCCCTCCTCATATTCCTCCTCCCTCCTCCTCCTCCTCCGCCTCCTCCTCCTCCTCCTCCCTCTCTTCCTCCTCCTCCTCCTCCTCTCCTCCTCTCCTCCTCCTCCTCCTCGTCCTCATCGTTCCCCTCCTCCGTGTCCTCGTCCTCCTTCGCCTCCCCGTCCTTTGAGCTCTGTGACAAATCTTTGGCTCGGCTGGGGGTCGTCGAGACGCAATCAGCAGTGCCGAGACCGCCCCTGGCGACCGCAAAAGCCCCCAGGCCTCTCTTGTGGCCCTAATCGGCCGTGCTGGGGTTTTCGGGGCTCCTCGTTGGCGCCGCTTCAGCTGTCAGGGTGCCCCCTGGTGCCGTCTTGGGGACCTGCAGGACGAGCTTGCACCGTCAAGGAGCATAAGAGGCTGGGCTGCCAGAAACCTCGGAGAAACCATAGGAAAAAGCTAGGATTTGAGCCTCTGGGGGCTCTTGTGGGAAGCCTCTAAGAAGCCTCTCTTGCTGGCGAGGTGGCCTGGCAAACTCTCATGGGGCGACCGTCGGCGTCGCGCAGGCCTGGAAGCACCCTGCAATTCTGGCAGCTTGTGGAGCCTAACTGCTTGGCGACGCTGGTCTTCTCATGCGGAGCCGTCTTGGATCGCAGGCGGGAGCCCCAAGGGCCCGAACCACATCGGCCTGGGCGCCCTCTCGGGCTGCCGTGCAGAGCGGGGATGCATAACCAGCTAGATGATCGAACACGTAGAAAGACCGCTGGACAACAATCATAATAATACCTCAGAGAGCCCTCCGGGGAGGCCTCTTGGAAGCATGCCGTGTCAACGAAATCACTCGGGGGGCTGTCTGCGATGGTCGGCGTTGGACGCCAGACCATGGGTAATGATCATATATATATATATGTATATGTCTGTTGATGTATTATTCGCTTTTTGATACAGACAAACGCCCGCCGACGAATTTGTCCTCGAGGGTGCCCGTATGTAAAATCGCTGGCCCTCGGTGGTATGTACTTGCCGCTATCCCCCCCTCAGGCCCACGAGCAATGGACTGGGGGGCGTCTGTGTAATTATTTGCTCTTTGGCGGAGACAAGAAGGAGGAGGAGGAGGAGGAGGAGGAGGAGGAGGAGGAAGAGAAGGAAGGAGGAGGAGGAGGAGGAGGAGGAGGGCGGCAGCACAGGCGGGCGGCGGGCGGGGAGTGGCGGAAGAGAGGGAGGATACAACTGGAGAGCCAGGCCTGGAGGAGTCGGAGGATCGAGGCGTTTGATCACGATCTGCCCTTGGGCCACCAGCGGCGCCCCTGGCTGCCAAGGCTGGGCTCGCACCGCATGAGCCCGTCCGAGTGCGCCCCTTCGCAGGTCCGGTGCTGGATCCTTGACCCCCCGAGGACAGGTCGCTGGGAAGGGAGTGTTCGGCGGCAACTCAGGGCCGCCTCCCATACCGTCGTTTTCGGCTCTTGCGAATGGACGCAAGGTCGACGCTAGTCGACGCTGTCCCATCGACTGCCAGACGCCAGTCGACGCTTGTCGACGCTAAAGATGGCAGTGCGAGGGCACAAAAGGCTCCCATGATTTGCCACCGAAAAAAGGAGCCCTGGAGGCAAGGGGCCCCTGCATCTACTTCCCACTTTCGCCCCCCCGGGGGCCCCAACGGTCACCCGGCCCGTCCAAGAGCGACTTCGAAACGTCCCGGGGCCTGCGGGGTCGGGCACTTCTGCATGGCGTCTCGCGCTTCGGCGGCTCCGGCGACACGCTGTGCCCTGCGGGCGGACGGCGCGTCGCTCCGCTCCACGGAGTGTCAGGGAGCCCACAAAGGACGTACGCGCCCAGCCATGTACATGAACACGGCCCCTTGACCCGCGAGACCGGCCGCGTGATACGAGCATTCGAGCAGTGCGAAATCTCGGAAACAGCGTGGACTCCTGTACGTGCACGTCCTCCTTTCGCTCCTGAAGTGTGGGGCTCGGGAGGGCTCGGGACGCCGAGGCTTGGGAGAGGGGGCGTGGACAGCGGGCCATGCCGAGGCGTGGGGGGCCGGAGCCGGCGGAGCGGCGCGCTGAGCCACACATGGCGGACCGTGACGCACGTGTCCCTCCGAAGCCCTTTCCTTCCCCCTCTGGTCGTGAGGGGCAACGAACAAGGGCAAAGGAGTGACTGACGGCCTAGGGGGGGAAACATCGACTTGGAATCGGCGATGCATCGCCGACAGATCGGGGATGTGCTGCTGAGAGCAACTCCGCACCTTCCTGGGCAGGGCGGGGCTATCTGAGTCCTATCGGCGATCAATGGGCGGTTGGGGGTCGATGCCTCCCCCCCTAATTATGTCTATCCCCTCCTATCGTTGCCCCTGAGGTCGCCCGAGGTTCCCACTGGCTTGCCACATGGTTTGGTCACCGCGCTGCCGTTTGGGGGCCTCCGGCCCCGGTCCCCGACCCCGCCCCCACCGGAGCCCGAGAGGGGCGAAGCACCCTTTACCAGGCGGAGCGCGGACGCAGGGCACCGTCTCGCCCAGCCGTCGCCGCCGTCGCCGCCCGCCGCAGCTGGCGCCGCCGCCGCCGTGGTCGGCCACGGCGCTGTCGCCGCCAGCGCAGACCGTGCCGCCGCCGCCGCCGCCGTCGTCGTCGTCGCCGCCGCCGCCGCACGTCGTCGGCCGCGGCGTCGTCGCCGCTGGCGCCGACCGTGCCGCCGCCGCCGCCGCCGTCGTCGCCGTCGGCGTCGTCGTCGTCGTCGCCGCCGTCGCCGTCGTCGGCCGCGGCGGCGTCGCCGCCGGCGGCGTCGGGGCGGCCAGCTCGGCGGCGCGGCGGGCCTCGCCGAGGAGGGGCGGAGGGAGCCGCGGGGCGGCGCGGCCGCGGCGCAGCTGCGCTCGGCGGCGCGCGGCGCGGAAGCTGCGGCGCTCCCCCCCCGCGGCCCGAGCCTCCTCGGCCCCAGGACACCCTCCTCGATCCTCCTCGATCCCCTCGCCTCCTCGAGCCCCCCATGACCCTCCTCGACCGAGGGCGAGGGAGAGAGAGGGGGGGCCGGAGGGAGAGAGAATGCGGAGGGGGGGAGAGAAGCAGCAGCAGCACGTGTGACAGCCTGGGGGAGGCGGAGGGGGTGGCGGAGCTCCTTCTCCTCCGTCTCCTCCTCCTCCTCGATCCTCATCCATCCTCCTGGAGCCCCAGCGGTGTTCGGACCGCGCTCTTTTTTTTTTTTTTTTGTCAGCGCACTTTTGGAGCAGGGGGAGAGAAGCTGAGGGGAATGATCCACGAGAGCGGAAAAATATCCGTGTCCGCGCTCTCGCGTTCTGGATTCCGGGGCGCGACCCCGCGGATACGCACTCGCACGGATACCTTCCGCGCGGGGCGTCCGCAACAAAAGCCGCCCCCGCATACGCGGGGTCGCGGCCCAGGGGCCCGGCCCGCGAGGCCGTGGATACGGACATGCATTTCGGAGAATGAGAAGGAGCGGTGAGTGGAACGACTGGCCCTAGCCGGCCAGGGCGGGCACCTGACAGAAAACAAAAGGGTACTAACAATGACGAGCAGGCGATTCGTCGCATAACAATCAGCAGAAGTATTGAAGGAAACGCGTGTGGCTGTCCGCGAGTCCTCTGGAGGCGTCGCTTTCCTTGCCGTCCCGAATATCCGATGGCGTCGCCTCCCCGCCGCGTGGGTGTCTGGGCTGCACTCCACGGAGCGGGACCCTGCTGCGACGCCCCCGCCCTCCGGAGGGTCCACGGCAGCGGGGGCAGCGGGCTCCACAGGGGGGGGGGGGGGGGAAGCGCGAGCTGGTACCGGCGATGCACCGCCGATGCGGCGGCACTACACAGGACCCCGACGGGAGGCACCGAGCGCTAGCCCGGGCCCCGATCGGCGCCCCGGCTCGGCAACGAGAGGGCGATGGGGGGTCGATGCGCCCCCCATGGGCCTACCTGGAGACCTCCTGCATGGGGTCGGCGCGATGGGGTCAGAGGATCGCGCCGCATCGCCAATGCATCGCCGATGTATCGGCGGTGCATTGGCGATGCGGCGATTGGCGAAACCGACGGACCTGGACCCACAAAAGTGACGGCCGCGACGCCCCCCCGCGAATCGAAAACGGCCAATTCGCTGATCGACGTGTCAGGGCAGGAGTCCGATCCACCTCCGATTATTAAGAAGCCCAGGGCACCCATTCCTTCCGCGCTCGTTCCGATCGTCCCGAGGAGGGGGCCCTGGCGCTCGAGGCCCCCCCACCGGCCTCCGCCCGCCCCTCCCTGGCCCCCACCTCGCGCCGCCGCCGCCGCCGTCTCCGACGTCGCCGACGTCGCCGCCGTCGTCGTCGTCGTCGTCGTCGCCGTCGTCGTCGTCGTCGTCGTCGTTCTGTCGCCGTCGTCGTCGTCGTCGTCGTCGTCGTCGTCGTCGTCGTCGTCGTCGTCGTCGTCGTCGCCGCCGTCGTCGTCGTCGTCGTCGTCGTCGTCGTCGTCGTCGTCGTCGTCGTCGTCAGCGTCGTCGTCAACCGCGGCGGCCCCGCGGCGGCGGACCCTTTCTCGCGCGGGCTCGCCGCGCGGCCCACGCGGCGCTCGGCGCAGCGCGTCCGCGAGGTCGGCGGGCAGCGGCGCGGCGGCGCCGAAGGCCTCCGCGGGCGACAGGGGAGGGTGGCCGCGCCGCCGCTCGCGGCGGCGGGGGGAGGTTGTCCACGCCCTGACTGCTCGGGGATGGACAGACCCCCCTCTAGTAAAACGTGGCTTAGTGAAATCGACCTGAGGCCCAAACCTGGCGGGCGCAAGCCTGGAAAATGACGGCCACGGCGCCCCATCGAGAACCGAAAACGGACAATTCACTAATCGACGTGTCACTGTTGGGGGTTCTGTCCACGCCCTGACTGCCTACCAGACCACCCCAGCCCGACCCGAAGACCAGAATTTCGGGTTTGCGGGGGGGGTACGGGTTCTATGTGTGTTTTTGTTTCGGGGTTCCCCGATTCCCCCCCCACTGGAAATGGAGGGCAAATTGGGGCCTTCGGGCATGTTGCTCCCATCGTACTTAAGGACCACATCCCACAAATAATTTCGAGCACCCGGGAAAGCGTCGAAACAGTGTCGAAACAGTGTCGAGCGATCGTCTCCCAGGGCCCGACGCGTGAAAGCCCTCAAGTCTCGGTACTTTCTTGGTGCTCGAGATTTTTGCTGGTGATTCAGGCTAGAGCAGGTTGGAACCTCATAAGCCTTCGGACCGGGTTGGGGTGGTTTGGTGGGTGGCGCCGCCCTACCCACGCCCGGTCCACGCCCTGCCCTCGCCCGGTCCACGCGGTGCTCGCACTAAAGGGCAAGAATCCCCCCCCCCACAATAACCACGCCGACAAGCGAGGCCGTCTAGCAAACGCTCCCAAAGAAAGAATCAAGCAGAGCAGGGCTGTTCAGTATACGCCCAGGGCCGTTCTGTTAACGCCAAGAGACCGCCGTTTCCTGGGAATCGGCGATCACCCGGGTTATCCAGGGGGGGGGGAGGAGGGGGCCGGCCGATAACCTAACCTTCGCGCTGTGGGCAGCCCTGCATGCGCCCGCGCCCCCCCACCCTGGACCTGCACAACCGGCAAGATTAGGTTATCCTGTGGGGGGTGCAAGCCCGATAACCCGAGTCATCGCCGGCTCCCATTGTCGGGTCCGGGTGGTTCATCCCTGCCCCTCGCCCACCTCCTGCTCCTCGGGGTGGTTCTCCCTCCCTTGACTCATCCCTGCCCCTAGCCAACCTCCTGTTCCTCGGCTCGCCCCTCTCCACACGCTGCCGCTATCCGGGGGCGCTCTGTGGGGGCTGCTTGAGCTCTGCTCCACAGCGCGGCCAGGCCGAACCGGGGCCCCGGAGGCCGAGAGGTAGAGAGAGAAAGAACGCCCGGATCGAAAGCGTCATGTCGTGTTGGAGATCTGGGAGAGGAGGTCGGGAACTTTTGCATCGAGCAAATTGCACAACGCAAATTGCACCACATAGGTTGCACGACAAACACTGCACATGATCGCTTGCACCACACAGAGGGCTCTGCATACTTTGCACCACATAGATTGCACCACGTGGCTTGCACCACCTAGATTGAACAGCATAGAATACTTCGCATACTTTGCGCCACACGGATTGCATCAAGTAGCTTGCACCACCTAGATTGCACAACATAGATCGCACAACCAAGTATTGAACTACATAGATCGCACCATATGGTATGTACAACATACATTGCATCTCATATTTTGCACTACACAGATGGTTCCACAGGTTTTGCAGCAGCCATGTTGCTAACAAGTGCATTTGCTTGGGGCCCACGCGGGCTAATATTGTTTGCGACGTCGGTCCCCAAGAATTTAGACACCTCCCCAATGGGCCGGATGTTCACCTGCAGTCGCTTGATAATTCATCCTGAGGTCAATGAACGGCATCCACGGGCCACAAACGCTGAACAACCTGCCGTCGTATGTTTGTTCGACACGGTGGCCCTGGCGGAGCGCCGTGCCTTGTCAGTGAAGGATTCGCGCGTCGCTTCGCCCCGCCAGGCGGGAGGCTCGAACGGGCTCGGGACACTGGCGCAGGGGCTGGCGCGCGTCCCCGAACAGCCTGCTGATGCTGGTGTTGGTTGTGCGAGCAGCCAGACCTGGCCAATGGGGAAGCGCGCAGCGAGACGTGCTCCCAAAGTCGCCAAAGTCCCACCGGCAGGGGGAGAGGGAGGGGGGAGGAGGGGAGGAGGAGGAGGGGGAGGAGGAGGGGGAGGAGGAGGAGGAGGAGGAGGAGGAGGAGGAGGACGTCCCGTCGTGCCGAAAGCCCCTGCGGCCTGCAGGCCCCCGAGGAGGGCAGGTCTCCTCCCTCCAGGGGCCCCGAGCTGTGGCTCCGACCCCCTCGAGGCCTCTTCGAGGCGCCCAGCTTGGCGGCGCCCGCCCCGAGCTGCGCGTCCTCGAGGGGGGGAAGGGGTGAGGGCGGCGCCCTGATCTGCTGGCCCTCGAGGAGGAAGGGGTGTTGATGATGACGATGACGATGACGATGATGCCGATGATGCTGATGATGATGCTGATGATGCTGATGATGATGAAGATGATGATGATGATGATGATGATGATGATGATGATGTTGATGATGATGACGATGATGACGATGACGATGACGATGACGATGACGATGATGATGATGATGATGATGATGATGATGATGATGATGATGATTCTCCCGCTCGCGCGCTAGCGAGCTGTCTCCGAGCGCGGCCGCGGCGTGCGCGCGCGGGGCGGCCCAAAATGGGCAGGCCCGTCCCGCGCGCTCAAGCCGGGGCGCCGCGCGTCAGACGGTGGAGTCCGTCTGGTCGCCGATGTCGGCGAGGCAGCGCCCGTCAGCCTTAGAGTGGGAGAGGAGGGAGGGGGGCAGAGAAGCTGCGGAGACAGCAGGAGCTTGCTCACAGAGAATAGAAGAAGCATTCTCCCGCTCGCGCGCTAGCGAGCTGTCTCCGAGCGCGGCCGCGGCGTGCGCGCGCGGGGCGGCCCAAAATGGGCAGGCCCGTCCCGCGCGCTCAAGCCGGGGCGCCGCGCGTCAGACGGTGGAGTCCGTCTGGTCGCCGATGTCGGCGAGGCAGCCATACCCGTGCTCAAGGACCTTGCGAAGTGACAAGGTTTTGGCGGGCGGCCGCAAGCAGGGCAGGCCAAGCGGCGGGGCCGACTTGGAGGAACGAAGCGACAAGGCGGTCGCTGGCGGTGGTGAAGAACAAGATACGAGCCCGTGCGCGCTCGGGCAGCGCAGCAAGAACTGTGGAGGCGGCGGCGGCTTGCAGGTAGCGCTCGGCACTGGAAGCTTGACGCCAGCGCCCTCGCCAGAAGACGCGGGGGACGTCTTCCGTAGCGATATAGAAGTCTGTTGCGCCAGAGCCCCGCAGACAAGCGGGCGTCAGGTTGAGCCCCTGACCTGCTTTGGCAAGAGGGACGCCCAGAGCCAAAAGCAGATGATTCCACCGAGTACGGAAGCCGCTCGCGCCGAAGGGGGCGAGAGGATCGGTGGAAGCCAACCTCCCAAACACTTGATTCAATATCTTCACCGTGCCCCGATCGGAGCAGCGAGCATGTTGCGTCGGGTACGTTCTTCTGGTCTTTGGAACAAGAATCGAAAGAAAAGCATCCCCTTCAACTTCGAGACGGTCGCATGGAAGCGACAGGTCACAGCGGCGTGACGCCAGCAGTTCGCCAGGCCTGAGGAACATCGTGAAGCCCATGAGCAGCAGGGCCGCCATCACCGGCCAGTCCCAGGCGAGACAGAGCCCGACCATGGCGCGCAGCAGCGCGCGTGGCAAGGGGGGACGGAGCTTTGGCGGCTCCGCAAGCTTCCATTGTTTCGCTACGTCCCAAGCTTCTGTCAGAAAGGCCTTCCAATGCGGATGGGCGCTTTGGATTCCCAAGATGGCATGGACCAAAATATAATGAGGGAAACCTGCATCATGAAGCCACACGCCGAAGGTCGCGAGGAAACGGGCGAGAAGTATCCCGCTTCGGTAAAGTGTGGCGGGTGGCACGCCAGTGTGTTCTGCTAACCACAGCTCGAAGGCATCAATCGATCTCGAGCGACGGTCGAGATACGCGGAGGTGAGGTGAGAATCGCGCACGAAGGGAGTGCGCGGAGGGCGAGCGGGCGCGGACGGCGCAGCCCGACTAAGCCCTTGGCCTGCGGTCGGCGCCGCGGCTCCCAGAGAGATGCAGAGGCCGCAGACGCACCACAGGATGAGCGCAGGGCGGCCAGGGCTTGGAGAGCTGATCAGCGTGGCGGCCCTCCTGCGCCTGGACGCGTAGAAGGGCGGAACGAGGGCGTCCCGCCCGTCGGTCTCGAACCCCGACGCCTCCGCCAGCATCGCCCGCGCCGAGCTGAAGGATCCGCCCATGTTACGGTAGGCACGGCGAGCCCCTGCTTCGATCTCGGCTGGCAGAGCGTCCCCTCCCTCGAGGGTCGCCCAGTCAAAAGGCGGGCGCGGCTCGGCACGCGCAGCTGCGGCTGCTTCGGCGAGCTCGGAACGAGCTGCCGAGGACGTGAAGCCCGAATGATGTGGAACGGGCACCACCTCCGCGAAGGCGTCGAGGATCTCGGACGGAGGGGAGTGGGATCCCCACAGCGCTGCTGGGATGGCGCCGTGACTGTCCTGCACGTGGTACAGAAGGTCGAAAAGGCAGGCCAATTTGCCCGCGCGCCGCCGCTGCTCGATCTTTGAGCCGAGCCCGATGCCACGGATGGCGCCCGCCCCCATGGCTTGGAGGTCAGCATGCGCGGGGATAGCCTCGGGCTCGACGACGGCCACGTAAGGATGCAACCACGAGGCCTCGTCGATCGGCTCGGCGCCGCCTGTCTGAAACAGGCGCTTGTAGGCGTGCAAGGCCCGCAGGAGGCAGTGCAAGTCATCCTTGCCCTCGGGCTCGGCGGCCCCTGCGGGTGCGAAAGACCTCAGCCACGACGCCGCGCTCTGGAAGGCAGCTTGCCAGGCGGGTCCCCACCTCACCACAGTGATCTTCTCACCGCCGATGTTGAGGCGCCACGCTAGGGCGCTGGCGGCCCCTGGAGGCAAGGGCTGCTCAGCGGCCGCAGAGGCCGTGCGCCGCGCTGCGAAGGCTGCAGCCGCGGCGCTTCCAGCGTCACCGCTGTGAGAGCCGCTGAGATGCAGCTCGGGCTCTGAAGCTCGGCCAAGCGCGAAGCCACTCGAAGACCCCCCTTCCTCGGCGGCACGCCCTCCTCCCTGCGGGGCCGCAACAGCATCGCTGGAAGAGCGCATGCCTACCGAAGTCGGAGGGGCCTGAGCAGCGGAGTCCGCGCGGGAGCTGCCTGCGAAGGCGACGTCCGAGCTCGCACCATGGCGGGGCGTGGCTGGCTGCTGCGAAGTGGCGGGGCTCGGGCGACGCTTCGGAGCGACTCGAGGGGAGCGCACCTCGCGACGCCCAGGCGACGTCGCCTGACGCGAAGGCGCACGAGAGGAGTCGCGCGCGTTCGCTCGACTAAGCCCCTGGCCGGCGGCCGACCCGCGGGATCGCGACGCCGCACGCCCACCAGAGTGGTGACGGGGTGGTGGCGGCGGCGGGGGGGCGGGCCGCGGCGTCTCGGAGCCTGCACGCGTGCCGCGGCCCCGAGAGCGGCTGCGAGCCGCGGCGTGAGCGGCGGGCGGAGAGGCCTCCGCGCGGCGAGGGAAGGCCGCCTGCAAGCGGAGGAGGACCTCGGGGTTCAGGCCCGCCACGACGCGCTCGAGGTCCACCGAGGAGTCAGCGAGGGCACTCAGCACGACGTCCTCGAGCTCCGTCGGAGAGTCCTCCTCGCACGCGGGCTCCGCTCTCGAGCGGCTGCGGGCGCTCGCGGGCGGAGACCCGCCAGGAGTGTGCGGGCCCTCCGATGCCTCCCCCGCCGGCGGCCCCGACGGCTCCTCAGGCGAAATCGAGCCGTCGATGGGAGGCGAGGAGCAGCCTCCCGAGGGAGAGGTGTGATCAGTCCCGTACGGGTTCGGAGACCGCGTGCGGCTGCGGGCAGGGCTGCGGCTCCGCGGTGGAGGGCTCACTCCCGCGGCGGAGCTGGGGCGTGCCGCGCCTGCCCAGCGGCGCGCATTAGCAGTGCGACGCGCCCTGCGGCCCGGCGTCGCGGCGGCCCCCCCCTCAGGGGCGGGGAGCGCCGCCGTCGAAGCTCGCCGCTGCTTCTTGGCGCGCCTGTTGCGCGCGGCGCCCGTGCGCGAGGCGGAGTGCGGCGCGTGACCACCGCGATTGGGCTGGTCCTCGACAGCTTCGTCCCGCGGGCCCAGGCGGGCGCGGACCGCGCGCCCCTCACGACGGCTGAAGCTGGACGCTGGGTCGTCGGCAGGTCTCGCCAAGGCGCGCGGGTCCACAGCTTCCACCTCGGCCAGGGAGCGCCCAGTGGACGACGCGGGGGCGTCCCCAGCACGAGCGGCACGATCCGCGTTGGCGAGGCCCGTCGAGACCTCAGCGTTGTGCAGGACGGCGCGCAGAGTTTTGCGCCAATCCCGACCCAGCTGGACGGGAGCCGTACGCGGCAAGCCCGCGGCCTCACGACTGGCGGCCTCGCGCAAGCGTCGGAAGTAGGCGCGATCGGCCATCCCTTCCGCGAGCTCGGCACGAGCGACGGCACGCTCGCCTTCGCCGCGTGCAGGAGCCTGCACCGTGCGCCTGGTGGCGTCGGCACGCGCGGTGCGGAGTGCGTCGAGCTCCACGCGGCCGCGCGACACGGCGGAGGCGAGGATGGCATCAGACTCAGCCGCCCGCGTCGCGAGGGCAGACGAAACCCCGCTCCTTGGGAGAGGCGCGCCCGAGGCGGGGAGGGCAGCCCGAGGGGCCAGCTCGGCACTCGCCAGGGCGACCCGCGAAGAGACCGCTTCTTCGAGCGCCTGAAGGGCCATGGTCGACCCAGGAGCCAGCTTGCCCTTGCGGGCGCCCTTCCCTGCCGCTTTTGCCTGGGCGTAGGCGCGAGCGGCAGGACCGTCACCGCCCGTGCTAGGACCAGCGGGCGGCGCGGCGGCCTGCGAGAGGGCCTGGAGCAACACTGACTTGGCGTCACAGAGCTGCTTCCAGTTGAGCGCGCGGGCTGCTCGCTCATCGGCCCCCAAGTGCGCAGGAGTCCTGTCTGGATGGTAGACTAGGGACTGGCGCCTGAAGGCGGCTTCGATGGTGCTGCGCGAGGCCCCGTCCACGACGCCAAGCAGTTGGCGAGAGGCGCTCACCCTGGCCGCTCGCTGGAAGATGCGGGGGGTAGCAGCCGTGGCCCCCTTTGGCGCTTCCCGTGAGCCGACGCGCGACGAGCCCCCCCCGATCGCAGGCGGAGGGGCCGCCGCGGCCTTGGAGCGGAGGGCCAGAGGCGGAGCACGCTTGGCGGCCGGGGGAGCCGAACCAGCGCAGGCGGCGGCAGGGTCGGGGCCGTGCGAGCCGCCCTCCGAGGACGCAGACGCTTTGGGCGTGGCGTCTGCTGTGGATGTGAGAGGCCGGTCGCTGCCAGCGAAGAGCGCGTTGCGAGGCCCGCGACGCTCTCCGCTGGCGAGAGCAGCTTCGCTGCTGCTCTCGGCGGCGCCCGAGGGGTCGAGGGCTTCGCCCTGGGCGCCGTCGCCGGCGGCGTCGGCGGCCATCCCCGCACCCACCGAGAGGGGGGGGGCGGCCGCCCAACGGTGGCTGAGCAACCCCTCGGGGCCTCGAGCCACAAGCTGCGCAACAAATCGGCCCCAGAGACAAGTGAGGAATGACGAGCGGGAGTCGGCGTGCGCGATGCAATCAAAGCGAGTAAATTCTCCTCTCTCTGCCTCCACTAACCAGGCGGGAGGGTCACGAGACGGGGGCCTCACCGCACGGTTGCGCGTGGGATCGTCGGCCCTATGCACGTCCGTGGGCACGTACATGCCTCCCATATATAAACCTCCTCCTATCACATAGGGCAAAGTGGTCGAGAGAACATGAGATAGACCAGGAGAGCTGCTGCGCCCGTGCGCGGTCGCGCCCAAAGCCACTTTTGAATCCAGGAGAACGGGGATACGAGAGTCAGGGAGGCGAACACAACAGTATTTGCACAGACTCTTATACACTGTGGTCTCAAGGATATTGATGTGACGAGGCATGCGAAACTCCCATTTGTACGCGAGCCGAAAGCGCAGCGCCTCTGATAGCTCGGTGACCCAACGCGGCGCGACGGGGGGCTCAATAGACGGGAGCCCCAGGTCGTGATGCAGTTGGGTGAGCTCAGGGCCCAAGGGCACGCCGCGGCTGAGTACGGCGAGGAGGCTCCGATTGTGCAGAATCGTGTGCCACCCCCCGTGCTCCGATCTGCGCCACAGCTCGGCGGAGAGCTGCGGGCTGATAGGAGCGCGGACAACGCCCCCCCAGCCGAGAGACGCGTCCGTACCGAACACCTCGGGGCAAGGCTGCGCCCGAAGGTCGGTTATAGCCGTAAAGGCTAAAAAGGTGCAGGCCAGAAGCTCGTCGCGAACATAAGGGGGCAGGTCGTATTCGATGCCGTCCTCGGTCGCCAGGCGCGACAAGAAGTTGTAGACGTGCGTAAAGATGGCGAGCATCGGGCGGCGATAGAGGAAGACCTGGACCCAGCAGCCCACAAGAGAGGCTAGCAGGGAGCGGGTGGTGATCCCGAGGTAGATTTGGATCAGGGTCAGCCTGCACAAGGCCACCGTCCGCACAAGAGGAGCGCAGACGATGCCTATGCGCCCCTCCACCTCGGCGCCCACCACCACCTTGTGCGTTTCGCCGCGCGCGCGCTTGCCTGGATGCTGTATCAGGCCCACGCGCGGGTAGCCCGCATCACAGGCGGCAAAGACCTCACGATCACGGCGACACGGGTCGTCGGGGCGAGGAGCGGAGCCACGCCACGAGAGCTTCTGAAAACCTGTATGGTCATCAATATTCAGCATCTCGACAAACGGGCCCCGCGGGAAGGGCGAGCGGTGGACAACCTGCTCGTGAGGCCGCAAAGCCCCGAAGCTGTGCAAGACGCCTTCATGCGCAGAGTTGGCAATCTCCACAGCCATGTTGTCGCCCATCGCCAGAGCATTGAGGCAGGGCGCGACATCCACACCTTCAAGCTCGGGGCGCCAGGCTCGAAAGGCCTTGAAGCGAGATGATGGCAGACGAACGCGCAGGGCGTTACGTCTGGCGCGCGCGGGAGGGACGCGGAAAGTGTAGTAAAACTCCCGTAGGTCGTCACAAGAAACTGCCAGCCATTCCCCAGGTGCCAGCCCCAAACGGCACAGCAGGAAACCTTGGCCAAGGCGCTGGGTGCTGGACGAAATTGAAGCACAGCGGCTGTTCACGACCGTGGGGTTCAGGATCAGCCTGTCGAAATCGCTGTCCTTCGGTACCCTGAAAGCTCCACAGGCTTCATCCCAGGCGAGGTCCGAAGCAGGAGTCAGGTACAGGGCGCCACAGGCATCCCACTTCTGGAGTAGGGCCCACAGCTCGGCGCGGTCCATATGGACGCGCGCTCCCTTCTGGCCAGCAGGCCACTCTGATGCCGGTAGCCGCATCACCTCTGGATCGATGAAAGCTTCGCGGACTCGAGCGTCGGAGAGGAAGGGAACGGGATCAAACTCTGGCGAATAATCCCACTTGATGCGAGACGCCCTGACTTTCAAATCGAAGGGCTCGGCCTGGGTGGAGTCCCAAGCCGCCGCAGCCGCCAACGAACCAGGCACAGAAGGAGCGCTGGTCGGGCAGTGCCGCATGGGGGCGGGTACGGAAGAAGAGGAAGTGAAGGAGGCCTCCAAAGCTGCAACATGGGTGGCCAGGCCATGGAGCGAGACCTCAGTGGAGTCGAACTTGGCGAAGGCTCGACCTAAGTCGCTCTTGCCGCCACGGGCGAGGCGAACTGCGATCCGACACAACCGTTCGATACGGGTGCGGACGCCCTCCTGGCAGGGCGAGACCGTGGCGCGGACGCGAGCCTCGGCGGGAGCGAGGCTAGGATGACCCAAGGTGAGCCAATTCAACGCAATAACAGAATACTGCGCGAGCGTCCGCGCCGCGCGCCGCAATCTCCAGCGCTCCCTGCGCCTCGCCGACAAGCCGTCAGGCGGGGGACCAAGAGGTGGAGCAGGCGGGCACGGCCAAGGATCGCGGGGAGGCGGCCCCAAAAGGTACGGGTCGTCCCTGTCCATTGCACGCATAGATGAGCGGGAGAAAGATCCAAGAGAACATCGAGCACCCATCCCAACCTGGGACAGCGCTGCCGCCCAGTGGGTGATATCAATGTTCGCGCCTGGAAACAGGCGCAGCAAGGCAGACAAGTCAGCGACGAATGGCGCGACTTTGGCAAGAGCAGCAGGGGTGCTTGAAGGAGAACAGGCACCAGCAGGGACACCAACCTCAGGAGCTGCAGGCCCCCTGGAGGGCGCGCTCGACTGAGGCAGGCGTCGGCCAAAATGGCCGAAGGGATCCGAGAAGCGGTTCGGAGCAGAGCGAAGGGCGTGGTGGCGGAACGTACTCCTCCCTGCGGGGCCGCAACAGCATCGCTGGAAGAGCGCATTCCTACCCTCGCGCCCTCGCTGAGCCCAAACGCGCCTAGCAGCCGCAACAGCGTCGGTGCAGACTGTGTGCGGCGGCGTACCCCGGCCCCGCGAAGGCCCACCCTTCCAGGAGGCGGGCGCCAAAGGCGCCCTCAGTCCTTCTTGGGCACCGCCTTCGGTGCCTTGGACGCACCCTGGGACTTGAAGGGGGGCTTCGAAACCTTGGGCTGCTTGGGCTGATGAGGTGGATGCTTGGGGAGCGCGACGGCGCGCTCGGCGTCGAGACGCGCCCGAAATGCTTGCAGCTCCTTCACGTATTCGCCCTGCGCCGACAGCCAGCGAGGATCCACCAGGGGTGAGAACGGGGTCTGGGCCTCGCGCTCCGTGCGACGACTGGTCACGCGACACGGGGGAGGCTCCAGCCCCGTAAGGAACCAGGCGGCCTCGAGATAGCCGCGGTCCCCCGCCAGCTGGTCGATGAACATGCACTGACACGTCAGTAAAGTCTGGACTCTCTCGGGGTTGCCCTCTTCGCAGGCCCGCCACAGCTCGGCGCTGAGGAAGGCGAAATGCGTCAACAACTCGTGCGTCGTCGGCTGAGCCCCCAAGGGACTGTGCTCCCGAAAATACTGATGCATGGCCATGGGGGTCACGGCGCTGACTTCCACGCCCAGGACACGGGCCAAATTCTCCTTCATCAGTCCTCGCACATCGGGGCCGTGCTGTAGCAGCGCTTGCTGCCACTCGCGCCTCCGAGCAATGCCCCCCATCTGGGCCGATGCGGGCGCGGGGTCGCCCGAGCTCGTGGGCGGAATTTGAGCTGAGTCGCTCAGGGTCCCCAGAAGCGGATGGACGGTTGGGCGATGGCCCCGCCCCTGCTGCAATAGGAGGGACTGGTGCAGGCACTGTAGCATGAGGCTGAAGTCCGTCGGATTGGCCGCATGGGGCGGCTCTGACCCGTCGGCGCCGCCCGCCTCGGCAAAGCCGTCGGCCGCAGCGGGATGGGCTAGCCCAGGTGGCGGCGGGGGACCCATCGCTCCGAAACCGGGCGAAGGGGCCCGAGGGACAGCAAGAGAGCGCGCCTTTTCCCACGCCGAGACCAGCGCGGAGGTCGGACCCTTGGGACGCGCGGAGACCCGCTGTGGGGCCACGGGCGCGTGAGACAGGACGGCCTCGATCCCCGCAGGATCCAGCCCGAGGCGCACCGCTTCGTCGCTGAAAAGCTGAGGCACCTCGGGCCGATCGCTCCGGGCAGCCGGCGCGGGGCCCAGCGGCTCGGGTCTGCCGACCATCGTGGAGGCCGCGTGGGCTGCAAGCAAGGCGCGCATTTCGGCAGCTACTTCGGCACGGGTCATAGGAGCCCCGTCGTCCAGAGACGCCGCAGGGGCACCAGGAGCGATCGGAGCGGGACCCGCGACCCGTGGCGGCGCGGCGGTGCCCGCGCGCTTCGCGGGCGGGCCGCGCGGCGCTCCAGCGTCCGCGGGAGATCGCGCACTTGGGGCCGTGCGGTCGGCTTCCCCGTCGGCCGCGAACCCCTCGGGCTCCTCCATCTCGTCGGCAGAGTGATAGGGAGTAGCCCGATCGGCCCCTGGGAGCGGCTCTTCTCCTGCAGTAGGCGGGGCGCCGTGCAAGCGTGCGTAGCCCTCGCGAAGCACCCGAACCCCCGAAGGATGTGGCCAATAGACGCGGCCCCGCACCTCGGCGAAGGGAACGATGACTGCGTCCTCCCCGACCTCTAGAGGGTAAAGCGACTCGAGCTCGAGCTCTGCAACCTCGATATCTACGACGAGGACGGATGCAGTAGTGGCGAGCGGCCGTGAAGCGGCCCCCTGGAGCTGGACGTCCACTAGCTGGAAAGGGCCTATCATTCCTGCAAAGCCATCCGCCTCGGCAGCCACGAGCTCCGCCGTAGAGCGAAAGGCGCCAGGCAGGGCCAGAAGGATGCCCCCTTCTCGAGACGCGAGGGGGATAGCTGCCCAGCTGGTGTCGCCGTCGTCTAGGCGCCATCGTGCGTAATCGCGAGCCGTGGGAGCCGCGAATGGGTAGAGCTCGGGCCATAGAGGCCCTCCGCCAACTGGTGGCAGCTCAGCCATCAATGGGCGCTGTCGTGGGAACTGCCGCCCGAATGCTGGGCGTCTGCCCGCTCGAGCGCTCGAGGCCGAGGCGGAACCCCGTAAGCCAGCGCTCGCGCCGCACGGCGGTCCTGCTCAGGGGAAGCAGGAACCGCACCGCGCGGCCAGGCGGAGGCCCTGAGCCTCCGCCACACGTACGGGCCCAGCAGCCCGAAGCAGCAGCCTGCGCAGGCGCTGCACGCGGCCGTCACCCAAAGGAGGGCGACGACCGTGCTGAGCAGCCAGGGAGAGACCCCGCCGCTCAGATCCACCGCCAGCCCGAGGCAGACGGTGGGGCAGGCGGAACCCGCCGAAGGGAGGGGGCAGTAAGCCCCCTCACCCTCGGACGAGTCCGCCTGCTGGATGGACCAGGCAGGCGCAGGAGGCCCTTGGTCCTGAAGCACAGAGAGGGGGGCAGACACGAGCCGCTCGTAGAGCGCGGCCCGCAGCCCCCTGAAGAAGATCTCCCCAGCGCCCCCGAGAGCCGCTTGTGCGACCGCCTGCATAAGGCGTCCGCACGCGCGGCCGACGGGGGGGCACTTGGGCAGAGAAGCTGCGGAGACAGCAGGAGCTTGCTCACAGAGAATAGAAGAAGCATGATGATGATGATGATGATGGTGGTGATGATGATGATGGTGACGGAGACGGGAATGATGGTGATGATGATGATGCTGATGCTGATGATGATGATGCTGATGATGATGAAGGATAATATGATGAGAATGGCGATGATGGTGATGATGATGGTG
>CAUYUJ010016119.1:130000-132500 GCA_963575745.1 Prorocentrum cordatum
CGACGTCATGAACAGCAGCATGACGCCGGAGGCCTGGGCACGAAGCCGCGCTCCCGGCCACGGGCCGCCTCGGCCACGGCCCAAAAGCCCCCCCCGACCCAGCTCCCGGGAGCGGCCCGGCCACGGGGGCCCTTGTGCGAAGCCCAGAGTGTGAAGGGGCCCCTGGGACACACAAAGAAATCCACACAAATAAATAGGACTTCCCATATCTTCATATATTTTCTGGGTTGTTGCCTTCCCCCCCCACTTCCCATGTTTTCCCGTATTTTCCTGGGAGTGGACGATCAATTGTGTCTGCGTGATTTTTTTTCCTTCCTGAGAGGGGTCCTCCTCACGTCTCGGAAGTCATGGGCCGCGCCAGCGGAAGCTGATGCCGCCCAGAATGGCAACGTCATGTGTATACCATGGGCACACCATGTTCCATCGCCCCGACCTGGACGAGTCGACCGTCCTCATCCACGACTGCCGCCGACGGGAGCTCCGCAGTGAAGGGCAACGACGAGCAGACGGGCATCGCTCGCGTGCCTGCAGTCGGGGCCCGACCACAAGAGACCTTCCACGAGAAGCCCAGCCCTGAGACCCCAGGATGTGCATTGATTTCTGGTGCGGGGACGCCACGCCTTCCATCGCAAAACCATCGGAACCCAAGAAAGCCATGGCACCCTGGAGGCGAGCAGGGTGTTTCTTGGCATGGGCCTCCACTGCACACGGCAGACTCACGCTGCGATGACGTCGGCGCCGGGGGGTCTGGCGCCGCGTGCATCGTTCAGCCTCGGACGACCGCGGCCGACCGACAGCGCGAAGGTCCTTCGGTATCGGCCGATCCCATGCCACTGGCAGCGACCAACCTGAAACGCCTGCTCCAGGGCTGGCGCCACGTCGGCGCGGCGCGAACCCGCCGCTGCAACAAGGAGAAGCAGAGCACACCACCTGCCCTTCTCCAGCCCCGCTCGCGGCCCGAACCTTGGTGGTCGTCCCCCGGCGGAGCGCCGTGAAGGCTCCTGTGATCCAGAGCCCAGCCCGAGCCCTGGCCGGGGCCGCCGCCGCCACACGCTGAGCAAACACTCCCCGGGCCGCAGGGCCCCACGCCAGACATCTTCTGATGCACCGCCCATCGCAGGGCGTGCGTGCCCGCGCGCCCCGAGCCGCCCACGGCGAGAACGGCCCCCCCTCGGCGACACGCCAGCGTGGCCCCGGGCAAGAGCGACCTCCCTGGTGCGCGGCCTCACGGGGGACGCGGGGCGGCCGGACCTGGGCGCACGGGCCTGCCGCCTCGCGCTCGGCGGGGGATCCCCCCCGGGCCCGCATCAGAGGCCACTCCCGCGAAAGGCCACTCTCACGTCCGGTCTCCGCCCACACAGCTCGCGAGGGGGTGGCCCCCCCCCGCCCCCCCCCGATGAGGGCGGGGGGTGGGCGGAGGCGCGCACGCCCGGCGCGCAGGCACGCTCGGCACGCACGCGCACACGTACACACGCACACACACACACACACACACACGCAGGCACGCACGCACGCACGCACACACATACACACACAAACGCATGCACGCACACGCACGCACACGCAAACGCACACGCACACGCATACACACAAGCACACGCACACGCATACACACAAACACACACACACACATGCACGCACACGCACGCACGCACGCACGCCCACACACACACACACGTACACACACGCACACACACACACACACACACACGCACACACACACACACACACGCGCACACGCACAAACACACACACACAGTCACACACACACACACACACGCACACACACATACACACACGCACGCACGCACGCACGCGCGCGCGCACGCGCACGCACGCACGCACGCACGCATGCACGCACACGCGCACGCGCACGCGCACGCACACGCACGCGCACGCGCACACACACACGCAAACGCACACGCACACGCACACAACAAGACACTCAACAGAACACTCACCAGATCACGGGACCTACTCGCACTCTGGAGCGCCGCGGGCGCGGGGCACAGAAAGCCGCTCGGTCGTACCCCTAAGTCGGGCGTGTCCCCCTACAGGGGGATTTTTGGGCGAAAAATAAGAAATACCTAAAAGAAACCCCCCAAATAGTCAAAAATAGTCCAAACATCGTCGCCAGACAATGATTTGACTACTTTTGGAGATTCCCTCTGTAGAGGGGCACGCCCGACTTAATCGTACCCCCTGTTGGATCGAGGCCAGGCAGCGACGGCGAGCGGCCGCAGAGCACAGACGGGCAGCCGCGAGGGACGACGCGGGCAGACTGGCGGAGGAGGGGGAGCCGAGGAGAAGAGAGGAGGCACCATGCCACGCACGCGCACACGCGTACACACAGCACACTCTGACTGCCTGCCCGACTACCCCAGCCCAACCCGAAGATCCGAACTTCGCCCGCATTTCGGGCGGGGGTGTGGGGGGGAGGAGGGGCGGGCGCCATACGTGTTTTCTCAGTGGGTTCCCCCCCACACTGGAAATCTAAGGC
>CAUYUJ010016119.1:135000-232500 GCA_963575745.1 Prorocentrum cordatum
GGCCGCAAGACGGCTACAATATCGCCGAAGAGAGCCCATCGTGCAGCCCAAGCTTCCAACTCGGACCCCAAAGCCCTTCATTGGCGCGCGGAGTGTGCCAGCGGCGCCGCCAGGGGGGGCCCAGCTCCAATCCAAGAGATCCGCACGGACCTCGTGAGCGTTTTCTTCTTCGGCGTTTCGACATTGGGCGGACGGGGGGGAGGGGGGGGGCCTGGCTCTGGATTCAATGCGACTGCTTGAAGTAGTGCGTCTAGTGTCGGAGGCTCTACCTTCTACCTGCCTGAAACAGGCGCCAAAAACAGCCAAGATCTGCTCCACAAGGCGGGTGGCGAGGGGGGGTCCGAGGGCCCGCGCCGAGCGGCAAAACCATGAACAAGACAACGATCACCTCCGAGAAACTGTGCTCGGACCAGCCTTATGCTCTTCCGCGGATATCGGGAGCGGCCAAGAGGGGGGTGTCCAAGAGGGGGGGGGGGTGCAAATCATGACCGGCGGCATGTGCGCGGCCCAGCGGGGGGGCCAGGGACGTAGCGAAATAAGAAGAGGCGCCAAGAAATCTGGGGAAATATCATGGCCCACGCCATGATATCCACCCCCCCCTAGTCATCACCCCCCTCTTTGCCGCCCCCGATCATAGACCGAGGCGAGCGCGAGGCGACGGGCCGAAGCAGCTTTTACAGCCAGCGCTGCTCCCGACCACCAGATCCGAGGGCGGGGCCCGCGGCCGTGACGGCGCAGAGGGCGGCGCTACGCCGGTGGCCCTCACAGTACCAGCCAGGTGGCCACCTGGGGAAGCCAAGAGGAGGAGGAGGAGGAGGAGGAGGAGGAGGAGGAGGAGGAGGAGGAGGAGGAGGAGGAGGAGGAGGAGGAGGAGGATACCGACACCGGCACTCCCTGGACCTCGCCCCTGACCCCTGGTGCGTTCTGAGCAGAATCCTGGCGTAGGTGGCCTAGGGCCGCTCTTCTTCGAACCCCCTTCTTCACCATCTTCTTTAGGGGAGGGGTTTTTCTCTGTGTGCTGCCCACTTCCCTGATCGAGGCAACTCCTCTTGGCATCTTCTCTGGATGGGCCGGTGGGGGCTACGCGAAACGTCTAGAATTTCGAGGCGGATCCAGCCGTGGCCACAAGTCCTCCCAGGAGGCCCACAAGGGCGAAACCGAGGGACGGGTAGCGGCGTATCGGTTATTACCCTTAGGTCGGGCATGTCCCCCTACAGGCGAGCATTGGGCGAAAAATAAAGCACGCGAAAAACAAGCAAACAATGATCACAATTAGTCGAAAGATCGTCCCCGAACTATTTTTGCATTATTTTTGATTATTCCTCCTGTAGAGGGACACGCCCGACTTAAGACTACCCCTTCCTCCGCTGGCGACCAGCGCGGCCGCCGCGCTGGCGAGGCCGAGGCCGAGGCTCTGGCGCGCCCCGCTGAAGGTGCACTGGACCCTCTCGGCGATGATGGGGCTCGCCCGCGTGACCATGCTGTGGGCGGCCTCCTTCGGGGGCGCGCAAACATGGACTAGCGATCCATGGATTTGGCGCGCGGTCGCCAAATCCATGGATCGGGGGAGGTGCCCTCCTCAGAAAGCGGCCGGTGCCGCCTCGCTCGGCGGCGGGAATCCGCGATTTCCCATGGAAACCGGACCCGTCGCGAATCCACGCCCCCTTGATCCATGTTTGCGATCGCCTGACTCCTGCAGGCCGCCGACCTCGAGGCGGGCCATGTTCAGGAAGGAGCCGACGAAGGTGGTGATGTTCGGGGACACCTGGAGACAATTGCTTGGGATCCTGGCGGCACTCGCCAGGAGGTAATTATACGCGTTTTTCCATGAATTTGGCCTTTCGGGCCCTGGTCTGGAGTCTGGGCTTGCGCCTCCAGCTGGCGGCACTTCTTCCGCCGGCGTGTCTTGCGAACAGAAGCGTCGTTGAAGTTGATGGTGGTGATCACGGGCATGACCACCAGGGGTGGAGGGGGAGGTGGGGGGAGGGGGCCCGCCCCGTCGCGATTGGCGCCAGCGCCGTCCGGACATGCTTTGCATGGCCAGCTTCCACACGGCGCCAGCGCGGATCGTGACGTGACCAGGGGGGGCGGGGGCGGGGTGGGGGGCGGGGCCGGTCACGGGCGTTCTCGCGAATCATAAAAAAAACTGGCTCCTGCAGGGTGCGCTCCATGTTGGGCAGGACCCGGGTGGAGACGTTCTCGATGACCTTGCCGATGGTCTCGAGCTTGGCGTCCGCAGGCCCCCGCTTGCTGGGGCTGCAGAGGCGTGTGGGGCATTGGGCCGTCCCCCCTCCCCCTTCCTTCTCGCCGGGGCTCCACAACCGTGTTAGGAGGGGGGTGGGCCGGGGAGGGGGGAGACAAGCATCAACGGTTATTCCTCGGCGTGTGGGGCATTGGGCTGTCCCCCCTCCCCTTTCCATCTCCCCGGGGCTCCAAAACCGCGTTAGAGGGGGGTGGGCCGGGGAGGGGGGGAGACGAACATCAACGTTTTTGGTTTCTCGGAAGCCCTGGGAGCCTCCGGATCCACCCTCCGTGGCCTCCAGGATGCCAACTTCGCTGGGTCAAGACGGGCTCCCACGCAGCAGAGAGGCCTCAAGAACACTGAATAGGTTTCCACCAACAGCACTTCGACTGCCGACTCCCTGAGGCGAACCAAGCAAGCAGCACTGATACGCTACACAACGAGTCAACTAAACCAAGGTCCCGGCCGGATAAAACGTCACCCCAACACCCCAACCGTGTTTGTGCCAGCATCGGTGCGCCAAGTTTGCGGGAACTGCCAGCTAAGACACGCACGAGGAGGATGAAGAAGCAAGAAGAGAAGAGGAGACATCGAGGAGACATCAAGACGGCCTCAAGAACGCCCAAGATGGCCCCCAAACGGCCCAAAGAGCCCGCAGCACGGCCGAATAGGTCTTCAAGACGACCCCTGTCGCATGTCGGGCTCAGGACTAGGTGAACAACGAATGGTATAAACATAAAAACTCGGAGATCCGCGCGGATTTCTCGGGTCGGCGCTGGACCCCCGAAGCGCGCCAGGGTTGGCGCCAGAGGCGCCGCCAGAGGGGGTCCAGCGCGGATCCGAAAAATCCGCGCGGACCCCCGAGTTTTTGTGTTCATGTCTTTCTTCGTTCCATGAAGGACAGACCAGAAATGTTTGGCGGTGCGCACAAAGGGGGTGGAGGGAGGGGGGAGGGCTCCTCAAAAGGAGGCTGCTTCTTAGAAGGCGCCGCCCCTACATCTCTAGATGAGGCCCGCGCCTCCTTTCCAAGAAGCAGGGGTGTTTCTAAGAAGCCCCCCCCTCCCCCCCACACGCCTCTGCGCCTGGCTGACATCCCTCGTTCCCCGAGCACAGCCCAGGACGGTCCTCGGCTACACGCAACGAGTGACCCTGGGTAAGAGTGACCTTTGCTGCGCGGCTTCTTGGGGGGCCGCGGGGGGACCAGACCTGGGCGCGCAGGCCGCTGCTCCTGCTCCGTTTTCGGCCATCTGGGGGGCCATCTGTGCCCGCACCAAAGGTCACTCCGGCGAAAGGTCACTCGTACGTCTAGTCGACGATCCAAACGAAAGCATGTCTCGAGAGCGCATCTTTTACTTCCGCCAGCATTCACGGGCGGAAGCGGCCTGGATTTGCTCCCGCCGACTTCTGCCGGCCTCCCGCCGCCTTCCGCCCGGGAAGGGCTCCTTCGATCCTCGAAGGCGGGGCCTTCCTGGAACCCCTCGTATTTGAGTGACCCCAAAGGGGGTCCAGCTGAAAGGGGGTGGTGCAATAGATGTGGGGTAATTGTTTTGCAAATGTATTGCGCCCGAGAAATGTATTGCATTGTATTGCAGCGGATGCATTACACGCGAAACTCCAGCAATATATCTGCGTCCCGGAATGTATTGCACGCCACAAGTGTATTGCAACCCCACAACCCTAGTGCACCAAATCTATTGCACCACCCCCTTGTCGCTGGACACAGTTTTGGGTAAACCCGATCGTTGGCGCTCCCCGGGAACGTGGCGAGACAATGGCGCACGTCTGGCCGATGTCCGAGAGGCCTCGCAGCCTGGCACGCCAAGAGCCCCCCCCCCCCCCCCCCCACGAGAGGTCCCGCAGACACGGCCCCCCCATTTGGACGCCCGAAATGGGCACGGAAAGAATGGGTACAATGCCCAACAACATATGTTGCCCAAAACCAACAGCGGCCGCTGTTGGGCGGGCGGCCTTCTGTCTCGAATGGACACAGGCCGCGGCGGCGCGGACAGCGAGTCCCGTTCAAAATGAACAGGAACTGCTGTTGGGCATTGTACCCCTTCTTTCCGTACCCCCTTCGTTCGTGCCGAGTATCGTTGGCGCTCCCCGAGAGAGTGGCGAGAACTGGGGGGAGGGGAGGGGGAAGAGGAGGAGGAGGAGGAGGAGGAGGAGGAGGAGGAGGAGGAGGAGGAGAAGGAGAAGGAGAAGGAGGAGGAGGAGGAGGGAGGAAGAGAAGAGGAGAGGAGGAGGAGGAAAGGAGGGGGGAGGGGGAGGGGGAGGTGGCGCACGTCTAGTCGATGCCCGAGAGGCCTCGCAGCCGAGCGCGCCAAGGCCCCCCCCCCACGCGAGAGGTCCCGCAGCGACGGCCCCCCCCTTGGCTCCTCCTCCTCCTCCCTCCTCCTCCTCCTCCTCCTCCTCCTCCCTCCCTCTCTTCCTCCTCCTCCCTCCTCCCTCGCCTCCTCCCGCCTCCTCCCTCCTCCTCCCGCCTCCTCCCTCCTCCTCCCTCCTCCTCCCTCCTCCTCCAGGCGGCCAGCCCCAGGCCGCCCCGCACGCTGGCACCCCGGCAGGGGCCCAGCAGCGGGCCGCGCGAAGAGCTGCACGCCGCCCGGCAGGAGCAGGCCCAATTGAGTCGGGCCTGTCCCCCTACAGGGGGATTTTCGACGAAAAATAAGAAGTAGTCAAACAATGCCCCCAAATAATCGCAAAGCGCTAGAAAAAAAATGGTCCCCAGACTGATTGGGACCAGTTTTTTGAGATCTCCCCTGTAGAGGGGCAGGCCCGACCTAACGGTAAAAGCATGAAGCAGGAAGGCGGATTCAGCAGATTGGGTGCAGGCCCTCCCAGAGGAGAACAAGACGCATCGAAAGCAGATGGATCTTTGAAATGGGAGGGCGCTTGAAGCAGAATTGGGATCTGGGATATCCAGAGATACCTACCTTGAACGACCGGCGTGTACTCGAAGGAGACCCGGGAGCCCTCCTCGACAGGATGGCCCTCAGGATCTCGGGGCCGGCCAAGAGGGGGGCGTTCAAGAGGGAGAGGGCTCAAATCATTGCTGGCGGCACGTGCGCGGCCCAGGAGGGAGGCCAGGGACGCAACGAAATGAGAAGAGGCGCCAGGAGATCTGGGGAGACATCACGACCCCCGCCATGAGATCCACTGCCCCCTAGTCATCACCCCCCTCTTGGCCGCCCCAAGGGACCCCCAACGCGCCCCGAAGAGGCCCGGAAGAGCTCCAGGAAGCTCCCGAAATAAGAAGAGGGCGCCATGAAATCTGGGGAGATACCATGACCCCCGCCATGATCTCCAACCCCGCCCTGTGATCGCCCCCCTCCTGACGAACCAACAACACACACCCATACCCATAGGGGGGTCGGAGAGGGCTATGGGTGCGTGTTGTCGGATGGGGGTCCCCGCTCGAACGGGAGCGTTCCCCAGGGTCCGACAACCCGCACCCATACCCATAGCCAGTCCTCCTCTCAACGACCCCTCTATGGGTATGGGTGTGTGTTGCTCGTTCGTCACCTCCTGGCCGCCCTCGAGGACCCCCAGCGCGCCCCGAGGAGGCCGCCTTAGGGAAGCTCCAGGAAGCTCCCGGGATTGGGAGCCTTCGCCAGGGCTCCCGGGAGGCGGCCGCCGCCGAGGCCTCCGCGAGGTGCCCCCCCCCCCCCCCCCCCCTCCCAGAAGCGCCCCGCCACGGACTCCGAGTGGCCTTCCAAATGCCTTGTCGTCGTCCTCCTCCTCCTCCTCCTCCTCGCCCCTCCTCCTCCTCCTCCTCCTCCTCCTCCTCCTCCTCTTCCTCGACCCTCCTCCTCGCTCCTCGCTCCTCGCTCCTCGCTCCTCGCTCTTCCTCGCTCTTCCTCCTCCTCCTCCTCCTCCTCGCTCCTCGCTCTTCCTCTCCTCCTCCTCCTCCTCCTCCTCCTCCTCCTCCTCCTCCTCTGTGTCGTTGCCCTCCTCCTCCCATTCCTCCTCTGCTTCTCCTCCTCCTCCTCCTCCTCCTCCTCCTCCTCCTCCTCCTCCTCCTCTTTGTCGTTGTCCTCCTCGTCCTCCCATTCCTCCTCTAAGTGGGGTCGGGAGGAGCAGCGCAAGCCCCTTGAATCATAATCGCTGACGTTGGCCATGATCTGCGTGATCTGGTCGCACGCCTCCACACGCCGATTTGACTTGCGCAACGCTCCGCGACACGGCATGGCACAGCAGGGCCCACACCCACACAGCACAGCACACCGTGGCCCGACTCCACCAAACCACGCCTCGGCCCCAGCAGAGCCCCAGACTGCAACATACCGCACGGCACCGAACCGCACACGGCACAACACGCACCGCGACATGAAAGAGGGGAACACAACACACTGCACACGGCACAGCACGGCATCGCACCACCTGATCACGTTTCGGTCCCGACTGTACTACTCCACGCGGCACGGCGCAGCATCGCCAACCGCCAATGCCAATGCTTCGTATCATCCCCCCGGCGCGGCACCACGTCACGTGGGTGAGAGGAGGAGCAGCAGGGGGCGGGGCAGGAGGTGGATAACCACGAGATGACATGCGCAAGTATAGGCATTCGGAGGTTCTGGGCTGTCAAACCTCAAACTGGATTCGGGCCATACGATGGGTATAAATTAACGATTTCCACCATACATCGCGCAAGCCTGTCTACAAGGAGCGCATGCTGGCTCGCACTGCGAAGTCGGGGGTGCACTGACCCTGGTCAGTGCAAACCCGGGTCGTTCGGGGCTTGCAAGATCCTGCACGATCCTTCGCCCTAGCCTTGGTCAACGCAGCCCTGGCTTTGCAAGATCCTGCAAGGTCCAGCGCTATGGCTGACGCCAATCTGCATTGACCCCCGTCTCAAGGCTCCTGGCTTGGACGACCGAAATGGGTACGGAAGGAGCCGACAGCGGGTAATGTTCAAAATGGGCAAGAACTTGCGGGGACAGCAAGCGACTACAACCACATCGAGGACACGCCCTCGGGTATGTCTTGCGCATGCCAGCAGTCGTCAGCGCACTGAGACCAGCTTAGTACTGGTTGCGGTCGATGTGGGCGTTCAGGACGACCAAATCGACGACAACCACAACCAAAAAGCTCATGTCGAGGTCGGTACATCCTCCCCCGCCAGAAAGATGTAGTCACTTTGTGGTTCTATGATGTTCTATGCTGTGCCTGGAGAGCTGCTGCCGGTCTTCGTGCTCATGCTGTCTGTACCTTAGTGGGCCCTGGAAACGACAGGGCCGTTTTTTTACCGGTTCCGTTTTGCCTGTTTTTTGCCGGTTCCAACGCCGTTTTTGTTTACCGGTTCCGTCGCCGTTTTTTGACCAGTTCCGGCTCCGGTTCAAATCCTGGAGCCGTTTTTTTGCAACTTCCGGTCGCCGTTTTTTATGCCGTTTCCATTTTCAAGGGACATTTTTTGGGAAACGGTGACACAACGGCCCTGCCGTTTCCAGGGCCCACTAAGTGTCTGTACCCGTTGCGATCTCATGTCGGCACGGGGCCGGTGTCAGAGCTCTAGTAGTAGTAGTAGTAGTAGTAGTAGTAGTAGTAGTAGTAGTAGTAGTAGTAGTAGTAGTAGTAGTAGTAGTAGTAGAGTAGTAGTAGTAGTAGTAGTAGTAGTAGTAGTAGTAGTAGTAGTAGTAGTAGTAGTAGTAGTAGTAGTAGTAGTAGTAGTAGTAGTAGTAGTAGTAGTAGTAGTAGTAGTAGTAGTAGTAGTAGTAGTAGTAGTAGTAGTAGTAGTAGTAGTAGTAGTAGTAGTAGTAGTAGTAGTAGTAGTAGTAGTAGTAGTAGTAGTAGTAGTAGTAGTAGTAGTAGTAGTAGTAGTAGTAGTAGTAGTAGTAGTAGTAGTAGTAGTAGTAGTAGTAGTAGTAGTAGTAGTAGTAGTAGTAGTAGTAGTAGTAGTAGTAGTCAGTCGTAGTAGTCGTACAGTCGTAGTAGTAGTAGTAGTAGTAGTAGTAGTAGTAGTAGTAGTAGTAGTAGTAGTAGTAGTAGTCGTAGAGCGAGCACCCCGGATGTGCACGAGGGGGGCAGAAGGTCATTGGAACGATGCACGGGATGCCCCAGATTTTTCTCAGCTTCCCTGGCGTTCCCCACGGGCGGTGGGAACGAGGGCCGCTGGAGACCCTGGCCATCCTGGAGCGCATCCTGAGCCAAGTCCATCACGCCGTCGCAAGCGAACACCTCTGGCGTTGCCCAGCCCGGGATGGCCCAGATTTTCCTCAGCTTCCCTGGCGTTCCCCACGGGCGGTAGAAACGAGGGCCGCTGGAGACCCTGGCCATCCTGGAGCGCATCCTGAGCCCAGTCCATCACGCCGTCGCAAGCGAACACCTCTGGCGTTGCCCAGCCCGGGATGGCCCAGATTTTCCTCAGCTTCCCTGGCGTTCCCCACGGGCGGTAGAAACGAGGGCCGCTGGAGACCCTGGCCATCCTGGAGCGCATCCTGAGCCCAGTCCATCACGCCGTCGCAAGCGAACACCTCTGGCGTTGCCCAGCCCGGGATGGCCCAGATTTTCCTCAGCTTCCCTGGCGTTCCCCACGGGCGGTAGAAACGAGGGCCGCTGGAGACCCTGGCCATCCTGGAGCGCATCCTGAGCCCAGTCCATCACGCCGTCGCAAGCGAACACCTCTGGCGTTGCCCAGCCAGGGGGAGCTGCCAGGCGGCGAGCGACCCAGGGCGCGCCGTCTGCTGGGCGTGGCACGGAGAGAAGGCACTCGCCATCGCTCGGACGTCCATGTTTTGTGTTTTTTTCGGTTTCGTGCGTGGCTTTTCCGCCAAATGCTCAAGGATGCTCCTTGATGGTCCTCGCCGAGGAAAAAACGCACACGTCCGAGCGATGCCAAGGGCAGTGAGGGGAACGGGAGGAGGGCAAGCTCGGGAGCGGCAAAGAGGGGGGTGTCCAAGAGGGGGGGTGCAAATCATGACCAGCGGCATGTGCGCGGCCCAGCGGGGGGGGCCCAGGGACGTAATGAAATAAGAAGAGGCGCCATGAAATCTGGGGAAATGTCATGGCCCCCGCCATGATATCCACCCCCCCTAATTATCACCCCCCTCTTTTCCGCCCCCGATAAACGCGGAACAGCAGCCGCAGCCGGGCGAGGAGAGGAGCTGGGGCCGCGGACGGGCTGGAACCCCTGGGGGCGACGCCCATCGTTCGGTGGCAGCTCGCAGGAGCCTCCCAATGCCATCTTGTCGGCTCTTTCGACGCTACATCGGGGCGAATCGAGGCTGCTCGACGCTAACTCGACGCTAACCGACGCTAAATCAACGCGGATCGAGGCTGCTCGACGCGAAGTCGACGCTAAGTCGACGCTGAATCGACGCGAATCGAGGCTGCTCGACGCTAAGTCGACGCTAACCGACGCTAAATCGACGCGAATCGAGGCTGCTCGACGCTAAGTCGACGCTAAGTCGACGCTGAATCGACGCGAGTCGAGGCTGCTCGACGCTAACTCGACGCTAACCGACGCTATATCGGCGCTATCTCATCGACTCCTGGACGCTAATCGACGCTAGTCGACGCCAGAGGCAGAATTGCGAGGGTACAAAAGGCTCCCAGGAACTGCTACCAACCATTTGAATCTTCGGTGATCAACCTCTCACTGGGCGACGACGCGTGAAATCAATGGGCATCAACCTCGGGGGCGGGCACCGACTGATGCAGGGACGCAGCGCAACTCTTGCACACTTCTGGTGGCAGTTGGCTGCCTATCTGCCGCATGTTGTCGAACGACGTCGATTTCCACCCAACATCAAAACGCTATGACTCCAGCTCGTTCCTGGCAGTCCAAATCCATTTTCAATCCGGTGCCTGATGCTCTCTACCAATGACCCTACCTTCAGACATTTAGCACCTTTTTGCGACAGAGATAACTGGGCTGTTCTGCGCTGCTGTTGTTCCGATCGCCGATTGTTGCTGCGTGTGCCGTCTCAAGCGTTTCTTCGCAAAGCTCGAGAAAAATGCGTTCGCGTGCTTCGCTTGATAGCAGGACTGCCCGCAACAAGTGGCTAACTATCAATGGGCATGGTAGCTTGCGCCCCCCGTGTCTTGCAATAAGGTCGGAATGCTCCTGCTTTCAACAGTCAGACAACGCCTACTGCTCCTGCTTCTTCAAGTAAAATGTGGTCCCGCTTCGCCACGAATCGGTTCTTTAAGGATTACCCATCCGCGTTCATTGTTGTTTGGCCTGTATCCAATGGCTTGCATGTGGAAGGTTTTTCGGGCTAGTAGCGCGTTCAACATTTCTTTGCTTCTGCTGATCACAATTCGTTGCAGATTAAGGTGGGTGTGAACCCTCATTCACGTCATCGTTGCATGTCGGTCGACAAACATCTTATGGCATTGGGTGTATGTCCATATCCTGACTCTGGTTCGATGGCCCCGTGGGTCTCAAACATTTAGAACCATTCAGAGCAGGCCAACCAGATCTCCATGAGAACGATGGCTGCTAAGACACAGGGCGACCGAATGCGACCAGGAGGAGAGGGTGGACGAGGAGGAGGACGAGGAGGGCGAGGAGGAGAAGGAAGAGGAGGCGGATGGGCTGGAGAAGCAGCACCTTCACTGCGACAGCAATGCGGAGGCAGAGGAGGTGGCGGAGCTCCTCATCCTCCTGCTCTTCCTTCTGATCCTCCTTCTCATCCTCCTCCTCCTCCTTGTCCTTCAGCTCCTCCTCCTCCTCCTCCTCCTCCTCCTCCTCCCTCCTCCTCCTCCTCCTCCTCCTCCTCCTCCTCCTCCTCCTCCTCCTCCTCCTCCTCCTCCTCCCTCTCTCTTTTCAACACCTCTACAGTTGCACACTATGAGAACTACTCTCCTCTCGCACCTGATATCGTCCGGGGAGTATTGCCGGCCCCCCTCCGCGTATTGGTTTTCTGCACACAGGATTCCCAATAATTGGGTTTTCGCTTGTTTTTGTCAAAATGCTGCGCTCGCTGCCACGCTGGCCTCACTTCCGCGCTTCCGCTCGTTCCGAATCGTGCTCCCGCTGCAGCGCTGGCGTCATTATTTCCAGCGCCATGCCACGGTATGGTTTTCAGTCCTTCCAAATCGGCCCCAAAATCAAAAAAATGCCGACCCGTAAAAAACAATCGGAAGTGATTACGCATGTCGATTCGTTGATTTTGTGGGCCGCGGAAGCCCCCTTCCACTTTGGGGCGTCGCCACGCCATGCGGTGTCAGGCTACGCGTCCCCATTTCCGCGCTTCCGCGTAGAGTTTGTTCTTCAACATGCTGCTCTCGATGAAGCGCTGGCCTCATTTTCGGGCAACCGCTCAATCCGAATCGTGCTCCCGCTGCAGCGCTGGCGTCATTATTTCCAGCGCCATGCCACGGTATGGTTTTCAGTCCTTCCAAATCGGCCCCAAAATCAAAAAAATGCCGACCCGTAAAAAACAATCGGAAGTGATTACGCAGGTCGATTCGTTGATTTTGTGGGCCGCGGAAGCCCCCTTCCACTTTGGGGCGTCGCCACGCAATGCGGTGTCAGGCTACGCGTCCCCATTTCCGCGCTTCCGCGTAGAGTTTGTTCTTCAACATGCTGCTCTCGATGAAGCGCTGGCCTCATTTTCGGGCTACCGCTCAATCCGAATCGTGCTCCCGCTGCAGCGCTGGCCTCACTTCCGCGCTTCCGCTCGTTCAGACTCGCGCTCTCGCTGCAGCGCTGGCGTCATTATTTCCAGTGCCATGCCACGGCATGGTTTTCAGTCCTTCCAAATCGGCCCCAAAATCAAAAAAATTGACCCCCGACTAAACCATCGGATAGATCACACATTCGGTGTCAAATCCTTTTTTTTTGGACCGCAGAAGTCCCCCAACTTTGGGGCGTCGCCACGTCATGCTATGTCAAGCTACGCGTGCGTCCCCATTTCCGCGCTTCAGCGTAGAGTTTGTTCTTCAAAATGCTGCTCTCGCTGAAGCGCTGGCTTCATTTTCGGGCTACAGCTCAATCCGCTCCCGCTGGAGCGCTGGCCCCAATTCCGCCATTCCGCTCGTTCCAAATCGTGCTCCCGCTGCAACGTTGGCGTCATTATTTCCAGCGCCATGCCACGGCATGGTTTTCGGTCCTTCCAAATCGGCCCCGAAATCTAAAACATTAACCCCCGAATGAGCCATCGGACGTGATCACACATTCGGTGTCAAATCCTTGTTTGTTTGGACCGCAATTGCCTCCCCCCCTCACTTTTCGGCGTCGCCACACCATGCTATGTCAGGCTACGCGTCCCCATTTCCGCTCTTCCGCGTAGAGTTTGTTCTTCAAAATGCTGCTCTCGCTGAAGCGCTGGCTTCATTTTCGGGCTACACCTCGTTCAGAATCGTGCTCCCGCTGCAGCGCTGGCCTCGTTTCCGCCCTTCCGTTCGTTCCGAATCGTGCTCCCGCTGCAGCGCTGGCGTCATGATTTCCAGTGCCATGCCACGGCATGGTGTTCGGTCCTTCCAAATCGGCCCCCAAATCAAAAAAAATGACCCCCGACTAAACCAGCGGAAAATATCACACATTCGGTGCCAAGTTCTTGATTTCTTGGACCGCGGAAGTCCTTCCACTTTGGGGCGTCGCCACGCCATGCTATGTCAGGCTACGCGTCCCCATTTCCGCTTTTCCGCGTAGAGTTTGCTTTTCAAAATGCTGCTCATGCTGAGGCGCTGGCCTCATTTTCGGGCTACCGCTCGTTCCGAATCGTGCTCCCGCTGCAATGCTGGCTCATTTTTGCGCTTCCGCTCGTTCCGAATCGTGCTCCCGCTGCAGCGCTGGCGTCATTATTTCTAGTGCCATGCCCCATCATGGTTTTCGGTCCTTCCAAATAGGCCCCAAAATCTAGAAAATGGACTCCCGAAGAAACCATCAGAAGTGATTACACATTCGGTGTCCCCCCCACCTTGGGGCGTCGCCACACCATGCTATGTCATACTACGCAATGATCTTCGACACCATGCTATGCCATGTAATGTTGTGTCATGCTACGACATCCGATTGTGCGAATGGAGAGGAGATCAACGCCATGGTAAGGGATGGGAGGGAGGTGTAGGACGCCAGATATGACGCGAGCGCACCTAGCTTGTCTCCTCCCCCTCCTCCTCCTCCTCCTCACCCTTCTCTCATCCACCTTCCCGCCTCCTTCGGGGTGGCGGTGGCCAGGCTGGTGGCGTTGATCCTGAGGCGGACAGTGTTCGCGTTCAGCTGCCCGAGGAACGGGAAGAGCGCCCTCTCGAGGTCCTCCGGGACCGTGCGCCTGAGCATCTGGATGGCCTTCAGGCTGTCCTGGTGCAGCCCGCGGAGGCGGAAGCCGGACTCGTGGAAGAACTTCGCCATGATGAAGCGCAGCTCAACGTCGGAGGCGGAAGTGCTGTCTTTGACGAACTGGGTGGTCTTCTGCTGGGTCTGGTCCAAGAACTTCCTGACGTTCACATCCACCCTCTTCGTGACGTTGCGGAAATCCTCCACGAACTCCTCGTCCTGCAGCGCCTCCGGCAAGGCCAGGACGACGTCGACCATGTAGCTCATGTTCACGCCCGCAAGGCCGCCAAGAGAGTCCTCCAGCAACTGCTCGGCGCGCGCCGTCATGTCCGTCTTGGCCTGACGGCGGTTCTCCTTGATAGCGCGGCGCTCCTCGGCCTCCGCCATGCGCTCGCCCATCAAAATCTTACGACGCTTCTCGGTCGCCAGCCTGAGCTTCTTCATTGCCAAGTTGGCGGCAAGCTTTGCCACGTCCAGCTCCTTCTTGGACACCATGAAATCCGCCAGCCCCCTTGGAGGCGAAAGGCTGTGAAACGTTCGGCTGTGCTGTCTTGCTGTGTTTTTTGTCGTTCATGTCTTGTCTCTTGTCTCTCCAATCCTGTCTCTGATGGGTCCAAGAGGCCTGTAGGGACACCGCTATACAGCCAAGATGGCCCGAGAGGCCTGCAAGACGGCCCCGAGAAGTTCCGACAAAAAGCGCATCGAGAGCCCCAGACGGCCAAAGATGGCCCCAAGACGTCTCTGTGGTCCAGGAGAGGCCCCACACGCAAACGGTCGCGTGTGTTCCACGATTGCATGTCCTGCCCCCCGTAGCGCATCCATGCACGCAGACGCGATGCCAAGTTTTCGAATCCCACGCCATGGATCTCAGTCGCACAGGAGTTGGCAAGACTGGCAACACCTGGACGAATGGTTCATGATGGCCTGTTTCACTGGGCTATTTCTTGCACGTCCCACGTGCTTCCCCCCGCATGCCTCGGGAGCGGCCAAGAGGGGGGTGTCCAAGAGGGGGGGTGGAAATCATGACCGGCGGCATGTGCTCGGCCCAGCGGGGGGGCCAGGGACGTAATGAAACAAGAAGGGGCGCCATGAAATCTGCGGAAATATCGTGGCCCCCGCCATGATATCCACCCCCCCCTAGTCATCACCCCCCTCTTTTCCGCCCCCGAGCTTCCCCCCGCATGCCCGAAAAATCGCTCCACGCCGGGCCCCCAGGGGCCCGCGCGGCGGCCCCTCAGGAGCCCCCCCCCCGACCGGGGGACGCCGCCCCGCGCCGCGCGCCGAGGAGATGGCCCGAGAGGAGGCCTCCACGACGGTCCCCAGGAGGCCAAGACGGCCCCAGCGCTCCCCAGGAGATGGCGCGGAGGCTCGACTGGGGGATCGCCCACAGAATTGAGTCGGGCATGGACAGGCCTCCCTTTAGTAAAACGTTGTCTAGTGAAATCGGCCTCGGGCCTAAACCTGTCGGGCGCAAGCCTGGCAAATGACGGCCGCGGCGCCCTCTCGAGAACCGAAAACGGACAATTCACTAATCGACGTGTCAGGGTAGGAGGTCTGTCCACCCCTGATTGAGTTCTCCCAGCATGGGTGCTCCCACCGAAGCCACGGAGCAAGTGCGCATACCGTCCGGCGGAGCCACGAGTATTCCACGCGTTCCGTGTGTACTCGGCGGGGGATCCAGTTTGGAGTCAAATCAATTCTGTAGAATGTCCCCTTCTTCGAGAGGTGCCCCTCCCAGAATCCGTTCAAAATCACTCCCTGGACCCCTCCGGGGGCCCATCTTGTGAAGTGGTTTCGCCCCCCGGGATCCGAAAAAGGCAGACAACCTTCTCGAACCCAAATCCTCGAACCTCCCCCCCCTCCAGCTGGCCGGACACATCGCTGGGCCACCTCAGAGCCCCCGGCGGGCTCCAACCACCAGAGGACACAAGATGCCCCCGAGGGTCCCAAGATTAGGGAACCCACAACGGACGTACGCGCCCAGCTATGTACATGAACACGGCCCCTCCATCCGCGAGACCAGCCGCGTTATACGAACACTTGCGCAATGCGTACTCTCGAAACCAGCGTGGATTCATGTACGTGCACGTCCTTCTGTCGCTCCTGAAAGATGGCCCCAAGACGCTGCTCCAGGCGAGAGACGGAAAGGTGGGGTAGGGCAGAGGCTGGGTCAGAGCAACATCTGTCACAACGGCTCGTGGAAGAAGGACATGTGCGCATCCTGGTGGGTTCGTTCCCTAGCCCCGGGATGCCCCCCCTCTACGAACCCCCGATCCACCAGAGCCGCCAGGTGGCCTGTAACTCGGCGGGGTCCGGCGGCATTGGGCGCACCGACCGTCCAAATCTTTCATCGTCTCCTTCAGGTGCGCCTGCTTCTCCCGGAACACGGCCATCAGTTTGGGGTCGAAGTACGTCGAGAGGTTGGCCCTGCTGGCGTTGCTGTCCTGGACACATTCGACGATCTGACGTTTTTCAAGGCGCGGCCGGGGAATTTCTCAACCCGGCTCCGTTTTTCCAACCATCCTGTGGTGCTGGTCATCGTTTTGAAAGACAATGCCCCGCGTCTCCTCTCCTTCCCCCCCCCCCCCGCTCCTCCCATCCCTGCCTCTGCCCTCCGCATGTTTGTATTCCGGAACACCCAGTGCAAAGGTCCGTCGCCCCGTAGGGAGATCAGGCGAAGGCCCACATGGCAGGGTCCACATGTCTGCGCCGCCCCACTTTGGCACACCCCTCGCACGGTTCGCGGCAGGGTTCGTATGGCGGCGCCGCCCCCTTCTGGCGAATCCTTTAAACGGTTCGTGGCCCCAGAAGGATCTCGGCCGAAGGTCCCAGTGGCAGGGTTCATTTGGCGGCGCGGCCTCATTTCGGCGCACCCCTCACAAGGTTCACGGCCCCATAATAATATTAGGTGTGCAAAGTCAGAGCCATCATTTCATCAGTTTTGTGTGCGCGCGTGTGGTTGTTGTGTTCGTACTATGTTTTTAATGTTCCGTCCAAGGTTGTTTTGTGTTGTTTGTGTGCTTTGTTGTCTTCTGTGTTGCGTTGTTTTGTACTTGTTTTTTGTTTGGGAGGGATCTGCCGCGGTCGATCGCCAGGGGGGGTTCGACTGCCGCCCTGGCGCGGATCGCCCCCGCCAAAATCCCCTCAAAAGGAGGAGCTTCGGCTGGGGCTTTTCCCGTAGGCGCCCCCGCTCGCCTGGGAGGGTGCGGGGGATCCTGGATCGCCCAGGGGGGTCCAGGACGGGCCGACTCGCCCAGGGGGGGTGCCGGTCCGAGCGGTGGAATTGCCCGGGGGGGTCCAGTTCCTGCACGAGTCGCCCGGGGTGGTCTCGCGCGGGAACAGCCCTCGCGAATCGCCCAGGGGGGTTCCACGGGGGCGAGGTAGCCCGGGGGGCGCCTCAGAGGACAGTACACGGTGCGAAGGATTCACGCGAATCTTTCGCGGGACTCTCGCGAATTTTTCGCGGGTGGCCCGGACTCTCGCGAATTGTTCGCGGGAGGCGCAACGGTCTGGACGGTCGCGCAGGGGGGGGCGAAGAGGAGAGGAGGGGAGGTCCGATGCCAAAGCCTCGAGGGCCACCTCCGGGGCCAAGCGGAGGACGGACCATTGGAGCAGGGAGCGGCCAAAGATGGAGAGGGTGGGCGAAGGACGAGAGCCGGAGGGGAGCGCGAGCGGAGCCACCGAGGAGCAGAAGCGGAGAGAAAGGGAGTTCTCCGTTTGATCACGCCAAGAAAAGGGCGAGGCTGATGACTAAATGAAGGCTCTGACTTTGCACGCGCAACCCATATAGAGCGCCACCGAAGGCGCGCCAGTGGCGGGGTTCGCGTGGCGTGCCGCCCCGTTTCTGCGCACTCCTCACGCGGCCCGTGGCCCCACAGGGAGCCCCACCGAGAGCGGTGCCACAACACCGTGCTCACCACTGCGTGCGGCTGGGCCCCTCGCCAGGATAATTTGTTATGCTCCGTGGGGCCGGGTACCTGCCCCTGGAAGGCCGAGTGTTTTAAAGCAAAAGCCAAAAAACTGAATAAACCAAACTTCTGGGAAGTCCGCGCAGATCTCTTGGATCGGCGCTGGACCCCCCTGATTGGCGCGCGGAACGCGCCAAGGGCGGCACCGGAAGCGCCGCCAGGGGGGCCCAAACGCCGATCCAAGACATCCGCGCGGACCTCCAAGAAAAGATCTTAGCGGTTGTTCGCTTCTCCGAAGAATCGAAGAGCAACATCCAAATTGATAAACATATCGTCGGAGACGTGGGGTTTAGTTGTTGTGAAAAACGCTAAGGGCATTTTGATTCAACCGTTCGCAACTTTGCGGTTGTCGGCAAAGCTAAGCAACCAAAACTAGAACAATCACTGCAAAACGCGCAGACACAACATGAGCAGGACAAGACCGATCCGCGAAGGGGGCGAACAAGACCCCCCACACTGAACCAAAACAACTCACCCCCACAACGGAAGCACAACATCGATCCTTACAGCGAGACCGAATCCCCCACCGTTTCAACATCATCCATGACTACCTACCAGACCACCCCAACCCAACCCGAAGACCCGAAGTCGACCCGAAGTTCGGATTGGGGCGGGGTACGGGTTCCATGCGTTTTTTCAGTGTTCCCCGACCCCCCCGCCACTGGAAATCGAGGATAAATTTGGGCCGTCGGGTTGGGTTGGGGTGGTCTGGTGGGTGGTGAATCCAAGATCTGGGGTCCTCGGTCGCATTCTCGGCGGCGGCCTCGGAGGCGTTGGCGGACGCCTCGGCGCGCTCGGCAGCACCGGGGGCGGTGGCCGCCTCGGGGGCCGCCTCGGGGGCCGCCTCCGGTGCGGCCTCGGTCGCGTTGGCGGACGGCTCGTCCGGCAGCGGGACCTCGATGCCGGCGCTGGCGATGAGCTCGGCCTGCCGAGGAGTCCACCAAACCTCTACCGTCGGGGCGTTGACCTAAGGAACCCCAAATCAGGAACGAGGCCCCTGTCTCACATAAGTTAAACTTCGATCTCCCACCGGAAACATAAGGAAAGCCCGCGAGGCAAGCTGTGAAACATTCAAGGGACACCGAGCCCCTCCCCAACGAAAAAGGTTCCTTCTTCAGCGCCCCGACTGTACCTCGCTCTGGGCCGCCCCAGCTCCCCAACGGGAGCCGAATGGGGTGCCAGGCTGCCCGTGGCCCGCGGGAGGGCACGCCACGGCCAGGCTCCGTGGCGAGAGAGCGCGTGGAGGGACCTGCTGCTTCTGCCCGGAAGCGACGGCGGGGCACGGTCAACCCGTATAGTGAGGATGCGCGGTAAGGATGCAAGGGCCTAGGACTTAACGGGCAAAGAACGGTAAGAATGGTTATACCCCTACGGTGGCACCGTAGGGGTATAAACTTCCCAGCCGCCCAGGGACAGGCACCCCCGACAGCGAACAAGTTTATTCCCCACATGCTTCGTGGGGTTCTGGTTTTCTTCCCTGCCGCGCCGCACCCGCGTCTCCTGACACCTCCCCTCCTCTCTCTTTCTTCCTCCCCTCACTCACGCACACACACACACACTTCACTCTTCCCCCCCTCGTCACAGCACTGCTCAGCTCAGCTCAACTCACCTCAGCACAGCACAGCACAGCTCAGCTCAGCTCAGCACAGCACAGCTCGGCTCAGCTCAGCACAGCTCAGCACAGCCCAGCACGGCTCAGCTCAGCACAGCACAGCACAGCTCGTGGCACTTTCTCGACACCACAGGGGGTGCGCAGGGGTTGGTCTCTCAGCTCGGCCGCTATCCACGACACTGGCGCAAAGGCTAGCAGGCGTGGCACTCTCTCGACACCAAAAGGGGTGGGCAGGGGGTGGTCTCTCAGCTCGGCCGCTATCCACGACACTGGCGCAAAGCCTAGCAGGCGTGGCACTTTCTCGACACCACAGGGGGTGCGCAGGGGGTGGTCTCTCAGCTCGGCCCTATCCACGACACTGGCGCAAAGCCTAGCAGGCGTGGCACTCTCTCGACACCACAGGGGGTGGGCAGGGGGTGGTCTCTCAGCTCGGCCGCTATCCACGACACTGGCGCAAAGCCTAGCAGGCGTGGCACTTTCTCGACACCACAGGGGGTGCGCAGGGGGTGGTCTCTCACCGCGGTCCTATCCACGACACTGGCGCAAAGGCTAGCAGGCGTGGCACTTTCTCGACACCACAGGGGGTGCGCAGGGGGTGGTCTCTCAGCTCGGCCGCTATCCACGACACTGGCGCAAAGCCTAGCAGGCGTGGCACTTTCTCGACACCACAGGGGGTGCGCAGGGGGTGGTCTCTCAGCTCGGCCGCTATCCACGACACTGGCGCAAAGCCTAGCAGGCGTGGCACTTTCTCGACACCAAAGGGGGTGGGCAGGGGGTGGTCTCTCAGCTCGGCCGCTATCCACGACACTGGCGCAAAGCTAGCAGGCGTGGCACTTTCTCGACACCACAGGGGGTGCGCAGGGGGTGGTCTCTCAGCTCGGCCGCTATCCACGACACTGGCGCAAAGCCTAGCAGGCGTGGCACTTTCTCGACACCACAGGGGGTGCGCAGGGGGTGGTCTCTCAGCTCGGCCGCTATCCACGACACTGGCGCAAAGCCTAGCAGGCGTGGCACTTTCTCGACACCACAGGGGGTGCGCAGGGGGTGGTCTCTCAGCTCGGCCGCTATCCACGACACTGGCGCAAAGCCTAGCAGGCGTGGCACTTTCTCGACACCACAGGGGGTGCGCAGGGGGTGGTCTCTCAGCTCGGCCGCTATCCACGACACTGGCGCAAAGCCTAGCAGGCGTGGCACTTTCTCGACACCACACGGGGTGCGCAGGGGGTGGTCTCTCAGCTCGGCCGCTATCCACGACACTGGCGCAAAGCCTAGCAGGCGTGGCACTTTCTCGACACCACAGGGGTGCGCAGGGGGTGGTCTCTCAGCTCGGCCGCTATCCACGACACTGGCGCAAAGCTGGCAGGCGTGGCACTTTCTCGACACCACACGGGGTGCGCAGGGGGTGGTCTCTCAGCTCGGCCGCTATCCACGACACTGGCGCAAACCTAGCAAGCGTTGTATTTCTCGACACCACAGGGGGTGCGCAGGGGGTGGTCTCTCAGCTCGGTCGCTATCCACGACACTGCGTGCCAGGGTCGGAGAGCGTGGCAGGCGTGGCACTTTCTCGACACCAGAGAGGGTGCGCAGGGGGTGGTCTCTCACCGCGGCGCCTATGCGTGCCAGGGTCGGAGAGCGGCGTGGCAGGCGTGGCATCTTCTCGACACCAGGGGGGGTGCGCAGGGGGTGGTCTCCCACCGCGGCGTCTATGCGTGCCAGGGTCGGAGAGCGTGGCAGGCGTGGCATTTTCTCGACACCAGAGACGGTGCGCAGGGGGTGGTCCCCCACCGCGGCGTCTATGCGTGCCAGGGTCGGAGGGCGTCGGCGTGGCAGGCGTGGCACTTTCTCGACAGCAAGGGGGTGCGCAGGGGGTGGTCTCTCACCGCGGCGTCTATGCGTGCCAGGGTCGGAGAGCGTGGCAGGCGTGGCACTTTCTCGACACCAGGGGGGGTGCGCAGGGGGTGGTCTCTCACCGCGGCGCCTATGCGTGTCAGGGTCGGAGCGCGTGGCAGGCGTGGCATTTTCTCGACACCAGGGGGGGATGCAAGGGTCGGAGCGCGTGGCAGGCGTGGCACTTTCTCGACACCAGGGGGGGATGCGCAGGGGGTGGTCTCTCACCGCGGCGTCTATGCGTGCCAGGGTCGGAGAGCGTGGCAGGCGTGGCACTTTCTCGACACCAAGGGGGGTGCGCAGGGGGTGGTCTCTCACCGCGGCGTCTATGCGTGCCAGGGTCGGAGAGCGTGGCAGGCGTGGCATTTTCTCGACACCCGAGGGGGTGCGCAGGGGGTGGTCTCTCTATGCGTGCCAGGGTCGTCCAGGCATTGCAGGCTTGGCATGTTCTCAACACCAGAGGGGGTGCGCAGGGGGTGGTTTCCCTATGCGTGCCAGGGTCGTCCAGGCATAGACTCTAGTGCGGGATTGCGTATTACCTTTCGTATCCAAGTGCCAGGCGACGCCGGATATGACCGTCACAGATGATTCCTCAACCCCTCATCTCCCCCCACACGTCCTCCCCCTCCTTTCAACGACCACAGGGGGCACTTGAGAGCATGACGGCGGTGGTAGTGGTAGCGCGGTTCACACAAGACATATAATCAGTATGTGGGGTTCCTCGGTAGCGTAATTTTTCACCGTTCTTCGCTCGCTGAAGGACGCCCATTTCGAAGCCTTTCGAGAGGGCCGCGGCCAACGAAAGCGGCAAGGGATGGGCCGAGAAGGCAGGGATGCAAGGGTACCCTTGGGAAGGTTGCCCACCCTTACTATGCGGGTTGCCTGTCGGCGAGCGACCCTCGGCCCACAGCACGCGGCGTGCACCGTGATTTCTGAGGACCGCGTGGGTTTTTCTTGGACAAGGCGGGCCGGCTCCCCGCCCCTGGAGCGCGGAGAGCGCGCCAAGGGCAGCGCCGCGGGCGCCGCAGGGGGAACCCTCGCTGTGATGTGCACGCAGGTTTGGGCCCTTCGGGCCTCCTCGTCCGCCTCCTCCGCCGCCAAGGTGACCTCCTCGGGCGCAACCACACTCGAGCCCCACCCCTGCAGCTCCTCCTTCCGACGAAAAAAGCGGCGGCCGCGGGCTTCAGAGTGCGAGGGACCCTTCTGCAGCCGGGCGAGCCCCAGCGGGGGTGCCCGATCTCTGCCCCAGCATCAGGTGGAGCCACAGGGATATGCTTAGGTCGGGCCTGCCCCCCTACAGGGGGATTGGGACGAACAATTCAAAGTACCCCCCAATACCCAACAATGATTGAAAACAAAAATGACAGAAACATCGTGCCCCGAGTATTTTTGACAATTTTTGAATATTCCTCCTATAGAGGAACAGGCCCGACTTAAGGGTATGGTTCGCAATTGGTCGCAGACTCCTGCAGCAGCGCCTCTGCGTTGAGCATCTCGGCCTCCATCAAAATAAAAATACACCCAAAATACCTCACAATGATTTTAAACAGAAGTAACAGAAAAATCGTCCCCATAGTATTTTGTCAATGTCTGAATGTTCCTCTTATAGAGGAACAGGCCCGACTTAAGGGTCTGGTTCGCAATTGGCCGCAGACTCCTGCAGCAACGCCTCTGCGTTGAGCATCTCGGCCTCCATCAAAGATGGGCTCAGCTGCAGGCGGGCGTCCGTGTCGTCGGCGTCCATCGACATCTTGAGGCCAGAGCCCGTCGAGAGGAGCGCGGAGCACGCGAAGAGAGCTTTCACGGCCATGGCTCGTAAGAAGGTCTCAGCGACAGTAAAGTGACAAAGTTTACGTGGAGATGAAGCCTGAGTTGCACTGCCATTGAGCCACGATCGGTTTTCGCAAACTTCATCTCCAAGAAGTCGCCGAGCAATTGCCAATTTAGCCAGTAAGGCTGACGCGTGCCACGTCTGCGCTCCAGGCGCGTCGCAAGCTCGAATGCCCGAGTCCTGCGGCGGCCCTGTTAGAAGGCCGAAGTCCGCCGACCCCTTGGGGTCATTGGCGTGTGGAATTAGGACCCAGAACAAAAACGCGCAAAGGAATTTCACACAAAGGGTTTTGGCACCACCAACGGTGCAACGCATGTGCACCCATGCCACTGGATCCCCGGCGATCTGAACCAGGGCTGATGCACGGCCGTGCTCTAAGATGCAGTTGAAAAGTATGGTGTGGCAGCGCTCTCCCCCCAGGGCCCGGTCCGGTCGGTTTGGAAGGGGGGGGGGTCTGGCTGGCCCCGGCTGAACGCGCCACGGGCCTCACGACGGGCCATGAGGGCCCCAAGAGGCCCACAAGATGGTCCAAGAGGGCCCCGAGTCGCCGATGGATCGTTCCAAGACGCCCAAGATGGCCCCCAGACGGCCCAAGAGGCCTCCGAGACGCCCCAAAAGGCCCCCAAGAGGCGTCCCAAGAGGGCCCCCAGAAGAACAAATCGTCCCAGCCCCTTAGGGAAACGTATGACTTTAGAACATTCGCCTCTTGGCCTTTCGCAACGTCCAAAACGGCCCAACAGGCCTCCAAGATCGCCCCACGACTGCCCAGGAAGCCCCCAAGAAGGCTCCAAGACGGCCCAAAAGGGCCCCAAGACGGTCCTAGAGGCCCCCAAGACAGCTCCAGGAAGGGGCCCAGGCGGGGGACCCGAACGGAAATTTCGAGCCCTCGGCTCCAAGAAGCCTCCAGGAGGCCCCAAGAGGCCCCCAAGAGGCCCCCAAGAAGCCCCCAAGAGGCTCCAAGGCCCACCAGAGGCCCAACAGAGACCCCAAGAGCCCCCAGAACGGCCCCCCAGAGGCTTCAAAAGTGCTGCCAGGAGGCCCCCGAGAGTCTTACCAGGAGCCCCCCCAAGGGGTCGGCGGTGCCGCGTAAGCCCGAGAACAATCACGGGAAGGTGAGCCAGAGAGCCTTCCTGCTCGAAAGTCTGGCTGCCTGGAAAGCGGCCCACGGCGATCTGCGGACACGCTGTGCTGTGCTCTCCTTCTCTCTCCCTCTCTCTCTCTCGCTCTCCCTCTCTAGAGGCCTCCTAGGTGGGGTCCGCATCGCGGCAGCACCACGATGCATCGACGATGCATCGGCGACGTTGGCGATGCGTCGGCGACGTCGGCGTGGAGAACATCGGGCTCCGCACCGAACCGCATCGCCAATGCATCGGCGATGCGGCGCGACCCTCCGACCCAACTACTTAGACCCCAGCTGGGAGGCCTAGACTCTCTTTCTCTCTCTCTCTCTCTCTCTTTCTCTCTCTCTCTGCCTGGAACCGCGAACGAGCTCCCGCCAGTGCGGGGTGGGAGGAGTGTGAGAGGAGGACGAGAAGGACGATGTCTGCCGCTGCGCTGCTCTGCTGCGAATTACTTCGCCCGCGTGGCAGACCAGACTGTTGGATCTGGCCTAATAGAACTGCTTCTCAGCCGTTATGTAAGTGCGGCCTTCCGTGGCATGGGAAGAGTTCCCAGCCACTTCGCCCACCTCCGCCACCACCGTCAGCAGCGAAGTCGGGTCGCACAGAAAGGATCAAGGCTGAGGTAGTAGTTGGCAGGGAGAAGTCTCAGTCCAAATACAAGCCCACTGTTCAGGTAGAAGCCGACAGTGAGAAGACGCAGCCACCGCCGCCTCTTGTGGCTGTGAAGGCCAATCCCAGAGACAAGGCCGCCCGTCAGGTAGAAGCCGACAGGGAGCAGGGCCAGGATTTCAAAGTCAGGCATCAGTTCAAGTTTTTGATCTCGGATGTCTTCCAGCAGTACGAACCGCAGATGCTGGATCGGTTGGACCATTTCTTGGAAAAGTACAAAGGGCAAGACCAGTTTCTTTATTTGGCAGTATGCGAGAAATTCCATGTGCAGCCTAAGATAAAGGTTCAGATCACCAAGAAGGAAGACAAGCTTCCAGTTTTGGACAGCGATAGCGTGTCCGACTCACCTTCTGCCAGTAAACATGTCGACAGTCCCCGTTCGACTTCTCCAGAGCACGCTAGTAAGCGTGCAAAGGTTGGGCACAGCGATGCCGCCCCTTCCAGTGGTTCTGCCCCGTCCAGTTCAAGACTGCTGGAGTTAAAGTGTGGTCTCCAAGATATCAAGATCAAGCACCTCCAGCAGAAGCTAGAGACACTCCAGGAGGAGCTCAATCGTGTTAATAATCAAAACGCAGCTTCAGGCAGTGCGCCTGTTCCTAGGAGGAGCAGATCCAGCTCAGACTCCACTTCTTCAAAGTAATTGGAGCAAATATGTTGGTAGAATCCAACTTTCTTTCAGCGGCAGGATGTGTATTGCATCTTGGGCTAAATGGCAACTTGAGTATTGGCTTGGTGAGCATAATTCATCGGCTACAGGTTTTGGTAGAATCCTTTTGTGTTGGTCCTTTGCGTTTGGGTAGGACAGTTGTCAGCTACCCAGCGTTCTTTTACCTTCACGTCTTGTTTCTTGGCCAGATCGGCAGAACTGTGAAGCAGGTAGCTTACCTGCAGTTTTTTTCATGCGCTAGTTGGGCAGCTGTGTTCAGCCCAGTTCATTCTACTTTTCAGGGGTCCAGGAAAGTCTGGCGAAGTAATCCCCTAATATTCTCTCTTCCCTTTGGGGAACGGAGGTCTCGCTCTGCTAGGGGACTCCCATTAGTATGTGGGAAGAAAGTTTACCCCAGTGCTTTGCAGTCTTGATCTCCTTCCCCTTCCCTTGTCCTTCTGTCTTCCCCCCCCTCCCTCCTTCCTCCCTCCAGACAGTTCAAGGAATTGGCAGCCAGGTCACAGGCGAAAGCACGTGGCCTTCCCTGGCGGGTCTTGCCATGGTCTCACCATGCTCGAAAGTCCGAACCTGCAAGTTGACGTTCAGGGATTGCTCTTGTCTGGGGTGGGGGTCACTGGTGGGTGGGATGGGATTCTCCGCCCCGTTCTGGGGAAGTTCTGCATTGTTTCTTCTGGCCTGGGAACGGCCCATTAGAAGGTGGGCAGCGTTTAACCCGGGCGAGTTGTGTTTTATGCATGTCCTTCTCCTCCTCTCCTCCTCCTGGGGTAGGGTTCTTGGCGCCGACTCGGAACTGGCAACGCCCCAGGCTTGGACTGGGGGTCAGTTGCTGTCCGCGGAACGTGCTTGAGCTTTAGTTCAGCCCCGAAGCGAATGTCAAAAAAAATGTCCTCCTTTCCTCCGCCTCCTGCTCCTCCTCCTCCTTTCCTCCGCCTCCTCCGCCTCCTCCTCCTTTCCTCCGCCTCCTCCTCCTCCTCCTCCTCCCCCCTCCTCCTCCTCCTCCTCCTCCTCCTCCTCCTCCTCCTCCTCCTCCTCCTCCTCCTCCTCCTCCTCCTCCTCCTCTGGCAAGGGCCCGGGCAGCCGTCGAGCGCGGCACCGAACTCAGCTCGCCGCCTCCCCGCGAGGAGGACGAGGAGGAGGAGCACGAGGGCGAGGAGCCGAGGGAGAGGCCCTCGGGCCCTCCGCCTGGGCGAGCGTGGCCGGGGCCCGCCGCCGCCGCCGCCACCGCGCTGGCCGCCTCCACCAGCCACGCCTCCTCCCCCTACGACTCACCCGTGCGCCACCTGCTCCGCGCGTCTTCCCCATGCGACTCACCCGCGCGCCGCTGGCCACGCCTCTCCTCCACACGGCCCGCCGCGCCACGGCCGCGTCGCTCATCCACAGTCTCCCCGCCTCCCCTCTCGGGGCCCCTCTCGGGCCTGCCGAGCTTTGCGGCCATCGGGCTTCGGGGTGCGGCGGAGGGGCCCGGGTGGGTCTCCGTGGGGAGGCGCGGGGGGAAGCAACTGCCGTCACGGCTCCTGGCGCTGGCCAGGGCGGCCGCGGCCGGCAGCGCCGCCCAGCAGCCAGACTTTGGCCTCGGCCTGCCTCTCCGTGCCCGCTGCTGCCTTCGCCGCGCCACCTACCCTGCTTCCTCCCTCCCCTTGGTTGGTATGAGGTTTTCCTTCGTGACCTTGTCTCCTCCTCCTCCTTCCTCCCTGTCTGTCTGTCTGCCTGCCTGCCTGCCTGCCTGCCTGCCTGCCTGTCTGTCTGTCTGTCTCTGTCTGTCCACGTTAACTCCTGCGCGTAAAAGCACGTGCGTGCCAGTGGCCACCGGACCTGTGCTCCAGAGGTCACCTGGCCCTAGGTTGATCAACCCCCTTCAGGGCCGACTGGCCCTGAGGGCGGGGTAGGCAACGTTCGGGAGAACATTCGTGCCACGAGGTGCCAGGTGCCAGCAGACGACGACGGCGGGCCAGGAGGACGACAGGGAGACGACGCCGACGACGACGACGACGACGACGACCCTTTGTTACACGACGTGCGCCACCAAAGGTATCGATCCGTTCCCAGCGCCGTTCTCTGGCGGACGCTGTGGCAGGGCGAGCATGGCCAACAGCAAACGGCACTTGTGGTTTTTGTCGCCGCTCGCGAGGGGTCCAGCGGGGAGGGGCACGGCGGGCCAGGAGGACGGACAGCGCAGGCGCGCGCGAGCCCGAGGCTCCGCGCGAGGGGGGCCCCCGATGTCGTCGTCGTCGTCGCCGCCGCCGCTGTCGTCGTCGTCGTCGTCGCCGTCGTCGTCGCCGCCGCCGCCGTGGTCGCATCCGTCGCCGTCGCCGTCGTCGATGTCGTCGTCGCATCCGTCGCCGTCGTCGCCGTCGCCGCCGCCGCCGTCGCCGCCGCCGTCGCCGGGCTGGGCGGCTCTCCTGGCGGGTCCGGCTGGCGGCCGTACTGCGAGTCCCCCGCGAGAGGGCGGCCCAGGCTGGCGGCGTGGGCGCGGATCTGGTGCGTGCGGCCAGTGGCAGGCCTCGCGGGGGGCCGCCCGCGGGCGGGGGCTGCTCCCCCTCGTCGTCCTCCTCGTGTCTGTCCCCCTCGTCCTCCTCGCTGTCGTCCTCCTCGCTGGTCCTCCTGGTCCTCGTCGTCCTCCTCGTCTTCCTCCTCCTCCTCCTCCTCGTCCTCGTCCTCCTCGTCCTCCTCCTCCTCCTCCTCCTCCTCCCCGTCCCTCGTCCTCCTTGAACTCCTTCTCGTCCTCCTCCTTGTGCTCTTCGGCTTCATCGTCTCCCTCGTCCTCCTCTTCCGCCTCGTCCTCCTCCGCGTCCTCCTCGTCCTCCTCACCCTCACCGTCCTCCTCGTCCTCCTCGTCCTGAGGGGGGCGGCGGGCGGAGGACTCAGCCCGCGAAGGCCCTCGTCGAGTGCTGTGGTGCGGCCTCGGGCTCTGGGTGTCGACTGCGCGCAAGAGAGACCCCAGGGGCAAGGCAAGAGTGACCCTCGGCGGTGCTGCTTTCCGGGGCGGCACGGCGGCCACATCCGGGTGTCCTTGGGTGCGGGCGCGCCGAGCCCCTCACCAGCCCTGGCCTGCATGCCTGGCTGTGGCCCCCCTTGCTGCCCCCGAGAGCAGCACCGCCGAGGGCCACTCTCGCCTTGCCCCTGGGGTCACTCTGGCGCGCACGCGTGTGGCCGACGGTGCGGGGGCGTCCGACAGGGGCGGGGGGGGGGGGCGCGAAGCCTGGCCCGAGGCACGCGCGTGGCCCAGGGGGGGGGGATCAAAGGACGCACTGAAATCCGACGACCCCGCTTGCCGCGTGCCGGGGGTGAAACGGCGCGTGAGACATTTGGCTGTGCACCTCCCCCTTTTCGCCTCCCCCGGGTCCAAAATGCTTTTCAAGGGGGGGGGGCACGAGCTCGTCAACACACTCCTGGGGCCTCCAGAGCCCCCCAAAGGAAAACCCAACACTGAACACCCGCGCGCGAAGTGCACCGGAGAAGAAGCTTGGAACACCCTGAACGCAGCAGCTCCTTCAACGGCCGCGGGAAGTCGTCGCGCCGCGCGCGCAGCAAAAAAACCGGGATACCCTGACGAAAAGCATATGGTTTCTTGATGCTCGCCCCAATTGTATCCTCTCCGCTCCCTCGCGCTATGTTGTTCCCATCCTACTTAAGGACCGCATCCCAGAAATAATTTCGAGCACCCAGAAAAATGTCAAAAGAGTGTCCAAACAGTGTCGAAACAGTGTGGCCCAGGGCCCGGCACGTGAAAACCCTTGAGTTTCGGTACTTTTTTTTCTGCGGCTCGAAATTCTTCCTGGTGATCAACGCTAAAGTAGGCGTGAGCATCATAACCCTCGCGGTCTGGATTCCAGGCCATTCCCAGAGGACACGCGGCCGCACGGACACGTTCCGCGAGGGGCACCCGTGAAACCACGCTGCGTGTAGAGGAGGAGGAGGAGGAGGAGGAGGAGGAGGAGGAGGAAGTCGCGGCCCCCGGGGGCCCGATCCGCGAGCCGCGGACACGAGCACGTGTTCCTCGCCCGCGCTGCCAGGCGACCCAGGAAGGCGAACACGAGCCAAGGGCGGCGGCATCGGCACATGTTCCTCCAGTCGAAAACGCACTGGTAAGCTTAGGTATGTGTTACGCTTTAAGCGTTGCCATATCCCAGGCTTTGGCTCATATCGCATGAGCAAGAGAGCAAGACGAAGCATGGGATCTGGAGTAAAGGATAGGATGGGCATCGTCAATGGAAAAGGTATTTTCCGATCTCAGATACAAGTCGCGCGCCTCGGTGAGGCACAATCACATATTTGGCCGGGCCCGGCTTGAGCCAGGCACGGCAGCGGTACATGCTCGATTTATACCTCGCCTTTAACCTTCTCCGTTTAAAGTCGGAGGGGGAGGAGACGAGCAGGCACCGCACTTCTACATTATGCGGAAAAACAGTGCTAAGCAGCAGCGGCTGCCTACAAGGAAAGGGCGCGCGAGTAGCCTCGCTACCGGCGAGTTTCCTCGCTATTAAAGCGCACCTGCCCGCGGGTTTCCCCGCTAGCTCGGGAGGCAGGGCCGTCCTGAGACGACCTGCCCGCCCTATACGGTGTATGTTTCTTCAGCTCGTGCTTGAAGGATTGCTGGCCGGCCATTACTTGTAGGAGCAACGCGCGGTCAATACTACCTTTGGTATGACCATCGGCAGTCATATCCCGCGTGTCACACCATTGAACGCTTTCAACGATTCCGCGCTCCATCATCTGGCGGATCCAGCTAATGTGCCCAAGCAGAGTACATTCTGTGGGCTTCTTCAGATCTTTGCTAGACAAAGACTTGAAGACAGACTCGGCATCAATAGTCAGAGTGACTTTGATACATAGACCACCCATTTCCAATATGTTCTTTAACTGTGTGGGGGTCAATGGTCCCGAGTGTAGCTCGTGGAGCGTTACAATGGTCGGGTAGCAGTCTTCCAAGTTGTGGGCTGCTGCCAGTGTTTCCGCAGAGTAGCTCGAACGCACCTGCAGTCGATGAGACTTGCAGTATGCGTCCACCAGGTGCACGACGGGTTTCCCCGCTTGCGTGTGGCCACGCCTCAGCAGGTTAGCCCCGCGGATACCATAGCCTTTGACTTCGTCGTCTTCATCTCCGTTGAGACGACGATAGCCAGAATCGCTATGCAGGTCGACTTCTCCTGTTGGGGTCATAGCTTGATACACGATCTTCTTCGGACCTGCCTGTAGTTTCTGGTAACCGCGTTTAGTCGTCGTACCTGGATGTTTGTCGGTTCCTGGATACGTTGTAGTGAGACAACATAGACCATCAGCCATACCTGCGTGATCAACGCATAGGCTAGAGCGCCACGAAGACTGACGAACATATCAGAAATCGTCTTTGTCGCTTTGCTCTCAGGATCAGCTCCTGTGAGTTCTGGATGTGTGATAGGACGAAGCTGTTTGATGTATTCGTCCTGATCAAGAGTGACGCTCCCATCATCGGTCTTGTTATACCGAACGGCACAGTTTGTGTATGTGTGCTTGTTCAGTTTGCACTTCCCAAACGTATCTTCAACACACTTGACATACTTGTCAATAGCCTCTTCCTTCCCAGTCATATTGATGTCATCAACGTGCTTGGCTGTCAAGAGGTTTGAGCTCATCTCGAACTCTTCGTCGTATGAAGTAGGCTGTAGCCCAAAGCTCCTAGTGATGGACCTGAGCTTCAGCGAGAATGCCCTGGGAGCATCCTTCGTGCCCGTCCCCGGCTTCAGACACCGAAGACAATGCTTTGATTCGTCATATGACTCAAAGCCTGGCAGTGTGCGAAGGACAGCTGCTGACCCAGGTGGTAGTGTGAAGCACACCACACGCTCTTTCTCGCCCGTTGCCGCGGCGAGCTCGCTATAGGTCAGCCCCTTCAAGAAAGCCATGTTGATGTCCAGGGAAGCGATGATCCAAGCTTTGTTGCATGCAGCAGAACTTGCGAGCAGTCTCTGGCTTGACCTCCTTGCCGTGCCAGAGAAGGTTTCGACATCAAAGGCTTCAAGGTCCATGAAGCCACGGAGTACCAAGCGTAACCTGATCGTCCTTTCCATTTCGCCCTTTTCGTTCTTGACAAACTTCCATTTGTATACGTAGCGTGACGTCATGATATTAGACGCTTTGCTCAAGTCAGTCATCTGAAAGCATTTATTGTCAAGCCAAGTCTTCAATTCTGTGTAAAGGGCTTTGGAAACTTTGACCGGATTTGCTTGGATGTCGGCCTTCGTGAGTAGATCGTCTTCCTTGACGACCACGGCACGTTTGGAGGCAGCACTAACGTATACTCGCATAGTTGTGACGCTGCTGTCATCCAACAATCGGTGTTGCTGCTCGGACAGGACGACTTTGGACATGTCTGCTGTGAAGCAGAGCTCGATGTACTTCCCGTGCTCATCGGAGTCCAGATCATATTTGCTATCCGGATCCGTGGAGCATAAAGGAACGTAGTAAGAAGTGTCCATGTCGTATCCTGGCGGGTGACCCCGCTCCGGCAAGTGGCCTTGCACATCTTCACAGGTCGTAGAGACTAACACACACTGTGTGTCTGTCATGTATGTGGGAACTGTATGCATGACTTCTTCTGTGTCAGCTTCAAGGAGTGTTCTGTCATCCATCAGTTCAGCATACCACGACTTCAAGACAAAGGCATCCAGATCTTCTTCTGTTTCCTCTATGATGGTCGGGAGCCGACCATCGTTCTCCGTAGGAGGCTCCTCAGGAGCAGCTGCTGGAGGTGACTCGCTTGGTGGTGGACCATCAGCGAGTTCCTCAAACTTAGTGAGGTCTCGGTCAAATCCAGCAGACGGCTTCCTGGATTTAAGACACTGGATGATGCGTGAGTGTGTAGATCCTGTGATGTCATAGATGTTCAAGGCAGTGCCATCAGCTTCATAGTAATGAAAACCAGGGGTCACATCATTATCATAGTGCACTAGTGTACAGCTGTCTGCATAGGGTGCAGCAGGCAACTTCGTCAGGCTCTTGGCAAGTCGTACAGCAACAACGTTTTCAATACGAAAGTAGTTGCGTATGAGGTACTGAAGAGCCAAGTGCACCTTAGGCGAAAGTCGGCTCGCAGCAGTCATCTGCAGCCGACCCTGTTTCGCTGGTAGATATCCGAAAGTCATGGCGGGTTTCCCCGCTGGCAGACCGGCAATAAAGGCCAATACTGTCCGAAGGGCCGTATTGTCCGATCCTATCTCGCGGACCATAAGTGCTTCGATGTACAGCGTGTGTCGCGTGTCAGGATACTGTACTCGCACCTCGCGACTGCCGACCTTCACGATGACCTGGCCTCGGTCAGGTTCGTTGCGGATGACCGGGTATGGACCACTCCATCCACCCCAGTCGTCTTTCGTGGTGGTCGGGCGATGATAGTCCACGAGATCTCCCTCTTTGTAGTGAAATTCACCCGTAGCAGTAGTCTTCGTACGGAGAGCCCTGTTCGTCTTGGCAACCGCAGTGGCCTGCGTGATTGCCTCCAGACTAACCCTCCTGATTGTTTCCTCCCTTGAGTGATCTGATGATTCAGCGGACTGATCATGATCCAAGACAGGGAAATCGGGAAGCATAGCTGGTTGTCTGCCATACAGCGCATTGTACGGAGACACTTCATTGTAGAAGGTAAATGCGTTGCTGGCAAACAAGGCTTCATGTAAAAGACGAGTGAAATTCAGAGGAATATTTAATCTATTCAATTCTTCTCCCATCACGTGTAAGAGGTGTCGCAGGATGCCGTTCCTAGCTTCGATAGTCGTGGCGTGTTGGCCACGCGCTCGGATACGAAGCTCTGTTCCCTTAGCCTTAAGGATGGCCTTTGCTGCATCGTTATTCAGTGCTCCTTCCCCATCGGAGTATAAGATTTTAGCAGGGCCATGTTGCATCCAAGTTGTATGATAGGCATCGAGAACAGTATGCATGGTTTTATCAGGAATCTCTGTGCCAGCTGCCCAGCGAATACAACGGTCGATGATGTGAAAAACAATATGTTCCTGTTTGTAAAAGAAAAGATCACATTCGACTTCCTCGTTGAAACGTCCTGGCAGTGACACAGAAGGCATCACCGTGTTGCCTGGTTTGTCCCAGGCTCGACATTCTCTACACGAGTCGCAAATGCCTTTGATCAGACTCAAACGGGTTTCACCCAGACCAACCTTGGTTAGAATCATCCGCATTTTTGGCTCCTTGGCATGAAACCATCTCAAGTGGAGTTTGCGGAGTTCTCGCTGCACTACAGCTGGGTCAAAGCTGCGCAGGTTTTGGAGGCTGAGCTGAACGTCGAAGCGAGTCCAATCAGGGAGCCTTGGCCTTGGCCTCGGCTCTGCTTGAGGCTGCGGCGGTGGTGGAGGATCTCCTCCCTCCATGCGTCCGCGCCTTGCTGCAACTTGTGGCAGTCTACGGTGATCGTCAGAGCTGCCAGCGCCAGTGTTGCCACCATTAGCCCCTTCGGCTCTGGTGATGTCATGGCTGCTGGCGCCTGCGGTTGGATCGCCCTCACCAGGCCGTGGCGGCCTAGGCGCGCGTATGCGCGCTCTCGCGGCCGGCGCCGCTTTTGCGGCTGGCGCCGCTTCTGCGGCTGGAGCCGCTTCCGCGGCTGGCGCCGCAGGAGCGGCTTGCCCCGCCGGGCGCGGCTGGCCAAAGTTATCTGGCAGCTTCCATTTTTCGGCGAATCTGCATTGGCCAGATATCTTGGTGTGGTGAGGATTGCTCTTCTGATATTCCTTCTTACAGCTTGGACAGTCCCAGTAGTACGGTTCAACATCATACCACCGACACATCTTCGGATCCCTGCTGTGCTTTGGTGATTGCTTGTAGTTGTTGTCCACACAGCCAGGGCACCCAAGACCGCCAGGTGGCGGTCGCCAGATTTCTCCGTTTGGGTGTCTCCGGATTGTTGGGTCGTCCAAGTCGTAGCCAGCACTGTTTGTTACAAACGCATAGCTACGTTCGCGATTCGCGAATGGATCGCGACCGTAAGCAAACAGGTCTTTGGCGATTTGCACCGCATCAACGATCAGTGACTGCATTCTGTAGGTATACTGTGCCGCCCTTGCTAGTTCTTTGTTACAAGCATTGGCGTGCACATGATTACCTGGACAACGCTTGCCTCTGAAAGGTGCCAACAACTCTTCTTTGTTTGCCATCATCTGTGTTGGCTTGCGGATGTATTGTCCAAATGAATCTTTGAGACCAGTCGTGCACTGATCAATAATCGTTTGGCAAGTGACCTTGCGTTGTGCCAGTTCCTTCCATGGCTGGATCTCATCCACCCACGTGCCCATTGGTTGTTCCCTGAGAAAGAAACGTCTTAGGTCGTCTTGTAATAGAGCGACTGTTCCACAGAACGTGATATGAGGCAGGTCCTCTTTGTGGTGTTTAAGCCACGTATCATGATTGACCTGTGCATTGAAATAGGAAGGAAGTCCAGTAGTTCTGCAGCTTGGCTGCAGAATCGTGATCTTGACAAAGCAAGTCTTGAGGTAGTGGAGGACTGCTCTTTGTACTTCCGAGTTTCCAAGGTCAACCATAGATATCTTGTCAAGGTTCCCGCCTGACGAGAGTCCCCTCTTGAAGGCTAAAATGGATATACCACCCTTGCCCCCACATAATTCAAGCATGTCCACTTGATTGTTTCTGCCGTAGCATAACGACTGGACCATCGAGAAGACATCAGCATGTGAGTCAGCGGGTTGCCCCGCCGGTAACATCATGAAGATGTCCTCTGATTCGCTGTCCGAGTCCGAGTCGTCAAGAGGAACGTCGTTGAAATATGTGGAGCAGTCAAGCCCTTTGAGGTCCTCTCCACAGTCGTCGTTACCATCTTCCACTTTCTTCGGGATTTTCTTCGGTTTGATGCCGGCTTCTTTGTCAGCTTTCTGCTTTTCTTTCTGTTTTATCCTGGCATCAGTGGGCAACGCAGTTTCCGCGGAGAGATCCGCTGCGGAGGAATCCGCTGTTAAGTCAGGAAATGGCGGAATTTCAGGAAAGTTGTTGGTGGGTCGCGTTTGGCAACGCTCAATCGAAGGGGGAGGAGATCGATCGTCATCGACGATCGTCACACGCTTTGGGCGTGGCCTTCGCGACTCACCATCGCCATGAAGAACTGGAGCCGGAGGCTCCCAGTATAGCCGAGTACTGATGTTTGTAACCCCATCAGGTAATGGAGCTACATAATTGTACCCAGTTGGCTGATCCTGGATTCTGATATCTTGAACGATCTTATTCGTGTCCAGGTCGGTCGTGACTCTACGAACAACATGGTCCCATTGAGGACCCTTTTGTGGACATTGGACGTAGTGTCTGACCTTTTTGTCAACGCGTGTACACACACTGAGGTGTACCGCACTCCGCTCATTCCTGATCATGTTGGCTTTATCGAGTTGATCAAGGAAGCGTGCAATAATGATAGCCAAAGTTTTATACCGAAACTCGGCACGTTGCTGATCTTGGCCATACCAATCCAAATCATGTTCCTTGTGTGAGCCACAAGTACATTTCCATAAGTTTATCGGTATATGAGGACAAGATGTAGCAACTTGTATATAAGAACCACTGGGATATTTACTGGATCGGTCAAACTTGATACCGAAATGACAGAGTCTCATTCGTATAATGCTTAGCTTCAAATCTTCGATAACATCTTTGATCGGACCCTGTTTCCAGAAATACCCGGGTGGCCCCAGGATAACAATCTGCATTCTCAGAGCACGCGCTTTGATCAGGAGATTTTGTATACGTTGATAATGTGGTCCCGCCCTCTTTCCTGGAGTACGAACGTACCAATCAGAGGGTGTGGCCACCCACAACATATTGTAGTCTCCTGCCAACAAATTTCCCAAATACTGTGTTCCAGTTGAAGTCATTACCTCATTATGGGTAATCCGGTCGCATATATATCCACGGGTTCGGAGTTCAGCGCAAGCTGTGCGAATATCTTCGATGACAAGACATTTTGAATGATATTTTTCCTCTCGGGCCTCAGCGCGGCCAACGTATGTCGCGAGGAGGCCGGTATTCGGCTTCTCTTCGCAAGCGAGCGCCGCCGGCGCGCCCGCCTGCCCCCGTCAGCAGCGGTCGTGTGACCACGTTGCCGTCTGACTCGGGGGCATGCTGTTACCCAGAGGTCCAACGGGACTGTTTTTTAGTCCGGACATTATGTTGCGATGTCGGGACTATTTTTTTAGTCCGGACAATGCAGCAATATTTGGTATGTTGATCAGATTTCAAAAAGTATGTATATCTAACCCTACATGTAATGAATCGCATGATGCATTGGGCCGTCTGCGTGACATTTGATTATTACTTGTGATGTCGGCCTTTTCACGTGACAATCAGGACGCAAATCGAGGAACGCCGTTCCATGATCGATCTTGTCGATTCGCGCCCTCGCGCCGCAGCCCGCCGCAGACGCCGATTGTGCCGAGCCAAGGGCAAGGGGGGACAGCACCGCAAAACAAAGGAGCAGTGGAGGGATGAGGCGGCTTGACCAGAGGAAGGGAGGAAAGAGAAGTGGAGGAAACGGCCCCAGGATAACGAAGGAGCTCGGGAGCAAATCGAAGGAGGAGGAAACGGCAATAGACCAACATGACCGACCAGGACGGAGAGGGAGCAGGGCAACGCAGGACGCAAGGCGACACGGCAAGCGGGGGAAAACATTGGTTCACGTTGGCACGTCTTTTTGCGTAGCACCCTGAAGTTTCGGATGAGAGTGAGGGGGGCGCTCAGGGTGGGTCGCGGGGTGGGTCGCGGGATGGTGGGTCGCGGGGTGGGTGGGTCGCGGAATGGGTCGAGGGTGGGTCGCGCGTTGCGTTGCGGGGTGGGTCGCGGGGGTTGGTTGCGGCGGGGTGAGGGGGGCGACGACACCAAACAACAATAAATGACAAACAACACCGCCACCAACAACAACAACACGAACACCAACACCAAGAACAACCACAACGACAATAAAAATATCACCAACCACAACAACAGCAGAAACAACAACAACAACTATCTACAACAACAACAACAACAACAACAACGACGACGACGACGACGACGACGACGACGACGACGAACAACAACGAACACATATAACCAGCGCCGTGCACTCCCACTTCAGCCACGCACCCTGGGATGGTACAAGACCGCTGACCCCCTCAAGAGATCGAGATAGGGAGATATATAGAGAGAGGGAGACGGAGAAACGGAAAAGGCGGGAGAGATGAGGGAGAGAGAGAGGGAGAGAGAGAGAAAGAGAGAGACAAAAAAACAAGAGACGATACCAAATACATTGGATAACGGGAGGTGTGAGTCTCCGCGGCGGCGCTAGGCTCGGTTCTGGTGTCAGCCTGTCATGGCAGCAGGCTCGTCATCGGTGGGCGCTCGGCCGTTGCGATGCGCCTGTGACCGTTCGTCGACAGGCTCGGCTGCGCGATCGGGCTCAACCCTGCTCGGCTGACTCGATTGGTTCGGCTGGCTCGAGTGCCCGAGCTTCGCGCGAAACGGACACGAGAGGGGGGTGTCGAATCCATTGACAGCCCGTTTTCCAGCCTGGACACAGTCCTCATCCGTGTCATACGCATGCCCCGTGTCTCCCACATCATGTTCCGTCTCATCATCGTCCGTTTCCTCATCACCGTCAACAGCTTCCCGTCTCTCTACCTCATCCTCATCATCACCCCTATCAACACCATCAGTGTCCTCATCGGCCTCATCATCATATATTATCCGCGTCGGCATCACCCACATCGCCACTCACAGGCACGGTCAACAGGTTCGCCCCCCCCCCCCACGATACACAAAAAAGGTTCAGATCGGGCTGGGCAGGGAAACGCGGGTCGCGGTGCCGCTCGGCGGCCTGCGCAGCACGGGTGGTGTCCAACGTGTGACGGGCGGTCGTGTTTGTGTCATCCATTCCCCGATCGTAAAACTCGCAATCGTTGACACGTGATTGAAAATACATCGCCCAGTGTCTGAAACCCATGTTGTTCGGGATGTGTATTATGTTGTTGTTCGGGCTCCGTTGTGCCGTGCGTGTCCGTCGTCCGCGCATCATCAGTCGGTGCAGTTGCCCTCAAAATTGACACTCATTTTGTTTGAGGGGTGCGAGGGCCGCCAGCGTCGAGGAGGGGGAACAGGAGGATGGCGAGGATGATGGGGATAAGGAGTGGGAACTGGAGGAGGAGCAGGAGGAGGAGGAGGAGGACGAGGTACGGGATGTGGAGGAAAGGAGGATGAGGAGGATGAGGAGGAGGCGACTGGCGTGCGAGAAAAGGAGACGTCGCACCAGCATGTATGACAACACTTACACACACACACACACTCATCGATTATATAGCGCTGCACGTGCTGGGGGGGTGGTGATGCCCATGTCGGGGTCCGCCATGGGACATGGGCGGTCGGGAGCCGTGGCGCGCGGATCTCTCCCTCAAACCGTCGAGCCAATTCGCATCGGCAGGAAGGGGGGATACCGTTTGGATGGGGCGACGGCTCACCGAAGCTCACCGTTGTCGGTGAGCGTCGGTGAGCCCAACCACGGTGTAGTCTGAGTTCCCCCGACGTGCAGCAGTATGACCAGGGTGACAGTGCGTGTGTGGGGGTGCGGGGTGCACGGGGACGCGTTGAACGTGGACAGTCATGCTAGTGGTCATGATATGGGTAACGATGACGAGTGGACGGCGCTACTGCATGCCCAACGCGGCTCCTCACCATTGTCACCCCAGCCACTCTGTTGATACCCCTACGCACGAGGATGAAATGGGAGGAGGAGGAGGGGAGGAGGGACATGATATGTACGCCTCAGGTTAGCAATAGTGACACCAGTTGTCGCCTCGACCAAGAGACGCGTGCGCTATAGCTAGTCCCGCGAAGAGGTTGATCTGAGAGGGGAGTGGTGGAGGGCGGGTGAACTGACAGACAGGGTGGGACCCAGCCCCGATTCAACCAGTGCGACTAGCGCTCGTAGGTAGGATGAGGATTGAGATGATGATTCTGATGAGGTGGAGGATGGTAATGATGAGGAAGACTACGCGGAAGATGTGGCCAGATAGTGAGAGCCACCAGTGTGCCGCGCCGTCGGGACATGACACGAGCGAAAAAAAAAACAAACGTACAATGGCGTGACCTCGTGACCCATTGGTATTCGCCATCCTGTCCGTGCCCACCGCATCAGTTCACCCCGCCGTATCATCCCCATCATCCTCACCATCAGCATCATTGTCGTGTCCCGCGTCGTCTGCATCTGTCATCCGCATCGTCTCCCCCGTCTCACCATCCATATCAGCCACGTACATGATTCGTATCCAATATGTAGGTATATCCCTCCGTATGACCCCCCTCCCCCATTTACACATATGTTCGGTCAGCCTGGCCATCCACGAACAGCGTGGGCCGACTTATGCCCACAAGGCGAGCAACGATAGCGCATGTTTGCACACACGCGTTCACGCAACTAATTCTTAAAAATCAGTCACCATCATTGGGCAGCGAAAGGTCAGCTGCCGCTCGACGGGCATGTGTGGTCAAACAGCCCACACACAGCAATGCAAGCGTCGTACCGAACTCCATCGGGTACACATCAGATGACGGGCCTGCGACAGTGCCGTCAGTCAACTCGACGTCATCGCAACTGGCACGGCCGATCGTGTCCGCTGCGTCTTTTTTGGTTTTCTGCAACTGTGAAATGCACGCTTGCGGCAACGTTGTCCAAATCTGCGTAGGTCGCATAGTTGGTGCACCCCAACCGCCCATCCACAGAGTCTGGCGCACAGCCCGCACTTGCTGGATCACAATGCTGATAACATCGATGTTGAACAGATTGCTTGATGTAGGCTGTTCAACCGTGACTGTCACGCTTCTCACGTGCGACAAGAAAATAATGTACGACCTGGGGGCCACAAGAGGAACCAAAACGCCAGCATTGCCTGAACGTTGGGGATGGTGTCCGAATGCGCGCGATATCGATTGCGCTTCGGAGGTCAAGCCGACCGCTCACCGCAGCTCACCGCGTGCGGTGAGCATCGGTGAGCCGTAGGCTAGACCTCCGAGCAACAATCGATATCGTTGCATATGAAATTGTGCACGTCAACCGTTATCGGTCGTGTATGCACATGATCCGATAATGGTGTTTTATTAATTGTTGCAGGCATTGGAAGCAACAGGTGTGGGTTTCGACTTCCGAACACCATTCAACCCCCGATGGACGTTACTTCGGCAATGTGAGCTGCATCCATCTGAAACCTCTGCGATGCACTGCGCGGTGGCGGGGTTGGAGGTGAAAGGTGCACCGACCCGCTAGGGGCCACCGTTGCCACTAAGTAGAGACAGTAAAGCAGCCCAACCTGAATTGGGAACGAAACTCACAGCACACACCGTTCCCCCCCTCAGAAAACATTAACCGTGCCAACTGCAACTTCGGCGAGTTGGGGCATCGCTGGTGTGAGGCCCCCCTGTGTTTAGAAACGTCAATCATCCAAACTGATGTGGTCCTGGGGAAATGTGTGGGGCGGAGTCGTTATCATATCCCCCAAACACCGCCGAACAAACGTTTTCATGCAATGAGCCGTCTTCTCTATCAAACGTAAATGCTTTTAATTTCTGTCCTGCGACTGCAGATGCTATGATCCCAGCACCAGAGAACAGCTCCACGAACGCAGTGTCCCGCTTGATGCGTCCGATGTCGGACAGCAAGATACCTATCGCATGCTGGAGCAGAGTAGGGCCACATCCTGCATAAATGTCATCGTTGACGCCCATGCTAGCCAGAATGCGAGCATGCCGTAGAGCCCAATCTGCAGCATCCACATGGTGTGGCAATTTGCCCTCCGCTGGTGAAATTCCCGTCGTAATCCAAAGACTACATACTAGCCACCGCCAGAGATGAGCGCCACGCATGTCCCAATAGGGAAGAACGGACATATGTTAAGTAACGATTGGAGGTGAAACAGCCCGAAGACTCGGACCTCAAATGTCAACCTGTGTGCATATTTTGCAACGTCACGTAACGATGAGTTCAGAGTTTCGTCGATGAAGCAGTTGTACTGCTTGGGGCTGCCATGAACATCAACCCTGATCCGAGTGGGACAGAAACCGTACAGAGCCGGACGCGGGGAGAAGGGTGAGCGGAGGAGGGGGTGGAACCAATCAATCGGCGCCTGCTACGGGCTTTTGGTTCCGATGGGATATGGCATTCGATGTGTTCGGACGGTCACTTAACTCATATCTTATTATGCAGGGGCGTTGGCATTTGTCATTGTTATCCTTCGGACCTGATCCGATTTACACTCGCACGTACACGCACACACACACACACTCACGCGCACGCACGCACGCACGCACGCACGCACACGCACACACACACACACACACACACACACACACACACACACGCACCCACACGCACACACCCACACGCACGCACACACACCAATTCCGAACAACCCCCTCATTACGACGTAGGGCTCAAGGGATGAGCTTTCGAAACCCCTTGGTGGCCTGAGTAGTAAATGCCCAGTGAGGTGATGTTTAGGTGTAAATGCAATCCCTGTAGCCATGCAACACCTCAGGTGCGTAGCATACGCCGAGATCAGACCACGCCTAGCCCCGATAGGTACAATACAAGGATATTGACGCAGTTGGTGCAGAATATATTGCAGCGCCTCCCCTGCATGTATTAGCCCAGCCCCAAATGTTCGCTGACCCCCATAGCGGTACAGTGTGTACATGGCGAACGGTAACATGTAGCCGACCTCGGCGGCTTTCAGCGACATGGCGCTCCCAGAGTGGTGTGGGTGCTGAACGCCGATGTTTGTATGTAGCGTGTGTGGGTTCGGGCGCACCGTGCGATTGACCATCGACCCACTCCCCGAACAACGACAACAACCGCAACACAACACATCCGAGACTCAACCACCTTCAACAAACACTGCCCCCCGTAACCGCTTGAACAGAAAAACGTAGACAAAACAACAGCGGTCCTGCAGTGTGAACCCCTTGCGCTTGCCGAACATTCTTGCCGTCAGAGCTCCGAGCCGCAGTTCAGAAGGTATGGCGTTGTCTTGCTGCCAGAACATTAAGTCAGCCTGGAGTCTGCGAGACCCCAACTCCACCACATGATCAGTGGATCCGTCATAGCCCCAGGGGTTCTTTAACACCGTTCGCCACATACATGCACTCACGAACTTCTGGATAGGCCCGAAGTATAAACAATGAAGGGAATCGATTGCAAGGCTCCGCACTGGGGAGCACGATAATTCTGGCGTGAAGAGCGGGCACCGATGCACAACTGCATCCATGACTTTCTTATCGTGAGATAATCTGGGCCTCCAGAGAGTTACCAATACTGGTAGATCTGTGCGTGCAAGTTCGAACGTGTCCACGAGATATTCTGATGGTTCTAGACGGTCCCCTGCCCGAACTTCCACGCCGTTGACAACGCCCGCCCGAATCGCAAGTCGCCCCTGGACACCCTTCCCTCCTTTAACAAAGGCAAGCAACTGCAATAGGTCATTGAGGTGGTCCCGATGTTCTAAAAGCAACTCGATCTCGCATCTCTTGCACGCTTCAAAATAATCATGCTCACCTCGCATCGGCCAAGCCGCATCCGTATCAAACTCTGCGTAATGCGCGTGCAGGTCACAACGGCTAAACTCGCACAGCATGCACGGATTGAAAACAGCGTCCCACCTCTGGAGACCTAACGACTTGCTATGTTCGGCCCAGTCCCCCTTCACCCAAATGAGAGCGGCGGTGTACCCGAATTGCTTGGGCTCTGCCAGATGGTGTCCATCTTCCCACGGGCGATTGTCATGGCGCAACTCAGGGCGACGCCCCCGCTGCATCGCGAGGAATTGCCACTTTGCATTGAGCAGGTGGGGGTATACTGTACACCACCCTTTGCACCCACACTGACATGAGTCTGACGTTCTAGTTACAGACAAAAGGTGTCGTTTACCGCTGCACAAATTCACGATCCACATGCCTAACGTGCTGTCGTTGCGTCCAGCTGCCGACGACATGTACGAGACGCCATCTAAGTAGAACGCTAATGGCACAGGCAATCGTCTACCATGTGTCATGGAGTCGATCACGGTCGGGTGATTTTGATAACATGGTAAATCTAGTATACATTCACGCCTGTCTAATGGATCTGCGTCTAGCATCTCTACCGTCGTAAGATCGTTGTGTATTTCATCATCCAACGTCTCAAACACCGCAGCCACAGGAGTAGGCCTGATCGTCCGTCGGGGGTGTCTGTTGAGGTTCACGGGTGTGTCTACCATGATCAAGTGTGGTGCGTTTGGCAATTTAGTCGACAAATGGCGTTGATATTTACCGCTCTGATGATCGGGACCGAGAGAATATTGATAAAAATCTGCACCTGGGGTACCTGCACAATGAGCCCAATGACACATCAAACAAAAATCTTTTGCCGTCAATTTGCAAGTCGCGTACATACGTATCATGAGCGCCAGCAGCTCTGCGCCAGCGTCTCTGGCACTCTGTGGAGCGATTGCAACGGCAGGATCACGGCCACGCCCGCTCCGCGAACTGCCATTGCCCCACCGCCGCGGCCGCTTCATGCGTTCTGGCAACAGAACGGCACCCCAGCGAAAAGCTGCATCTCTTGGACCAGTTTCGGATATGATGAGGACGTTTACGACGACAATGTTGCGAAAGCGACGCGACAGACCATATGTTGCGAGACGACGGTCGTGCGAACGACACGATTCTACATTATGTTAAACGTGTTTATGTTCACCGATTCTACATTATGTTAAACGTGTTTATGTTCACTTTTGTAATGTTCACACGCACCCCATTGAACCTATTCGCCCACAGTGCATTTGACAACTGAAGTTGCCAGCTGCCGACACTGTCCGACTCTGAGGTGTAGGGTAAATCTCACAGACGTGTCGGTCCAAATGACGAGCCCCGAGCCTGCACATCACATGTGTCCTGCCATGAGTCACCACGCACAGGCGTTATACCAGCGAAGTACAGTAAATTCATGCAACGAAAGGCGGCTGCCAGGCATCAGACCGACATCATGGCCAACTAATCCAATCCCAATCATACATCATCGACTCCCAAATCATATATCAAGCTGGGCGTCACATGACCGCCCGCTGGCTACTGATGCCTGGCAAAAAGGGCTGCACGCATGGCCAACTCGCGAGTGCCGTACGCACAGCGCAGGCCCGACCACGCACAGAGCTAGGCCCGCAGATGAGAGTTGCGTCGGAAGCCTGTCCACACCGAAGAGCAACCTGCTGGACGTGGAAATCCCTAAAAAATTGAAATCCAGACGAAATCCGCGAAAAAACTCGTGAGTCGTCAGACTCACTGGGGCTCACCGGTTCTCACCGCTCATCGGTGAGGGGGTCCAGGGGGGGCTCACCGGTACCAAACCATGTGTTTTTACAGGGTTTGTCGGGGGCTCACCGGCTCACCGGTAGCGGTGAGGGGGGGGGGGCTCACCGGTAGCGGTGAGCCCCCAACCGTCGGGAGATTTCGGAAATCCGTGGTCCGAGACCCAAAAATTCGTGTCCAAACCTCATCCTCACGCCCTCCACCCATATCTCATCATCATTTCCCCCATCATTGCCTTCTGCACCTCATATCCTGCCTCATTCCCAACATCATTATATTCCTCTCTCCACCTGCCCCCTGTTATCTCTCGTTGGTTGCCAGTGCAGACAGGTCTTAAACAGAAAAGCTTGCACACAGAGCAAGCACGCATGCTGCGCAACGTGCATTCCAGCCGATGCTCCAGCACCAGCGTGCACAGCACGTTCACGCCCGCATCTTCGACTTTACGCCGTGCAGCTCCAACACCCTGGCCGTGGAGCTGGAGATGCGCTTGCACATCGCGTCGACCTGGCTGAGCTGGTGGAGCGCGGACGTGAACTCGAGGTCGCCCAACGCCTTGCGCAGCCGCGGGAGCTCCTCCGTGATCGCCCGCTTGACGTGGTCGGTGTCGGCCACGTAGTCGGACAGCTTCTTGTACTCAACCAGCAAGGCCTCGCAGTCGGAATCCGTCTTGCCCCACTCCCACGACTTGTCCTTCTGGATGCTGGTGCTGATCGTGTTGCACTGGGCGAGGCAATGCTGGTACATGGTGACAGTCTTGCGCGCGGTGGCCATGAGAGCTTTGATGCCGTCAGGTGCCGAGGTATGCTTCGGCTGGTCATCGCCGTCCTTGTCAGCAGCTGCGTTCCCTTTCTTGCCCTTCTTGGTCGGGTGATTGTCATCGCCCTCCGTGGCGGTGCGACCCTTCTTCTTGTTGGCGCCCGCACCAGCCATGCATCCGTCGCTGCTGGCGGCACCTCCAGGCTGATTGGTGTCACCACCCCCGCTGGCCGCCACAGGTGCAACGGCCTGCGCAGCCATGCCACCGCCGCCCGTCTCCAGGCGCCGCCGTTTGGTAACCTCGGACTCCACGTCGTCGGCGGCCCAGATCTGGTATTTCGACCACGCCACCTCGAACGCCTCGTTGAATCCGTCGGTCACGTAGAGCACGCGGATGGACTCCGTGGTATCGTCATAGTAGAACCACGGAGCCCCGAGCTGCAAGCATCGAATGACGTAGCGAGTCGCCTCTGGCGAGTGTGTGCATTTATCTTATGTTGTCATCCTCCGCCTCATCATCATCTTCATCATGGTCGTCATCCTCATGGTCATCCTCATCGAGTACAGTTTTAGTAGTTATCATCATCCACCTCCCCCTCCGCTTCTACATCCTCCTCCTCCTCCTCTTCCTCCTCCTATTCCTCCTCCTCATCCTCCTCCTCATGGTGGCCTGTAGCCACCCCAGAACTCCGCCTCCTTCAAGGTGCGCGACCCTGCCAAGAGGGATGAACTGGCCCTGCTTCCAGGACGACTTCTTGTAGGTCTCTGTCTTGACCTTGCCAGCGCGATAGTTCGTGTACTTCGCCTGGGCCCACGTAGCTCTGAACGCAGCGGCCGCATCGACATCACCCTCCTTCTCTTTGTAGTCCTTGCCGAGTCCATCTGGGTCCGCCAGGCACGCTCGTCGGAACCTGCTCCCCAGCGGATTCCCCTTGGCCCCATTCGCTGGGAATTGGAAGCGTTTCTCCCGCACCTGTTGCCACATGGCGTGATCAGAACGGTCCTTCGGGCTCATCTTGTCGACATCGAGCGTGTCGAAGGCAGCGTCCGCAGCGGCATGTTCGTTCTCATCTTTGCCTGGCATGTCGATCGAGTCGCTGCTGCCCCACTGCACGGCGCAGTGCTTGCTCTTCAAACTCTCCAGCGAAATGCCACGCTCCGAGTGCAAGGTGCCGATCTCCTTGGAATGCATGAGCCTGATGAGCATCTCGTGCGTGCGGATCTCATCGACCACACCTGTGGACTTCAACTTCTCCTGGGAGGCGTGCCAGCTCACCGATGCTCACCGAAAACGGTGAGCAACGGTGAGCCTCGATATCCTTGTCATCGTCATCCGTCATCCTCAGCATCAGCTCCTCAACCTGATCATCAACTCCTCACACACACACACACACACATCATCGTCGTTTGGTGGTGGGCTCCTCGAGCCGCCGAAACGTGTTGTCCACCGCCATGACGTTCTTCTGGCGACTGCCCTTGGGCGGCGTCAGCGGGGCGTCGTCGTCGCTGATCGCGACGCCCTGCTACGACCCCCCAAGTGCCTCATCATCCTCCGTGCGCAGTGCCTCACCGTCTCTGTAGGTCCCCTCATGTCACCCCCATGCCTAATCTTAATCCTCATCCACACCGTCCTCTTATGCGGCGTCATCCTCATCATACACTTCGTCATTCGCCTGTATGTAGCATCATCTTTCCCATCCGATGCATCCTCACCATCCCCATCAACCCCTCAATATGCACAGCTTCCTCACATTGTATTTCTCTCACACATGCACCCACCAGTATCATCAGTATCATCATCCACATCCTTTGTGCCCCTCCTCCCCATCATCGTCGTCATCATCCTTCGCCTCCTCATCATCCTCATCCTCCTCCTCCTCCTCATCATCATCCCCATCATCATCATCATCATCATCATCATCATCATCATCATCAGCAGCAGCAGCAGCAGCAGCAGCATCATCAGCATACTCATCATGGCATGTGTATTGTGGACCCCCAAGGTCCTGACTCCCTGCCACGCCAGCGGCCACGGCAGAGGCCTTCTCGCAGTGCTGCTCGAGGTCGGCGGCGTGCGACAGCGGCTGCACGGGGGTGTGCTGCGCGCACATCGCCTGCAACTCGTTGGTGTCTGGCGGCGGCAGCGCGTCGGGTAGCGACACCCAGCTCGATGCAGCTGGTGGCGTAGGCGGTGGTTGCGCATCAGCTGGTGTGCGCGCTTGCAGCTGCTCTCCTCCAGGGCGGGCGTGCACGCTTGCAGTGGTGCTCCAGGACGGAGCTGCAGTCGGGTCACGGAATGGCACCTCGACGCCCTTCGCCTCCGCCTCCTTGTGCGAGATCTCCAGCACCTTCTCCAGCTCGGCTTGCTCCTTCTGCTGCTGCTCCTCGAGCTCCTTGGCCTCGGCGACTGATGCATCCAACGCCTGCGACAACTCCTGCTCGACGGCGACGCCCTCGGAAACTGCGGGGCTGCTGTCAGTCACCTCGATGGGGCCATCGTCGCTCGCAGCTCGGGGCTGGGCGCTTGCCTCGGCTGCGGGGGCTCGCTGCTGCAGCTGCGCCTTCAGCAACTGCAGCTCCTCCTCCTGCCTGCGGATCACCTCCATCAGGTCGTCCTGCGACTTCGCGTCCTCGCAGTACGTGTCGAATGCAGCCGCATCTGCGGGGATGGTTGCCTCCACATTCATGTCGGTGATCTGGCTGTCATCCTCCACCAACGTCGCATGAGCCACTGATGCACGCTGCTGATCCGCATCCCTCTGTGGCGTCGCCGCCTGCGCATCGCGAGACGGGCCGCCTGCGAGCATGATCCCGATGCGAGTGTCCCAGGCTTTGTGTTTGGGGCACCGCACCCACTGGATGGGCGACTGGGATCGCCGCATATGCTTGAGCCCTAACAGCTATACATACAGTACGGTGGCGGGACGTATACACATGTTGGGGCGCCCAATCCAGGATGTGTCCATGTATGGAGTGTGCGCCCAGGGTGGTAGTCGCCTAGGGTGGGTCGCGGGGTGGGTCGCGAGCGGGGCCGCGGGATGGGTAGTGGGGGTGGGTTGCCGATCTAGATTGGCGCGTGTTGTTATTGACGTTGGTGATGTTGTTGGTGATGGTGTTGTTGTTGGCGGTGTGATTGCCATTGTTGGTGGTATTGCTGTGTTTTGTTTGTTTAGGTTGTTTGCTGGTTTGCTTGTATGTGTGTGGGTGTGCGTGGTTGTGTGTTTGTTTGTTTGACTGTGTGGTCGTGTGTTGTGTTGATTGGTTGCGTGTTTGTTTTTTATGTGGTTGATTGTTCATGTGTTTGTGTGTTTGATTGTGTGTTGTTTGTGTTTTGTTTGATTGTTTGTTTGTCTGTGGCCGTCGTCCCGTGTCAGCCGCACACCCAGTGATAACGCAATGCCGTTCGCCCTCCCTACATTATGCTGTGTGCTTGGCATACGAGTGACCACGATCTGTCAGCTATGTATGATAGCGGTTCACGGCTGGACATTCGCACCGTTCGGATTGCCCACATCAATTCCCGAGACCCCCGCAGAGGTCGAAGGGATATTGGAATCTCGCACGGTCCGAGGCATGATGAACAACCACATGTTACCATCCGAAGTGTCGAATGCAGCATCTTGTATCCAGCTCGAACACGGCATCATATGTCTGCACACTTGATGCCGCAATCCGCATCTGCCGCCTATGTCTCTTGGACGATCGTCGGCGGCAGCGAAACAACAAAAGTTAGCTCGACATATTCGAGCAGCGAACTGAACGCGGGATGGGCTGAGCAGACATCGAGCCATCCTCCGAGCGGTCGGGTGACGGGCAAACTCTGCGCACGCATCCAACTGAATGAACTCACACCATCCGAACCACTCATCCCATCTCGTACTCTCACCTCCCATTGTCACGTTTCTCCTCATCACCATCCCCCTCTCCCAGTATCCACTTGTGTGAGTTCCACTGCACGTGGCGCCGCACATCAGCTTAAATCATGTGCGTGGCACAGCGATGGACTGAATCCTGTGCACGGCGCAGCATCTTAAATCATAAAGGAACCGCCAAGCACGGAGCAGCGGATCGGCGACGAGTCAGGAATGACCGTCGGGCTGCTGGCCGACGCTGGCACCCGCCGTGGCGTCGGCGACGGCGGCGCCGCGCTGGGTTGCTGGCGCACGGGCTTCACATCGTCGGCCTCCTTGGCCTCTGTGCCAGTGTCATGGCCATCCGCAGCTGGTTTCTTGGTTGCAGCACTCGGCGTCGACTTCCCACTCGGCCGCTTCATCACCATAACTGCTTGCAATTCTGTAGCATCTTCGGCATCCCGATCGGACTCAGGAGGCCTGCTGGTCGCGTCGTCCTCGCCCTCCTCTTCCTCGTCCTCGTTACCTGGCTCCTCGGGCTCCTCGGACTCCACCTCCTTGTCATCGACATCGGCGACCTCTGCCTGATCAGCATCTCCTGCTGCTGCGTCTGCTGCTGCTGGTCGGCGCATGGCCGCAGGCCGTTTCATCACCATCGTGTGCTTGTGGTTGTCTTTGAGCCATTTCCTCTTGGCGTCCTCCACCGCCTCCTTGTCTGACGTGCCATTCGCGTACAGCTGACCTTGCTGCACCATGAACTCGCTGGCCGCCTGCAGGTCGGAGTAGCCCGTGATCTGTACTCGCTGGGAGTTGTTGTCCCACAGCGTCACCCACTGCTTGCCAGTCTTGTTGTTGTTCACGATCCTCACAACAATCCTGGCGCCGTCCTTCTGGCCCTCCCACAGAACCGTGTTCATCTTCTTCTGCTGCGGCGCCGCTGCCACGTCGGGATCGTCAACTGCAATGCCTGGCACCATCCATTCCTGGCCGTCGGGCCAGCGCGCGATGATGCCATCTGGCGTGACCGTCGTGGTGCCGTACTCGGGGACAGTCTGGCCAATCTTGATGCGCCATGCAGCCTTGAACGGTGCACTCTCAAGTTTGACAACATATCCCAACCCTGTCCGCCCCAATCCCCACCTCCAAAACAGTCGCATGTTCGACTCAGGTAAGTAATGGCAGCGGGTGTTGGTGGTAGCTGCAGCCTCGGGGCGGACGGGGTAGGGAGGGCAGTGTCAAAAACGTAGTGCAGCCTGGCCTTCAGCTCTCTCTCGAAACCTAGCTGGAAGCCTCCCTCCTCGCCGATGGGCTGGAGTTTGGCTGGGTGTGGTGCCATCACGCGGGCCTTCTTGGGACCTGGCGCGACGTCGCCCTGTGGGAGGTACGGCTGGAATGCCACGAGGTGGCTGTAGAGGAGGAGAATGAGGAGGATAATGAGAAGGAATACGAAGGGGAGGAGGAGGAGGATGAGGAACAAACGGAGGAGGAGAAGGAGGAGGAGGATGGGGAGGATAAGGATGCGGAGGACGATGATGAGGCGGAGGAGGAGACGGACACGGACAAGGAGGAGAGAGCAACTTATGCGCTCATCGATCCTCACCGTTTGCGGTGAGACTCGATGAGCTGAGTAAGCGGAGTAAGCGGGGGTCAACATACACCGCAAATCATAACAAATTGATTGTTGTGGTTGGGGATGAGGGTGGTGATCATTATTATGACGGATAGGAGGGTAACGAGTGATGGAAGGGACAATACGGACCTCTGAGAATCATGTGAGGATGACGAGGAGAATACGACTGATGAGGGGTGTCGACGAGAAGACGGAGACAGATTTTGAGGGACGGGGCTGTTTCCAGCCCGCTGTCCTGCTCCTCGTCCCCTGCGAACGCATCCCTGGCCCACTCCGGCACGGGGTCCCTGGGGAGGGCACAACCCCCATCCGCTCATCGAGTCTCACCGCGAACGGTGAGGATCGATGAGCTCAGGAGGTCATCGATCCTCCTCTTCATCTTCATTGTTCTCATCCTCCTCCTCTGCCTCATCCTCCTCATCATCATGATCATCATCAGCAGCATCATCAGCATCATCGTCATCATCATCATCATCATCATCATCATCATCATCATCATCATCATTCCCCCCCTCCGTCTTCCCCTCCTCATACTCTTCTCCTCCTCCTCCTTATCTACCGCCTCCGCCGTCTCCTTATCATCATCGTCACTTTCCTCATCCTTGTACTCTCCTCATCCTCGTCCCTCTTCGTACCTCTCTCTCCCTCTCCTCATGTCATCATCATCCATCTCCTCGCCATCCTCATCTGCGTCCCACATGGCCTCGACAGGGCCTTGTTCGTGTGGCGCAGCATCGCCCTGGCCATTTTGCCAGCGTCGGACGCCCAGTCGTCCGCGGTGGAGGCCAGCTTCCACTTCTCCTCGTTCATCATGGCGATCCTCATCATGACATCCTGCGGGATGGAGGCATGACCAGCTCATCCCTCACTCACATCGTGCTCCATTGGAAGTTCGGTTTCGTGCTTCCATCCCTCCCTGTCCTCCTTTCGTCGCCCTCTTCCTCCTCCTCCTCCTCCTCCTCATCATCATCATCATCAGCATCATCAGCATCATCATCATCATCATCATCATCATCATCATCGTCGTTGTCCTCAGCATCATCCTCTTGCACCTGCTCCTCATCAAAGCCCTCCTCGTTACTCGTTGACCCTGTGAGTTTCTCCCGCATCGTTGTCATCATCGCATTCGCTGACGTCGCCGAACTTCCCTCCCCCATTCATCCTCATCATCCTCATTCCTCCCCCTCGCTTTACTTAATGTTTTTTTTACCACCCCCGATCCTTGGCCGTAGCTGGTGAAACGCCTCCAGCTTTCACCACGGCGCGCGTGTCCAAGATCATGGAGCGCTGCTTGACCAGCTCGTCGCTGTCCATCTCACCATTGAGATCCGTCGTGTACTTCAGCCTCTCAGCATTCCGTCCACTCCTCGATCAACCACCCCCTCGTCGCTCATATTAACATCCTCCTCCCGCCTTCCTCTCATTCATCCCTCCGCTCGTATTCGTTCCATGTCTACTCCTCCTTCATACCTCCATCCTCCTTGTTTGCTCCCCCGATCCCTCGTCCTTGCCTCCCACCCGCCATCCCTTTTTCCTTCTGCTCTGTTCATTCCTCACCCTCCCTCATCATTATTATCACCTCCTTCCCGCACCCTCTGTACTACATCATGTTCCCTCCTCGATCGCAGCCTCGTCGGCGTGTCGATGTGCTTGCTCCATGCCGCAAACAATGCGTCGATCGAACATGTCGACGCTGGGCGCGCCTGCGCGCTAGATCCCTTGGGAGGCATCGTGCCAAAGTGGCTGAAGAGAGAAGCAAGTGAAAGGTTGGGGTCGAGGCAGGGGAGGGGGCATGACACGCCGAGAGTATGATGGGGGCGACGGAACATCAACGAAACACTAGACCAGATGGGGACATGATAACTCAAACCGTGTTCGAACTATAGTTTTGTGACGATAAAGAGGAGCCATGCCGATGAGAGGCGATGGTTGGTGTCGACGCGCTTCACGCACGCTGATGTTCTAGTTGTTGCTATTATGTATGTGATATCTTATGTCGGGACTATTTATATAGGTCGGGACTAAAAAAATAGTCCGGAAGCTATGTTATAGGTCGGGACTAAAAAATAGTCCTTTTGGACCTCTGGGTAGCGGATGGCTCCGCAGGAGGCGCTGGTGCGGCTACGCTCGCGATCTCCACGCGGGTTGGCCCCGCAGAGTCCGACGAACCTCCGCCCGTGTAGCTTGGTGGCGGTGGCGGTGTCGCGGGTGGCCCCGCTTGGTTCTCAGGCGTCCATTTATTCACCGCCTCCTGGACTGCCCAGAATATCTTAGACTTCAGGGCATCCTTCATATGTGGCCAGGTCCCTTCGGGACACTGTTGGCCCTCCCACCAGCTGTTCAGCGTCCTGTCCACGATCAAACGGGTCGTGTCTTCCAGGAGCTGCTTGTCGAGGTACGGCTCGACAATGTACGTATCGGTCGTGACGGTCATGGACTGTCCCGTCGCGGGTTGCCCCGCTGTGGTTTCGGCGGGTGGCCCCGCACTTGCTCCGGCGGGTGGCCCCGCACTTACTCCGGCGGGTGACCCCGCACTGACGGGGTCCTCTTCGTTCTCCGTCTCGGTGTAGCCATCTCGACTGCTGCGGATTGTGAAGGTGTTCGTGACCGTCTGGCTTTTAGCCCCGTCATACAAACCGCAGGGAATCGCGAGATGTCCCGAGGGAGTTTTCTTCGCCTTCAGGACCTTGGCGCCCCTTCCCAGCTTCAGGGTGTAGTCACCGCTGGGGAAGATAACCTTCTGGTAGCCTGGCTTCAGCACGATGATCGTGCACGTGCTTCCATGGCTCCTAGGCCCCAGATGGCCGGGAGATTGGCACCCGAGCCTTCTGCGATGTTGGAGGCATACTCCTCGATACGGGGGCTTGCCTCATTGGCGTATTGTACCCCGATCTTGAAGTTGCCCATCTTCCGACATATCGCAGCGCCCTCACCGACACCATTGATGTAGAGGGTCTTGCTCAGGGTGCATATGGCAGGTCTGTGATTGTACCTGGCCATAATCTCCTGGAAGGTTCGCGCCGTATTGGCTCCAATGATGTTCACGTTGGACCCAATGTCTAGCATGAACGAGATGCAGGGCATACCGTCTTCGTCAGGAAAGAATGTCCCATTTCGCGCTGCCAGAGCCATTGTACCATGGTCATTGGTGTGGTACGTGATCTGCGAACCGAGTGTACCTTTCAACAGGCGTTGTTCAAGCACCCATTGACTCATGGTTAACTCGGTGCACCACATCTGCTCATATTGGCGGCGCTCCTCCACGGTAATTGGTTCCTGTTCAAGAACCCAATAATTCGCAGATAGTGTGGACATCCATTCACCTCCTGGCGGCAGCGTGTCCGTGTCGTCACGTGCATAGGTCAGCCCCTCTGTATCGATCATGAATGTGGTGTGGAACTGGGCTGCCTCCGCGCTCTCAGCGCTTGCCCGGCTCCTAGCGCTGACCGGGCTTGCCACGCGCGAGGTCCTGGATGATCCAGTTGGCCTTCGAGTCCCGCCTCCGCTCCTGCCACTCCGCCTGATGTTGGCCTCCATTGCCCTCAGGAAACCTGGATTTGGAGGTCCATTTGCGGGTGGCCCCGCTTTGGCGGCGGGAGCCGCTTCAGCGGGTGGCCCCGCAGCTGGGGGCTCCTGTGCTCGAAGCGTAGGCAGGATTGGCATCTGGATGCCTTGCTCTGGCGCTGGCCAGGGGTATGCCTGTGCAGCTGGGGCACGTGCGGATGGCTCCGCCGATTGTGCGGCTCGAGCCTCTAGTGCCTCCACTGCTTCCCGTAGCCGACGCATTTCCCGGGCATCTGCCACGTACCTTTCCTGCTGGCGCGCTTGTTCTGACTCAGCGTCGCGCTGTCCAGCACACGGGAAATGTGCTATAACTATGCCCGGCCCACGACATACAGCGCAGGGGGCCTCGTTCGGCGCACCTGGCCGCTGATTGCGGACGTGCTGCTGTGCAACACGATCCCAGCATATATCGTGGAAGAAGTGCCCACACGCCAGTCTCCACACTATAGTGCCCATCTCGTAGGTGTCCATACAGATTGGGCACTGTGTGAAGTTGTAGTCTGAAATGACTGGAGCAGGCACGTCTGGGCGAGTCCGAGCTTGGCGCTCGAAAGTGGTTTCGCCCTCCCGATATGGCGTCGGTGGCGGCCGTCTATCTGTCCGTTCAGCGGGTGGCCCCGCGTCTGCGGGTGTCCCCGCTTGGGTCTCACGCTCAATCCTTCTCTGGATCGCGCGTTGTTGGCGCAGCCTGGCGTTGTCCCGAGCCTGCTGCCTAGATGCCAGCATCGCTTGCTGCGTGTTGTGCACGTCGCGGATGTAGTCTGGCACGCTGCCCATAGCGGCTGGCACCGCGAGACCAGCTGGCTGAACTACGGTCTCGGGGTCCGTCGGCGTGGGCATGTAGGCGTAGTGCGGCATAGACTGCGCATCGACCGCTCGTGTAAACTGCAAACGAAACATCTCATTGGCAAGATTCCGAGTGTATTCGTTCGCAGGTGGCCCCGCAATCATAGGAGTGTTATTCATCTGCGCGTAGTACTCCGGGTACATCGGCGCGTCCATGGCCTGTGCCTCTGCTGGTCCATGATTGTCCCATCCATATATTGGGTGTGATGCTATTCCTGGAATAAACACCTGTCGATATGGATTCGTGGGATCAGCATTTGGAGCATCTTCAGAAGTCCAGCTCCAGAGAGGCCGAAAGTCGCCATGATTCGTAACATCTATGTTGCGGTTCCGCAACAGGCTGGGCACTCTATCAGCTTGTTGCTGCAGAAAGGTAGCCTGTGCTCTTAAGTTGGCTGCCCGACGTTCGTAGTCTGAACCTTGCTGTCCGTCAGCGGGTGGCCCCGCATGTGCGGGTGGCTCCGCAGGCGTTCGCTCGGCGGGTGTCCCCGCAGCCACTCCTCCTTCACTACCCCTCGGAGTGCCAAAGGGAGTGGTCGCCTGGAGTGCTGCTGCGAGCGCCGGATTCCCGCGAATCGCCTGGAGTCTTTGCCACAAGCTGTTCTCGCTCGTTTCAGACGGCGGAGTCCGAAACGGCGAGCCACCATCTGAACCGCCCATAGGGACAAACCTCGCACCTCCAGCCTGCTGCGGAGGGCGTTGTGGTTGTGGTCCTAGGACGCCTGGTGGCCCCGCAGGAGTGCGCAGGTTCCTCTGCTGTGCGTCTTGGATACCTGTATGCACTGCCCACGGGTCAGCACGATATAGCTGATCGGTCAGTCCAGAGACGTCGGATGGTGTCAAATAGCTGTTGAGGGCCTGGACCCATGTCTGCTGGTCCGGCCTCCAAGGAGATGCCACCGCTGCTACTGGTGTGACCACTTGTTGCCATGAACCGTCCGAGGTGTCTACCGCGGGTGTCCCCGCACCTGCGGGTGGCCCCGCTTCAGGCATGACCTCGTCCTCCTGGGCATTCATCATGAGGACTGTCTGTGTGTCGTACGGTCGTGGAGCAACATCTTGCTCGGTCATGATCAAATTGAATGGGCGACCGTCCGTCTTAGTCCAGCCCTTTAGGTACATGGCGTGATCTTCCATTACACCCAGAGTTCTGTCACACAATTTAAGTGGCAGGTAGTCATCGGTGCGAATCCTGTCCGCGGGTTGGCCCCGCCTCCGCGACTTGTCATAAGCCAGCGGATTGCTCCAGGCTTCGCCGACCCGATATTTCGCAATGCTCACAATCTGGAGGATATGATCGGGCGGTATACGTCCGTCGTGGCCCCGTGTCATGACTATGTCATTTGCTGATCTCCATAGGGAGAAGCCACTGGACAGCATCTTGTTGATGCTGCAGAATATGAGCACCTCCGAGTCAGGACGGATGCCCGATTGAATCCTCGGGTCGCCCGGGAGGTAGGGGCAGCCGTGCACAAATTGGCGCCCCCCCTTCCTTTTAGGGTTGTCCTGTGCGAGGCATGAAAGGCCATTAGCAAGGATGTCCTTGACATACTCCCACTGTGTCCCGTGGATGAAATATACTGGGTCGTCTGGTTCTTTCATCCATGTTGTGATCGGCTTATAAAGCGACTCGGGACAGTGGATGCCTGGACTGCTGTGGCCGTTCGTGGCTCTGATGAAGTACTGTGGCCTGCGTGCCGTTGGTCGAAACCTGGGAGGCAGCAGCATGCTGTCATCAACGCACTTCATCTGGAGCCTGCCCTTCTGCATGCCGTGATGGTCAATCATCTCACAGCAGTTTAGCAGCACCCAATACACGTATGACGTGTGGGGCCTGCCCTTGATCAGCACCTCGTGCATTTCACGATAGCCTTTCCACTGATCATTTTCAGTCCAGTTTGTCAGCAGATCGTCAACAACAACCCAGCCATCGTATGGATCGAAAGTGCTAATCTTTTCGAAGTGTCGGCTGAATCCGTCCTTCCAATATGGACTATGGCGTAGGGCTGTAGAGAACCATATTGACACCTTGGTCATTTGCCCTTCGCGCGGCAAAGTCGGATCCATGCCGAACCTCTCCATGACCTTCAGGAGCTCTGCTTTATGCTGCGCAACGCGTAGTGGCGGCCTGTCTCGCAACATATTTCCCACGGTTTGTTGTTCACGTTCCCAGTCGTTGCGGCACTCGAAGTTACGACGATCAGGGCAATTAATGACCTCGTATCGGTCCGTATCGTCTCGAGTGACTCGTGGGTTTATGGTGCGCTTCGGGCCTTTGCCTTCAATGCCTTGCCAGTATTCCATGGCTCCCAGAGGGATGTTCCTAAGAACAGACATTACTGGCTGCCAGCGTGCGGGTGGCCCCGCTAATGCAGCTGGCGGCGCTTTAACGGGTGGCCCAGCAGAGCCTGCGGCTGACGAGGCAGCTCCAGCGGATGACTCCGCGCCAGGGTGCGGGTGACCTTGGTCAGCAACTGCATCATCGGCTAGTTTCTGTCGGTCGCCAAATTCTTTGAGGACTTTGAAGCGTTCTTCTCTTGAGAGAGTGCCTTCTGCGGGTGTCCCCGCTGCTGCAGCTGGCGCCGCTTTAGCGGGTGGCCCCGCAGAGCCCTTGTCCTCCTTAGCCTTGGCGGCCGCTTCTGCCCGCACCGACCTCATCCCAGCTTCGGGCTTCGGCTGCGCTTTCATTCGTGCCGAACCTGGTCGTGGTGCAAGGCGCGGCTGATGCAGAGTTGGAGTCCAGTCACCTCGGAAAGCTGCCTGAGGCTTGTCGCGAACTTCGTCCTTGACATCGCCTTGGGTCGCCGGTGGCATCGGGGTCGATGGTCCAGCAAAAGCCTTCCTCCTCTCCGTCACGGACAGACCGGGAGGATCTACCGGCTCAGGGTCGTCCGTCTTGGCGATCCCTCTGGCCTTCGCCCGCCCCTGTGTGCCTTCGGGGCTCTTGGACGGGTGCCTTTTCGCAGGAGTCGGTGAAGACGAGGAGTCGGCTTCAGGTCTTGGAGGTGGTCTGCTGCCCTTGCCCGGTTGTGCACCAGGAGGGTCTCTAGGAGGGCCTTCTGGCTGGCCATGATCATGGATGATCTGCCTCATCTGGTCGATGTCGGCAGTACCTTTTATGGCCAGCTTGTACTTGCCATTTTCATGGCGGTGAATTACCCTCGTGCAAAACCACTTCTGCGCCGAAGAGCTGCAGTACCAGCAGGCGCATCCATCAGGGAATGGATTCTCTGAGCCGTCTTCCGCCGCCCATTCTTCATTCAGTTCGGTGTGGTCAGTGCCGGCGGCGGACCCAGCAGCAGATGCAACAGCTATCCAATCTTCGTCCGCGGACCCAGCGGCTGGCGCCGCGTCTGCGGGTGACCCCGCTTCTTTGCTGGATCCTGCGGGTGACCCCGCCTCTTTATGGAATCGGCGGTTCCATTCCTTGAGGCGATGGTCATTGGGAAGCTGTACCCAATTTTCCCTGACGATGTTGGCCACCTCTTCGGTCATAGGGACGCGATCGGCTTCGGTGATGCGCTTTCCTCCTCCAGGGACCTCCTTGTTAGGATCATGGACGTTGCCAGCGTCATCTCCATGAGACCAATTCCACGGGGTCTCACCGTGATGAGGACTCCTGGAGGGGCGGTCCATCGGACAACTGCGCATGTGACCTTTGAAGGGCTCGCACTGACATACTTGTTTCCTGTATGTCTTGCGATCGTTGATGATCTCCTGTTTCTTAGCCCTTTTGTCCCAAGCCTCTGGCGTTTTGGTCTTGCCACCCTTGGTACGTATTATCATGCCAGTTTCGTCCCTTTTGGTGCAGTACTCCTTAGAATACCAGTGGCGGATCACGTCCATCGAGTAGCCGGGGTACCAGTTGATGTACCAATCCGGCACGTGCTGAGCGGATACGCCAACGGAGTGCTCAGTACTGTACGGGTAGCCCGATGCATCATGTGTAGGGCGTCTGGGAGCTGAACGGCTCCTCCTGCGGGCTGGCCCCGCTGACGCACTACCACGTTCCATTGGCCTTTGATCGTCATGCTCTGAGTCTCGGGGAGGCGATGGTCGTCTGTCCCTCTTGGCGTAGCGCATGTCCTCCGAGTCCTCTGAGCTGTCCTGGACCATGAATACGTGTTGATACGGGCTTCGGAAGTACCCGATGTCGTTTAACTGCTCCATCGTGAGGTCGTTGAGGTCCATCTGATCGCAACCCTGCATAAATACATCCATAGACCAAGCGGGTGGCCCCGCTGTTGCGGCTGACGTCACTTCGGCGGGTGACCCCGCTAGAGCCTGGAGTGCTGTCAGCATCTGAGGTGCCGACATGTCCGAATCCAGGTATGGACGCAGCCGTGCAGCCCCTGGGCGCGACAGCAGGTCGTTCATGGTTATCTGCTGATGTGCTGGCGCACTCAGGAGCCGGATTGCTTCTGCGACCTGCTCTTGGAGCATGTCCTTATAGTCCTCTTCGGCCTCTTCGGAGTCAGAATACGCGGGATGGCCCCGCATTTCGTCATCAGCGTCTCCCGCCTCCGAGCCAGCTCGCGAAAGATCTGGCAGCAACGGCATGCCAATCACCTGCGGTGCCAGCGCGGCGGTGAGCTCTTCCTCGGTCGCCGGGACGGTCTCAGCTTCGGAGACCTCGTCGCCGGCGGGTGGCCCCGCTGGAAGACCGAACCAAGCATTGAACGCGACCTCGTCGACTTCGTCCCAGCCGTGGAGCTCGTCGAAGAGGGTCACTGCGTAGTCTTCCAGGGCTACGGTTACTTCAGCGTAGCGGGCCATCACGTAGTACGTGGAGGAGCCCGCAGCGGGAGCCGCTTCTGGATTGACGTAAAACTCGTAGTCAATGTAGTCTATGTCATCCATAAAAGAATTTTGAGCCAAATGTACGGATCCCTTTCCTTTCCCCTTCGGGCATTGATCGCGCAAATGCTCTGTGCTACCGCATGTATGACACTTCATAGTATTGCCAGAAGCGTCCCTAGGGTTGCCCCTCCGCCCTTTTCCCTTACCGGAGGTCCGCCTGTGACCCCGACCTTTGCCTCCGATAAGAACTTCTTCAAAGGCTATATCAGTTAAGGACGTGAGGAAAGCAGTAATACCCCTACCATGCATACGGCGTCTGCGACCCCCTTTGCCACGACCCTTTCCAAATCGTTTGAAATGTCGGCGTACTGCACGTCTCACCTTTCTGACTGGTTTCTTCATAAAGCGCCTCCAACGGCGTTTTGATTTGCGATAAGCCATAAAAGCGGCTTCCGCTCTTTGTTGTTCAGAAAGGTGAGTGTCATCCGCTGGATAGTCATTACCAGCAGAGACTATGCCATTGTGCTCATCGTCAGATGAGGTATCTGTGTCAGTGCCAGATTCAAACGGTGAGGGTGGCTGAGACCATTGAGCGGATGACTCCGCTTGGCCCCAGAGGGTTGTGCCCGAGGGCGGGCTTGCAGTGTAGGCGGCGCCTGGCGAGTAGTTCGACCAGGCGTTCGCCTCAGCTGCCTCTGCCGATGCCTGGCCAGTCTGCCCTAAAAAGGCAGTGGCCTCGTTGGGCATATCGGCTGGGTCAGCCCAGGGATTTGGCTCGCCAGGACCAGCGGGTGACCCCGCAGTCGTGGCGTAGACACCTGCATGTGAGTGGTGCCCTGCGAAGATACCCGCAATGTTGCCAGGAGAGCGCTGTGTCCGTAGTTCCTCATCCTGGTCAGCAGCCTGTCATAGTCTGCTTGCGTTCGGGGCATCTGATGATTAAAGGGCTCCAGCAGGTGTTGGGCTCGTGACGCGCCAACGCCTAACGCTCTGAAGAGAATCAGCGTTAGGATCTGAAAGTTGGGGATGACAAAGCCAACAGAGTTAGCCTCGTCACGGGCCATCTCGAATCGAGCTAACACTGAGTCGATTCGCTCGCCCCTTTCGACGCGAAAGTCGATAAGGGCAGTGCCAGAGTTGAGCTGGCGCTCATCTTCCAGATTTTCAAATTTGGTGCTCAGTAAGTACAGTATATATGTTACTGCATCCGTTGGCTGTCCATTGACAGTTACACCATAATTGATGATCTGGGAGGGGACCTGCATGGCGATACGACGAGCAAGACCTTGAAGGCCTCGTTGTAGTGCTGCAGCTTGTTGTGGTGGTGTCATATTGCCGCTCGTTACGTTTAACCATGCATGTACTTCGCGAACATATTCGCGAAAAGGCGTAGTACCGGCAGGGTCCCACGAAGGGCCGTAGTACGCGTGTCGTCCATCCCCTGCCGCATGTATCCCACAGCACATCCCATTATTACCCACAGAATGCCGAAGATAGTTATCTTAATCCAGTGCATGTGCATTTCGGCTTCGGTGATTGGTTTAGGCTGTGGTTTGTCAGGCTCTGGCGTAGTAGCCGTGAGGCGCCTGACTGGCACGGGATGCAGGTGGCCCCGCTGCGGGTAGCCCCGCAGGGTGACCACGTTCTCGATCGAGTTGCCGATTGGCATCTGGTGGAAGTCGGGAGTGAAGTAGCGCAGTGAAGTAGGAGAGAGCGTCTCGAGTTCGCGGGTTGCCCCGCTAGCTCGATCGCGGACTGGCTCCGCTCCTCGCAGAGCCGGCGCAACATGGTATTCCACCGTAGTAGTAGTCCACCAAGTTGTGCCGTGGATTACAGGAATCAGAGCGAGAGCCAGCCACACGAGAGTGTAGCCAGCTCCGCTACCAAGTCGAAAACAAGCTGGTAAGCTTAGGTATGTGTTACGCTTTAAGCGTTGCCATATCCCAGGCTTTGGCTCATATCGCATGAGCAAGAGAGCAAGACGAAGCATGGGATCTGGAGTAAAGGATAGGATGGGCATCGTCAATGGAAAAGGTATTTTCCGATCTCAGATACAAGTCGTGCGCCTCGGTGAGGCACAATCACATATTTGGCCGGGCCCGGCTTGAGCCAGGCACGGCAGCGGTACATGCTCGATTTATACCTCGCCTTTAACCTTCTCCGTTTAAAGTCCTCCCCTGACAGGCCAGGACTTGTGTTGTCATCAACAGATGCTTTTTATTATCAGAAAGTACATACACATATCCGCCGATCCGGCGTGTGAGTTTCAAGGAGTCTCAGCTACAGCCTCGAGGCTGAGCCTCAGCCTCTGGGGAGGTTGCCGGGGTGGCTCTGCCGGGGAAGGAGGGATGGGGGGGGGGGGCGAGTTTCCAGCGGATGCGGGGCGCTGCTTTCACAGAAGGCTCTAATCTCGAGGATGCGCTGGAAGCGTGGCCGCGGCCGCAAAAGTCTCTGAGGACGGTCTAAGAAAGTCCCGAGACCCAGAAGGATCGCCCGAGCACGCCCAAGATGGCCCCAAGACGGCCCAAGAGCCTTGCAAGACGTCTGAAGAGGCCTCCAAGAGGCCTCCCACGATGGCCCCCAGAGGCAAAAATCGTTGATTCCCATTGGTTGTTTCAATGTTTTTGGGGCTGTCGCTTTTTTCGGCTTTCCGACGCTCCAAGACGGCCCAAGAGGCCCCCAAGACCGCTCGAAGACGGCCCAGGAGGCCCCCAGACAGTCCCAAGACGGCCCAAGAGGGCCCCAAGGCGGCCCAAGAGCCGCCCAAGACGGCCCAACAGGCCCCCAAGACGGCCCCAAGAGGACCCAAAAGAGGGACGAAAAGCGGAAAAAATCTAGCCTTCCAGCCCACGAGGCCCCCAGGAGGCCCCAAGAGCCTCCAAGAGGGCCTCCGAAAGCCCCCAAGAAGCCCCCACGACGCCCTGACAGGCTCCTAAGATGGCTCAACAAAAAGCCCCAAGAGGGCGTCCTTGCGCCGATAGGCTCGCCTCCACCGCTCGCACCACATCGTCCAGGCCACATGTTTCGTAACAAGACTCCGTACAAGACGTATTGTGAGTTTCCAAAGTGATCGGCATCCTGTATGGAATTTTCATGTCATTATTATTTCCCGTCCCCACGGTCACTGCAAGCACCCTGCCGTTGATAGAACCACTGTTGCGAGATGGCTCTATTGACCCAACTGCATTCCTACGCCCTGTCGAAGGTAACCCGAGAAGTTTGTGCGTTTGAGTGTGCGCCCATAATGTCTGCGTCTGGAGAATAACACCGAGCGACCCGGATCGGCGGTACTGGCCGAAGGCCACCACAATATATATATAATATATATATATATATATATATATATATATATATATATATATGTGTGTGTGTACACTCCTCGATATGTGCGTGTCATCCTTGTGCGAATCTTCTCTGTATCGCTCCGATGTCAACGGAGGCTCCCCGAAGGGAGTCCGCCTCGGACAGGCCGGGGCTCTGAGCCCCGCAGCCTGCGGCACCGGGCGCTCCGAGAGAGCGCTCGCGGGCGCCTCGCCAGCAGCAGCCACCAGGGCGCCCGCGGGCTCGCGGCCAGCACCTCGAAGCGGGTGACGGCCTCCTCGGCGGCGCGGCGGGGGGCGGGGCTGCGGAGCCTCGACGCTGCCCGAGGTCCCGGGCCCCCAGCGTGTCTGAACATACAGTCGGGGCGTTGACCTAAGGAACCCTAAATAAGGAACGAGGCCTCTTTTTCCCATAAGTTAAGCTTCGATTTCCTGTCGAAAACATAAGGAAAGCCTGAGGCAAGCTGTGAAACACTTAAGGAACGCGGAGCCCCTTCCCAACGATAAGGGTTCCTTCTTCAGGGCCCCGACTGTAATCAAAACAGATTGTTGTTCGTGGTCTGTGGCGGCTTGGGGGGGGCCCCCGCGGGGCCCCCGGAGCGTCGGCAAAACTGCATGGGAGGAAGAGGCAACGCCTGGGAAACGGTCCAGGGCTACGAGGGCCCCGCACGGAGAAGCAGCACGTCAGAGGTCTGGGCTTCTGTCAGGGAGGCGCGAGACTCTGAGGGACAACGTTGGCGGGGGACTCGGAAGGGGGAACCGATCGGCGATAGGCCCCCGCTAGCGACTCCGCACGTTTCACTGAGACGACCGCTACCACTACGAATAATAACACGACGTCTGCGAGTAGTAGTAGTAGTAGTAGTAGTAGTAGTAGTAGTAGTAGTAGTAGTAGTAGTAGTAGCAGTAGCAGTAGCAGTAGCAGTAGCAGTAGTAGTAATAGTAGTCGTAGTCGTAGTCGTAGTCGTAGTCGTAGTCGTAGTCGTAGTAGTAGTAGTAGTAGTAGTAGTAGTAGTAGTAGTAGTAGTAGTAGTAGTAGTAGTAGTAGTAGTGGTAGTAGTAGTCGTAGTAGTAGTAGTAATAATAAAAATACTAATAATAATAATCAATAATAATAATCATAATAATGATAATAATAATAATAATAAGTATAATAATAGTAATGCATAGGCGGGTGGGGGTCGATGCACCACTCTGAGCCTCAGCATGCCCCCCCGACTCTTGCCCCCGAGACTCGGGTCTGGGGGGCTCGAGCTGGCCTGACCGGGCCGTCAGGAAAATCACACGGCGCAGCGCGTAGAATCGCGTGGCGTAGCCTGCAGTCCGCCGCGGGCTCTCGCTGCAGACAGCTCACGGAAACAGCGGGCCGTCGGAACTCACGCGCCAAGACCGTCAGAACGCGGTGGCAGGCCAGAGTTCTGGCAAGCCGGAGGGGGGAGGGAGGGGCATGGCGGGTGAGTATCGATTAATCGATCCCCATTCCCGGCGGCGTGGGCTGGACCCCGCTGGCCGATTTACCTCCCTAGACGGGGATACAGGTCGTTCTCTTCGGGTTTCGAAGGGGTGTATCCCCAACTGGGGTGGCAATTTGGTGGGGGTCTCGAAGGGCATGGAGATGGGGATGGGGATCGGTGAAACGATACCGAGCGGGGGCGACCCCCGGGAGAGGAGGGCTGCGGCGAGGTGGGCAGGGACAACGGGGGGATTGAGGCTCGTGGCTCGCGGGGGGTGCAGTCGTTTCGAGCGAGTGCTTCCGGGGAGTGCCTGGGGGCTCTCGCCGCCACGGCGGAGCGCAGCTCGGAGATCTGGTCAGAACGGACCTCGGGAGAGCGCGTTCTTCTGTTGTCGGCGATGACGGGCGTCCAGAGGGGGGGTGGATGACGCAACGCCCCCCCCCCCCCCGCCGTGTGTTCCAGCACCACAGCTGCGCCCGCGCGCACGACGACGATGAGCGACGAGCGAGGAGCGACGAGCGACGAGCGACGACGACGAGGACGACGGCGACGACGCGAGCAACATGTAGGCGGCGATCTGCCCCACAGCGCCTGTGTACACCACAATGCTCGCGTGCACTACAACGCTTGTGTACATCACATGCCTGCGTACACCGCAACAGCCGTGTAAGCCGTGTGGAACGTAGCGCCTGTGTACACCAAGTCCTTGCGTTCACCACAGCGCCTGTGTACACCACAGCGAATGTGTACATCGCAGCAGCCATGTGCAACACAGCGCCTGTCGACACCACAATGTTTACGTGCACCGCAGCGCCTGTGCACATCACATCGCCTGTCTACACCACAACATCCGCGTGCAACGCAGCGCTGGTGTACACCAGAGCGCCTGCGTGCACAGGACAGGTACAAGGAGCATGTCGGTGAGGATCTGCTGCGGACAATAAAAAACGCCACGGCAGGGAAGTGCTGATAATCGAATGCGACGTTTTTCCCTCCTCGTCTTCCTTCTCCTCCTCGTCCTCGTCCTCCTCCTCTTCCTCCCTCACCCTTCCCCCCTGTCGTGCGGGTCGGAGGTACAGCGCGCGTGCGCATCTCAGCGTTAATGGTCTACTGGACCACATCAATTGGTTCTCGGACGGCCGATTTAACTGGAACCTCCTGGACGCAAGTGAGAGTTAGGATGACGCCGGCGGACTCCGGAGGACTCGTAGATTCCAGCGGCGCTCTTTTTTCCATAAGGATTTCTTTCCAAATCCTATATAAAGAATGTCCACTGGCGTCCATTTTAGCATGCGGATTGCTTATAAAACAGATCAATATGACTATATATATATATATAACAGTGGTGCTTTGTTGCACACGGTTGCTGTGCTGAACACCAGCGCCATGGTGCACACAAGCGCTGTAGTGCACGCAGCCATTGTGGTGTACACTGGTGCTGTGTTGCACACGGCGGATGTGGTGTACGCAGGCGCTGTGGTGTACACAGGCGTTGTGGTACAGATCGCCACCGACATGCTGCTGCTACCCGTCTCCGGTCATTCCTACGTATTCCCAGACGCCGCCGGCGCGAAACGTGACCTTAGCGGCCCCGTCCCCCCCCCAAATGATTGCCGTCATCGGCCCGAATAAAAAAAAACAAGCTTCAGCTGCGTCCGTGCGCACGCCGACGATGAGCGACGAGCGACGAACGACGAGGGACGACGACGACGACGACGGCGACGAGGGCGGCGACGGCGACGGCGACGGCGACGGCGACGGCGACGACGACGACTGCGGACCAGACTCCTATGCGGATTCCTCTGCGGACACCTGTGCGGATCACGATGCGCACGGCGGCAGTGCCCGGAACGCACTGGGGGGGGGGGGAGCGTTGCGTCATAGGGGGGGGGGACGAAGCCGGGTGCCACGACGCCCGTCATGCCCCAGGCAAGAAAGAAACGCGCTCGGAAGCGTCGGGGGATGCGCTCGGAGATGCGACACGGCGCAGAGGTTTGAGAGAGGCTTCTTCGCCAGGAAGAGCGGCGAGGGAAATAATAATAATAATGCAATAAAAATCATAAGAAGAAGACGAAGAAGAAGAAGAAAAAGAAGAAGAAGAAGAAGAAATACTCCGTGGGGGCCATGTCCGTCCATCAACTAGACATTCAAAGGCCCCAGAAACTATCCTCACGAGGAGGATCCAAAACGTCGGGGGACGCTGGCCCCGAAGCTACACCGAAAACTGGTGCACCGCCCGAGGGAGGCAGGGAGGAAGGTACCCACTGCCTCGGAGACAGCCGGGGAGTCTACACTGCATGGACCTTGAGAAAATCAGTCAAGAAGAGGGATAAAGGCAAATCTGTTCAAAATCGGTCCCGGGACCCCTCCCGGAAACAACCTGGTGCAAGGTTTCATCCCAAATCCGCTTTTGCCAGCCCGTGGGCCCGAAACCGTCCCCTGGCGACCGAGAAGGACAAACCACGCCTTCTCGAACCCCATGCACCTTCAACCTGCCCCTCCCCACCCTCCGTGCTGGTCGGAAGCAGTGATGGGCAACCTGAGACCCACATCTGGCCCCAACCACTGCCCACACCCCTGTGTGAGGTGGACTGCCTGGCTCCGCTCTGCCCCCCCAAGGCCCCGCTGCCCCCGCCCCTGCGGGGGGGCAAGGGGGGCGAGGACGAAAGGGAGGCAGCTCTCTGCGCCGCTCTCTCCCGAGCCCGGCGGGCCAAGCTATCTCGGGTGTGGTGGATCTGCTCGATGAGCGCCCCGAGAGGAGTGCGTGGTGCAATTATTACCCCTACCCTTGTCCAGGGTTGTTTGTCGCCCACCGCGGTTAAGGTTGCTTTGCGCTGCGATGGCAAAGCCGCTCCATCAACATTGCGGCCGAACTCTGTCAATTCGAGGTCGCTTTGCCCAAGAGACAATGCATTGGCGCGCGCGTTGCAAACATCTGACAGACAAATAATTGGGCCAAAGGACTCGTCCACCTGACTTTGGACGCGCGCTGGCGAAAACAACATATCATGAGCAATCAGGCTAATCCAATGGGGTGAGATCAGCTCGCGCAGTAACCTTGAAGGGGAACGCCGCCGAGATGGGGACCTCCCAAATTGTCTGAACTCACCCCCGAGCTGATGTGCCCCCAACGGTTTGGGGATAACTGTTTCAGACCAAAGAGAACTAACACAGCTATCCCCAAACCATAAAACCCCTTGCCCCCACAGACCTGTAAACGCACACGCGTCGAGACACGTGCCCCCAGGAAGCCTCTCGCGAGGCAACACTACAGAAGAACCATGTGTAAGCAATTATCCCCGAACACATTCCACGTCGCCTGCCATGCGAGCAAGCGCGCCGCGGCGCAACCGTTTCTGCTCAGCGCTGCCGAGCAGAATGACGAGCCCCTCACCCAAGCTAGCAGACAATTCGTTTGGCGAGTTGCAGCCTCCCCAAACGAGAGGCGCCGGCGTTTGAGCCAAGGGCGCGCGCGTGCCTTTAAAAAACACGGCGTGCAACCTGCGAGACTCTTCCCCCGGACAAGGGTCGGGATACGTATCTCGCGGCGGAAAGGAGAGCGGCGCCTCCGTGTGCACGCGCACGTGACAAACAGAACAGCAACCATGATGAACCAGCGGCAACACACACACACACACAAACGGGATGGGCAGGGTTGAGGACCAGCCGACGGGCCGGGGCGGTGCCTTATGGGAAGATGCCGAGATCGAAGGCTTACCCTCGCCAGGCCCACTGCGGCCAACCCCCGCAGACACTTGCCAGCACGGACGGTGTGGGCCAGAAGAGGATGGGTTACGCTTAGGTCGGGCGTGTCCCTGTACAGGCTGATTTTGAAGGAACCATTTAAAACACCCCAAACATATGCAGAAATACTCTACAATACCAACAACATCGTCCCCTGACGATGTTTGGACTATTTCTGAAGATGCCTCCTGTAGAGCGATAGGCCCGACTCATGGCTGCGCTTGGACTGACAACCCTGGCAGCGGCGCTGGCATCGGAAGGGTCGCCAGCAAGAGCCGGCACGCTTGGGTCAGGGGGACGTAAGACCTGGGTACAGGGGACTCGGAAATCCCCGACGTGGTCGTCAAAAAAATGACGAGGCCGAGCCTGCATTTGACGAGGCCTCCCGCTGCAGACATCCCACGAAACTCCTCCTCGTCAAAATCCGAGGCGCGGTCGTCAAAAAACGATGGCGAACTCGAGTCCTGGCAAACCCGGGTCTTACGCTCCCCCGATTGAGGTGAGCTTCCTGGCGAAGTCCTGGGCAGCGCGCAGAGCTTCAGCGGTCGAACCGGCGCGCTCGGGGCGAGCCTTGTGCCAGCACCGCTGGTAGCTCGTTTTCCGCGGCTGCTGCGAGAGGGCGCCGCCTGGCGTGCGCTTCCCGACAGCAGCGCCGGCAGCGTGGAATACAATTGACTACCTACCAGTCCACCCCAACCCAACCCGAAGACCCCAATTTCAGGTTGGGGGGGGTACGGGCTCCATATGTGTTTTTTCAGTGTTCCCCGACCCCCCCCAACTGGAAATGGAGGGCAAATTGAGGCCTTCGGGTTGGGTTGGGGTGGTTTGGTGGGTGGTGAACAATGGAACCAAGATGGCAAGTTCACGAAACTCACGGGAGGGGCAAGTGCATGACACGGGACGGGAGAATCACGGGCCCTGGAAACGACAAGGCCGTTTTTGCTACCGGTTCCGTTCTGCCGTGTTTTTGCCGGTTCCGACGCCGTTTGTTCACCGGTTCCGTCGCCGTTGTTTGACCGCTTCCGGCTCCGGTTCCAATCCTGGAGCCGTTTTTTGTTGCCGTTTCCGGTCGCGTTTTTTTTTGTCGTTTCCATTTCCAAGGGGCATTTTTTTGGAAATGGTGAAAAAACGGCCCTGCCGTTTCCGGGGTCCACAAAGGGCCAGAAGCGCCCCTACGATAGCCCCAGAGGCCCCCCCAGGACTTCCGGGGAGGCACCCACGGCCTCCCGCGCACCCCACCAACGGGGCCCCGAGGGCCAAAGGGGACCCGGCAATCGCACGCGAGAAGCTGGGGTCATATGTTTGGAAACGGTGAAAAAACGGCCCTGCCGTTTCGGAGACCCGCTCGCACTGCAGCACGTGTCGAGCCCGCACGCTCGGCCGGAGCATCCGGGCAACCTCTGGTGGCACCGCTGGCAAAAGGGCTGCTCGCCGGTATGCGAGTAAGATCGAGTGCGAGCAGCGCTGGCGCATACAAGGGCACCGCGCGCGAGAACCAGCACGTTCGAAGAACCCCACATCCTGCTTACAGTCAGGGCGTTGACCTAAGGAACCCCAAATAAGGAGCGAGGCCCCTTTTTCCATGAGTTAAACTTCGATTTCCGATCCGAAACATGAAGAAAACCCGAGGCAAGCTGTGAAACACTTACGGAACGCGGAGCCCCTCCCCAACCAAAAGGGTTCCTTCTTCAGGGCCCCGACTGTACAAGCGCACCGCGCGCGAGAACCAGCACGTTCGAACAACCCCACATCCTGCTTACCTCCCTCCTCCCTCCCCGCCAGCTCCGTGGCTTGTCTGCTTCCTCCGCGTCCTACAGTGTCCGCCTGATTGTCCAGCGAACACTCGGGGGGGGGGGGGGGGGGAAAGGGGGAAGAGACAACACCATGACAGAGCACACACCGTGAAGCAATCCTGAGAACACTGCCAACGCAATCGAAACAAAAGGGTCGCTAAGCAATCCCACCGCTGGACGGTTTGCCCCTGGCCGTCCTACACATATTGTTTTATTACACTATCTTGTAAAAAGCTCCTCCCGACGACCACGACGAAGACGCGGAAGACACCCAGGGCAAAAACGCACCGAGCATGAGGTGTGCTGGAACACCTGAATGGCAAAGCTAGGGAGGGATACACTCAGGGGGGAACCATCAAACTGAGATCGGCGATGCATCGTGGATAGATTGGCGATCGGTCCCCGATAACGATGTCGTCCGCTCCTGGATGGGGTGGGCTATCGGGCCCCCATCTGCGATGAACGGGCGATAAGGGCCCGATGCGCCTTCCACTGAGCCTATCCCCCCTGAAGTTGAAAGCGAGAGAGACGAGACGACGACGACGAGGAAGACTCGCGGGGCAGAAGCGAACCAAGCATAAGGGTGTGCTGGAGGACGCCTTACGAGATGATGTTCCAATCCGCCGAGATGAGTGTTTCACTCCGCGGCTCCACAGGCACCGCTTCCATGGGGGCAGGTTGTTTGTTGTTTGATGATGTGTTACATAATATGGGGTGGTCCTTTCCATACATGAAATACATTTGATCTGGAACCACATTAACGCACTGTCGAGTGGCGTGTGGGATTCGTGTCCTATGTCGCACGCTAACGGTCCATACCGTCCAAAACTTTACACACCGATTCTATCGTTTGTCGAACTGCTCATCACGTTTCATGACTTGCGCACATCCCCACTAACTGTTCAAAACTTGCACAACTGGATGAGCCGTCTCATAGACGGCAACAGCTCTCGCATACTGTCTGATTGGTGTCGAGCGCGCGGAAGTGCAGGCCGCTGCTCACTGCAGCGAGGCACGGCCCTCACTCCCTTTGCACGCCTCCTGGCATGCCCCGCTCCCTCCCCCCAGCTGTACTATCGCATAGATGTGGCAACGCGTAGTTGAACGCACGCGTCTATCCATACATAGACATATACATATAACCACACACGCATATATATATACACATACACATATATATATACATATATATGTATGTCTATACACATAAAGATATGGATTCAGACGCTCGCGCGTGTATGTAAACACGTGACGGTGACGGTGACGGTGCCCGCAACAATGTCAACGCGAGGGGACTAAAGCGGGGCGGGGCCGGGACGCCCGATGTACATGTATAACGAAACCGTGTGAACATGTAATGTAAACACGTACGTGTATAATATGTACGGCATCGTTCCCTGCACCTACCACCGTCCCGTCACCTACGGCAGGTTCGTGTCGTGCCGACCCCAGCGATGGTTTCTGTCACCTCGGGGATCGTTCAACCTTGAACGATCGGCCGCTGCCGCAACGGTCGATCGTTCAACATCGATCGATTCTGGGTCGCCGGCGGCGTTCAACCTTGAACGCCCGCGCTGGGGTCGCCGCTGGTCGACACCACGCAAACCTACAGTACATCTCTCTCTCTCTCTGTCTCTCTGTCTCTCTCTCTCTCTCTCTCGCTCTCTCTACCCCCTCTCTCTCTCCTCCCCTCGCCGCCTCAAGGCTCCCGCCCCCCAGCTCTTCCCGCAGGGGCCCCGCGCGCCCCCCCTCTCCCCCCCTTCTCCTCCCCTTCCCGCGGGCCCGCGGCGGCTGACATCAGCGGGCGCTCGCGCCCGCTACCGTGCAGAAGCCCGGGGCGCTCGCGCCACGAACCTCTCGGCGAGCGGTTGACTACCTACCAGACCACCCTAACCCAACCCGAAGACCCGAATTTCGGGTTGGGGGGGGTAAGAGTTCCACATGTTTTTTTTCGATGTTTCCCGACCCCCCCCCCCACTGGAAATCGAGGGTAAATCTGAGCCTTCGGGTTGGGTTGGGGTGGTTTGGTGGGTGGTGAGTAGAAGCCCGGGGCGCTCGCGCCACGAACCTCTCGGCGAGCGGCGCTCACGCCCGCCAGCCATCGGATGCAAACACAATGAAGCGTCCGTCACCATGACCACGACCATCGTAGTGTCAATCTCCGCAGGCACGCGTCCGCCATCGCACCAGCCGCACCAGAGTCTAAGAAACATCCAGGTATCACCAGGGTGTCGCCAGGGTTATGGGGTTCGAGGCCAGCCAGACCGGGATATCCTCGATGTTGACAAAATAAGGGAAAAAGTGCAAGCACGCGCATGACACGATGGCACGAGTGTGAAGTATGTACGGATCGAGAGTGCATAATTCATAGTTGCGCGAAGCGCAATTGTGAACTAAGTCCAACGCGGAAGGACAGGTACGAAACACATGTGAAACCGAACGCACATCTAAAGCGTGAGAAACGTGTGAAAACAAGTGCGAACCATGTACGAAGTGCACAACCTATATGACACAGTATCTCTCTTACACTTTTCTCACACTTCAGATTTCTGAACTTCTGTACGTCGTACCTCTGCACGGCACCTCTGCACTTACACTTCGGCATGGTACTTGTTCTATTGCAAGTGGGATAATTTGCGTCCCTCTGGGGGGGGGGTCCGTGTAGCTGGCCGGAATCTGTCAACACCAGGGTATAACCCGAGTATAGCCAAGGTCTCACCAAAGTATCGCCAAGGAACATCACAGGGTATCTCGATGGTGTCTGAATATGTCGCGAGAGGTATCTCGCCGCATCTCGCCGAAACCCACTCTGGCAGCCTTGCCGACCACCCGGGCTGCATTGGAGCCATCTTGCCCCCGCCCCCCAGAAACAGTGCTTGCGATCTGGTGGCAGCTTTAGGCTTGGCGGGCGCGCGCCACGCAAATCCTGGATGGTCACGGGTGGCGCCCGACAGAAACCCGAATAGCAACTGCATGCCCTCCCACCCCGTCGTCCAACGGACACTCCTCGGCGCCGCACCGCCCCCCCCCCCTCCTTCCCACCAGGTCCAGCGAAACGGCTCTGGGCCGTTCGGACCCCGTCTCCGATTGTTTTCCTGTCTGTTCACGCTTCGCGTATCTCTGCTAGCCCATATATATATATATATATATACTACGGGGTGCGTCTGCGCGAGTCTCCCCCCGATCGTGTCGGCCCCCCCCCGCGCGGCGGAGCGTGCCGCAGCCCGGCCCATGGTCCAGGCGGGCGCGCTCACCACTCGCTCGCCCCCTGGCCCCCCTTCTCGCTGCCTCTCCCCCTCCGCGCGGGTCGCGCCCCCACAGGAGGCCCCGCCTGCGGCCTCCCGCGCTCGCGCGGCCCGCCCGCTGTGAGGTTCGGCGCGCTCGCCGCAGGGATGGTTCCCGCGGGAGCGCCACCGAACGCCCCCGCGGGCGCGTTCCACCTCGCGCGCAGACCCCCCACTCATCTCGGCGCGCCCCCCGCGCGGGTGTTGTGCCCCGCGGGGAGCTCCCTTCAGAGACCCAACGGCCCCCCAAAGGCTCGTGAGGACGGCTCTCAAGTGGCTCGTAAGTTGCGCGTAGCTGTTGAAAGTGGCTGGGAAGTTCAGGAGCCGCCGCCGTCTATCTGACGCTGTGCACATAACTTGTCGGAGCTGTCAGAGCGCTGTGTCATAGCTACTTGGTGTGTCTGTGATTGAGCGTTCGTAATTGAGTTGTACCACAAAACTACTTGATCAGCTCACTTACGATCATATCACTTAACGCGAGCTGCTATTACTGAGTGTGGTTGTTTGCCAAGTATACCGCACGCACGGCTTTATATGTTTTACCGCATGGTTGGAAACTCTTGAAATCACTTGCGACGACTATAACAGCAGCTGTTCCTTCTACAGTCACTCTTGCACAACGCATAACATATCCATAGCTATAACCAGAATCTAAAAATGCTCAGCTCGCAGTTCGGAGGACAAAAAGGAAAAAAGGGGCCAAGCAACTGGCCCCAGCGGCCATCGTCGAGGAACAAAATGCTCGGATTGAACAGACCGTCTCGCCGCAGAGCTGGCCCCCCCCGCCCGCGTCCTTGCCGCGCGCCGCGCAGACCGAGGCCACGGAGCTGCGGGGGCCGTCCTCCAGCACCAGCAGCCTTCCGCGCGGAGGGGTAGGAGGCCCCCGCGAGAACGGGGGTAGCACTGCCAGCGTCCTTGCGGTGGCGCGCAGTTGTGCACATCCCTCCGCGCAGACCCACTGCACCCTGATGTTCCACCATGTCAGTAGTCCACCAGACAAGGCCGTGGAGGTTGCGCCCTGCGGGCCAAGACGGGCCCTGGACCCCCAGGGCCGCTCCCCCCCCCGGGGGCACCAGCTCTGCATCCCGAGACGTCTCCTGGCGGTCCAGAAGGCTCGCGGGGGGGCCCACGGAGAGCCCGCGGGGGGGGCCTCGGAGCCCCTTCCGCCCAGGCTGCTGTGTTGCCATCGCTCGCAACTGGCGGTGGCTACATTGGGACGGGGGGGGGTGGGGGCCTGGGTACCGGCAAGGCAAGGCGCGGGCAGGGTGGGGTGCGTCGGGGCGGGAATGCCCTTCGCCAGAGTACGCGCGCGGGCGCACCAACAGGGGGGGGTGGGGTGGGGGTCCGGCCCAACGCCTCCTTCTCACGTGCGATCCTCGCCCGCTGCCCAGGAGAAGTGGCTCTGGCCCGAGCGGCAGCCGTTACGCGCGTCAGCCTCAGCTCCCGAACTGGTACGGAGAAGACTGAGATCTCCGATGGGCAAGGCCCGCAGCCGCACCTCCGGCCTGCGGTCAGAAGCCCCTGACCGAGACAAAAGGGAAACCTCACCCGGCCTGCGGTCAGAAGCCCCTGACCGAGACAAGAGGGAAACCTCACCTCGGCGGGCCGCTCCCCGCCGTGTTCGAGGGCGGGGGTGCGCAGAGAGGAGAGGGAGGAGGAGGAGAAAGTGGAGGAGGGGGAGGAAGAGGAGAAGGAGGAGTAGGAGGAGAAGGAGGAGAAGGAGGAGGAGGAGGAAGAGGAGGAGGAAGACGGGGAGGAAAAGGAGGAGGAGGATGAGGAGGAGGAGGAGGACAGACAGCCTACCCCCGCTCTCCCCCCCTCCCTGGTCCGTCTCCCCGTCGCTTCTCCCGCCACCTCTTGATTTGGGCTGTCCACCTCTCACCACAGGCTGGGGGGAGGGAGGCCGAGGGTATCGGGGCGATCGCTCGGCACTGCCCGCAGCTCAAAGCTCAAAGCAGCAGCAGCAGGAGGAGGACCCAAGGGGAGTCTTCAAGCTGCACATTTGGACGCCCGACATGGGTAACACTGACAAGCGTTGGCACAATGCCCAGCAACGAAAGCTGTGCAACATCGACAGCGGCCGCTGTTGGGCAGGGGGCCTCCTGTCTCAAATGGGCAACGCCCGCGTCGACACCGACAGCGATTCCTGCTCGAAATGAACCAGGAATGCTGTCGGTGTTAGTACCCATTTTTTCCGTACCCACCTCGTTCGTGCCGAGGATGAGGACCCAAAGGGAGCCCTTAAGCTCCACTTCTCAAGTCCACGGGCGCCAAGTGGCCCAACACAGTCAGACGCCGGTCATCTGAGGATGGGATGCACCGGGAGCGAATTGATGCACGAAGGCGAAAAAGAATAGAGCCCAAGGGGGGAACAGGGAGGTGACCGCCAAGACCTCAGCCCTCAAGCTGCACAATTGGCGGCGCGCACATGGAGGTACGAGGCGTGGGCAAGGCTTCTCAAGAGGCAGCTGCTTCTCAGAAGGCGCCAGCCCTACATCTACAGACCAGGCCCGCGCCTTCTACGAAGCAGGTGTGCTTCCAAGAAGCCTTCCCCTCTCCCCCCTGCCCCCCTCTGCGCGTGGCCGCCACAATCTCCTCAACAGGCCCGCTTCCCGAGCTTCGTTCAACCGATTCCCCATCCCCACCAGCTTAGGCTGGGTACCACTGGCCGATCCACACCCCTGATGGGGATGTAGAGGCTGTGCTCTTATGGTTTTGAGGGGCATGATCCCCAACTGCGGTGGTGAGACGGTGGGGCTCGAGACGTGGATGGGGATGGGGCTAGGGCCAGGTCGGGCACGTCCCCCTGCAGGCGCATTCTGGACGAAACCTCGAACATCATCAGCAAATCTCAAAAACATAGTCAGACACATACTCGAAACAGATCGTCCACCGACTATTTTGTTGACCATTCTCGAATACTCCTCCTGTAGAGGGACAGGCCCGACTTGGCAACGGGCCCGCTCCCTCCTCCTCCCGGGCGGCCTGCTGCGCACCTCGCAGGCCGTGCCCGGCGGCCCGAGTGCGGGCCCCTCGCAGAGGCAGATGTACTCCTCTCTCCGGCAGGGCTCGAGGTAAGCAGTGCTTTCCGTTCTCGTTTTGTTCTCGTCGTCCCTGGCTCTGCCTTCGTTCCACACTTGCTGCAGAACGACGTCAACACGAAAACGGCCCACGAAACTGCCAAGACACCGTTTCGCTCGAGCCCTGCTCTCCGGCCAGCCGCTACGCCGGGGTGGCCACACACGGTCTAGGTCCAGGGAGGGGGGGCGTCGGCACGCACAGCGGCCTGGCGCGGCGTGCTCGGCGGAGCTCCGCACCCTGCCCTGAGGTCGGGCACGTCCTCCTGCAGGGGGCCTTCTGGACGAAGGAGGAACAGTACCCCAAACATGCTCCACAAAATATTAGAAAATAAAAGAGCAATCGGTGCCCGTCTATTCTTTGACTATGTGTGAACAGTTCTGAAGGGGCCCCAGGACACACAAACAAATACACACAAGTACAAACATTCCCCGTATTGTCTCATATCTTCTGGGGTTTTGTGTTCCCCCCCACTTCCCATATTTTCCCAGATGTTCCTGGGAATCGACGATTGATTGTGTCTGTGTGTTTTTTCCCCTCTTGAGTCTGTTCTTTGACCATGTGTGAGCAGTTGTCCTCCTGCAGAGGCACGCGCCCGACTTACGGCCTACCCCTGCCGCTCCACGAGCTGCCAGAGCAGCGCTGAGCGGCGAGGGTGGGGCTCGGCCTTCGCCGCCGCTCGCTGCCTCCCCCCTGGGGTTCGGTCGGGCATGGCCTCCTGCAGGCGGGTCTTGGACGAAACATAAAAGCACATCTTGGCGCCGCCTCTTTCGAGGGCTGCTGGGGGGTCCCGCGGGGCACTGTCGCGGGCCGCCCGCAGACTTGGCGGCGCGGCGTCGAGTGTTTAGCCCCCGCACTGACAAGTGCAAGAAGGAAGCAGGGAAGCTGGCGGGCGAGCTAGGCCTCGCTCGCTGCTTGCACTATCTGTAAGCAGGTTGAATCATTTTGTCGAGCGCCGCGGCGTCATGTCGCAGGCAGCGCTGCATCTTTAGCGCACGACAGTCAAACACATCCAAAAATACCACAAACAGTAGTCGAGAAAAATCGCCCCCCGGCTACGTTTTGATGATCATTGGAACGCCCCTCCCGTAGAGGGACATGTCCGATTCACCCTGCCCCTGCCGCCCATCGAGCTGCCAGCATCGTTCAGCGGCGAGGTTAGGGCTCGGCCTTCGCCGCCGATCGATGCACCCCCCCTAGGGCTGCGGCAAGTCCAGGCGGCGCCGGCACGCGCAAAGGCTGTTTCGACAATCGTTGGCGGCCCTGGAATCGATGGCGGCCCCAAGCGTTCAGGGCAATCCCGCTGGGTCCAGCGGCGCTACCGTCTCCCTGGGTGCAGCCGCGTCACAGACTCAACCTTGAGCGCCTTCGCTGGCGTCGCCGGCGCGCCCACGCCGCATGAACCTACTGTAGGCAGGAGTTCCGCGGCAACTCATGGAAGCCTCCCATGCAGTCTTGTTTGGGAGGCGACGATAGGGGGGACTGGCCTTAGCGGGCCCTGGAAACGACAAGGCCGTTTTTTGACCTGTTCCGTTTTGCCGTTTTTGTTGCCGGTTCCGACGCGTGTTTTTACCGGTTCCGTCGCCGTTTTTTGACCGGTTCCAGCTCCGGTTCCAATCCTGGAGCCGTTTTCTTGCCGTTTCCGGTCGCCGTTTTTGTTGCCGCTTCTATTTTCAAGAAACACTTTTTTGGAAACGGTGAAAAAAACGGCCCTGCCGTTTCCGGGGCCCACAAAGTGTCCCCCCATATCGTAGCCCCAGATTGTTGGCTGTTGCAAATCGACGCTCATCGACGCTAAATCTACGCTAATCGACGCTAGCCGGCGCCAGTCGACGCTGAACAAGCGCTACCCCACAGATTGCCAGAAGCTACTCGACACGAACGTATTCTAGGGACGGAATTACGCAGGTACACGAGGCTCCCATGATTTGCTACCGAACAAGAATGGCCTTTGATGCGCGGCTTGCCGAACGCTGCACGCGATGCAAGAGCCGCACTCTGCGTACTTCATCTTGGAGCTCCGGCGCGCCCAGACATCCCCTGCCTCCATTGTCTTAATGCGAGGTTCCCCGAAATCCGAGCCGTTCCCCCTGGACCGGTCTTGCATCGCGGGCCGTTTCTTGACGGCCCCAAAACCCGGCGAGAGAGCCCCCAACGAGGCCGAAGCCCGAGAGAGACACCTCCGTCGTGCTTCTTGCTCCGACGCGCTGGGGAGCTCTCTGGGCACCCCGAGAGGCCGCGCACCGGAGGCTGCCCCGGCGAAGGGGCCGCCCGGGCGTGCCGCCCGATGCTTTTGGGCGCCCGAGTTATCCGGGGTAACTCGGGTCCAGGGTAACTCGGGCTTGGACTCCCGAAAAAAGGAACCCGAGTCAGCCCTGACCCGAGTGACCCCTGTTGATGTGGAGCTCTGGGCGCCCGAGGTATCCGGGGTAACTCGGGTCCGGGGTAAGTCGGGCTCGGATTCCCGAAAAGGGAACCCGAGTCAGCCCTGACCCGAGTTACCTTTGATGATGTGGGGCTCTGGACGCCCGAGTTATCCGGGGTAACTCGGGTCCGGGGTAAGTCGGGCTCGGACTCCCGAAAAAGGAACCCGAGTTGGCCCTGACCCGACTTACCCCTGATGATTCGGGGCTCCGATCCTTGGCCACCAGCCGCCCGGCGAACTGGGCCCGGGCCGCGCGCACGGCGGCGGAGGTCTCTGCGCCGACGGCCGCCATCAGCAGGCCCGAGGTCATGAAGTCGAGCCTGGCGGGCGCCCGAGCAGGAGGAGGAGGAGGAGGAGGAGGAGGAGGAGGAGGAGGAGGAGGAGGAGGAGGACGAGAGGAGGAGGAGACGAGGAGGAGGAGGACGAGAGGAGGAGGAGGACGAGGAGGAGGAGGAGAGGAGAGAGAGCAGGAGGAGGAGGAGGAGGAGGAGGGAGGCAGGGGAGGACGAGGAGGAGGAGGTCTACGAGGAGGCGGACGAGGAGGAGGAGGAGGACGAGGAGGAGGAGGAGGAGGAGGACGAGGAGGAGGAGGAGGAGGAGGAGGAGGAGGACGAGGAGGAGGAGGAGGAGGAGGATGAGGAGGAGGGTCGGGGGTCGGGGGTCGAGGGTCGCAGCTGGAGCATCGGGTGCGTTCTTCTCTCTGCATCCTCTGGGGGGGGCCGCGAGGCCTCGCGTGGCCACGGCGGGCTCTGCCCGGCGGGAAGCGCTGGGCAGGACGCTCTCCCAGGAGAGGTCTGGGGATCGTTTGGCGCCATCCAGGGCAGCTCTTTCTACATAGGATTTGTTTGAAATATATGATTTTTAGTACATGATCAACGAGTGAATACATTTAATACACAATCCCTGCATGAACACATCAATGATCAATGATCCATGATCTCATGATCAATGATCAATGCAATTTTCATATACATTTAGTACATGATCAATGATCAATGAACTCATCGTTGTTTTTAATACACAACCCCTGCATTTTTTACTACATGGTCCGCACGCGGAGCGTGTATTCAAAACGGCGCTGGCCCCCAAGGCTCCGAAGCATCTGCTCGTGTTGCTCGGGGCGTCCTCTCTCGACTTCGGCCTTGGGTGGGCCCTGCCTTCTCGGGCCCGGGGGGCCACCCGGAATGGGCCCCATGCACATAAGGGAAGGGGTCGGGACCTCTGGGGCCGCGCATCGAAAGCACCCGATCGTCGAATCTGGGGGCGTCCGCGAGGCAGTGCCTGGTGCTCGTCACCACCACGCGGGCGCCGCCCAGGGGTCGCCTCGGCCCCCGTTGGCTCTGGAGGGGCACGCGTTTGTCGCCCCAATCTTCTCTAGCAGGCCCCGCACAGCCCCGAGAAGGCCCCCTGGTCCCAACTCCAGGAGGCCGCAGGGGAGGAGAGTGCGAGGAGGGGATCTGTCCATATCCAGCGCCCAGCGAGAACCGACGTCTTGGGACCCCAGGGGGATGATGGGCAATTATGGATACATCTGGGCTCCAGGGGTTGCCCAAACATGTCCCACACCCATCGACCCCCAGGCCAAAGAAGGTGTGCACCAGCGGCCGTTGGGTTTCCCCCTCCCCCTGTCCACCTTCCTTGGACTTCCAGATCGCGCTGGAGGGGGGGGGCGGGCGAGGGGGGTGGACGGCCCCCTCCACGAATCCCAATGGTCTCCAGAGCCTCCAAATCTAGAGTCCGTGGCCTCCAAAATGCCCAAGGCTCCTTCGAAGCTTCCTCAAGCTTTCGAGTAGGAGCTCGACTACAGCTGACTTACCTTACAATTGATTTCGCCGCCGAGATCTACAGCAAGTTCATGGATTGTGCGTAATTCGATGAACGAAAATGCGAAGTGCTTTGCGTAGATTCGACGACAATTTCAATGGTGGAAGGCATCAATGATGTAGTGTATCTCCTACTCGAAGGTTCTTCTTGTTCTGACGGCGGACAGACGTTGCACGATCGCGATCGAGTGCAAGGAACTGGCGGTTCCAATCGCCGGGTACGCTTGGACGAGAGGGCTTGCCCAAAGAAGCCTCCAAGACGCCCCAAGAGCTCTCCAAGCGAGCTCTCAAGAGGGCCCCAAGAGGCTCAGATCGCCTTAATCCCAAATTAAACCGTGCATGTTTAGCATGCTCGCCTTTCTGGCAACGTCAAACAAAGGCGGTCCACGAGAACCCCAAGAGCCACGCAGGCCCAAGAGTGCCCAAAGACGACCCCAGGGTCCCGAAGATGGTCCAGGACCCCCCCAAAAGAGCCCCAAGAAGAGATCAAGAGGGGGAATTCGAACTGACATGTCGAGCCGTGCCCACCTATATTGCCCCACGAGCCTCCCAGAGGCCCTGGAGGCGCCCTCAAGAGGCCCCAAGAGGCCTCCAAGAGGCCCCCTACATGCCCCCAAGAGGCCCGAAGAGGCCTCCCCCAACCACCAAAATGCCTTCAAGAGCCGTCCAAGATGCCCCTGAGAGGCATTTCAAAAGGCACACGTATGCATCCAAGAGTCTCCTGACCCACAGCCCGGGCACGGTGGCGGGATGACCTGAAGGCCACTCGACAACTTCCACGATCGTCGGACGTTCTCACTCGATGCAAGGGTCAGCGGAATGGCGTAAGCCTCTTGAATAATTGGGTGGTCCGAAAAGACGTGTGGTGACAGACCTCGCAATGACCTCGACATACCCAGAGACCTCACAGCACGGTCCGCAGCCACTCTGTTCCCGGACCCCAAAGGGCCTTCAACGGCCCGCCGAGACATCCTCGGCGAAAAGCTCGAGTCCGCAAACCGCGCCGTCACCCCAAATCCCGACTGATTCACCACACCAGCCCTGCTCCGAGCGTTTGGCGGCCATAGCTCGTGTCTCCAGCGGCCGTTCGGGATGATCTGAGCACCCCTGGAACGCTCTCGGCGAGGCACAACTGCTGGAACGCATCCCGAGGCAGCACAAAACCTCAGGATCGTACGCAAACGTGCGACAACCTCGCCATTCAGGAGGGGAGCCGAGCAAATCCCAGCTTCGGGGGAGACGCGCCAGGACGAAGACAGCAACGACGCAAACAAACAGACCCCCGACGCCACGACGGTGACCCGCAGGACCCTCTGGAGTTCTCGACGACTCCCCGATGGCCCACTCTTCCTCCCGAGTGGGTGCTTGGCCCCGCGGCCAGGACACGGGCCCCCGGAGGCCGAACACAGCGCACAGCGCCCGAACTACGAGCTGCACGTTCCAGGGCGCTGGAGGCCTGGGGAGAAGCCCCAGGCCTCGGGGAGGTGGCGCGCCGCGGAGCGAACAGAAACAAAAGACGCTGCCCCGCCCGAAGTTCCAGATCTGGCGACGCACCCTCTCTTTCCTCGGACGCGGCACACAGATGTATATGTAGATGTGTGTCTACATATATATATATATATAAATGTATATTATATATATATGCATAACTATATGTGTGTGAGTCTACACAGGTGGAAGGCAGAACATCCCCCCCACTATGATCATCCCGACAGGCGAAGCCGTTCAGCAAACGCACCCAAGGCAGGAATCGAACAGGGCAAGTAAACGACCAGGGCCGTTCAGTAAACGTCAACTGTCGGGTCCGGGTGTTTGTTTCCTCCCTTGAATAAAACCCTGACTGACAAGCTGCTTAGGGCAACCTCCGCCCCTTGGGAGCGCGAGGCTCGGGTCGGACGCAAGGGGGTGATACCAAAGCTTGGACGCCCGGAATGGGTACGGAAATGATGGGTACAATGCCCAACATCAAATGTCGTCACAAACCCACAGCGGTCGCTGTTGGGCAGGCGGCCTCCTGTCTCGAAAGGACACCGTCCGCGGCGACACCGACAGCGTATCCGGTTCAACGTTCAACAGGACCAGGAACTGCTGTGGGTCTTCGTGCCCACTCTTTCCGTACCCATTTCGATCGTCCCGACAGAGGAGACTTTGGCGAGTGACTCGCTGAAGTACAGTCGGGGCGTTGACCTAAGGAACCCTAAATAAGGAACGAGGCCCCTCTTTCCATAAGCTGAACATCGATTTCGCATCGGAAACTTGGGGAACATCCAGGGCAAGCTGCGAAACACTTAAGGAACACGGAGCCCCTCCCCAACGAAAAGGGTTCCTTCTTCAGGGCCCCGACTGTAGCGTAGCTGACTTTCCGTCCACGTCCACGTCCACGTCCGGATAGCGCAGCTGACTTTCCCAGCGCCCCCCCGCGCGCGCCGGAGGGCGCCGGTGTATCGAGCGGAGCTCACCTGGCGGTAGGGCCGAGGCCAACGGCATGCGCAACAGATCTCGACGCCTCCCCCGTGTTTTTGGAGAGGCTCGGACCAGGGTACCAACGCCCACACAGGGACTTCGGCGGCTCCCACTTTGGGACGACGATCCTAGATTCGGTGCCAGTGGAAAGCTCTGAGGAAGAGAAAAAAGCGCCATGAACATGAACTGTTGGCACTCTGCGCGGGTTTCTTGGAGCCGCGCTGGAGCCCCCTGCCTGGCGCGCGGGGCGCGCCGCGGGCGGCGTCGGAGGCGCCGCCCGGAGGGGCCCCGCGCGGATCCAAGAAATCCGCGCGGAGCGCCACATGTTTATGTGGATGTTTATGGCATTTTTTTGTTCTCGCTCTTCGAGATCTTTCGGCCACGCAGGGAGCCCCAAATGTCACCACCATCACAGAGATCGGGATCGTCTTCCTGCGGTGGAGGCGCACAAGCGCCAGCAGTGGTGCTGGTGCCGACCTCCAGGCCTCCTCCGACGTCATACACTTGTTTTGCATCGCGTCACCGCCAGAGGTCTCGACCCACTTCCCGGGACCAATGATGGGCCAATCATCCACCACCACTACCATAGGTAGGAAAGGGGGAGAAGGGAGGATGGGGTAGGTCCTCCTCCTTCTCCTCCACCTCCTCCTCCGCCTCCTCCGCCTCCTCCTCCTCATCGTCCTCATCCTCCCCCTCCTTCCCCTTCTCTTACCTATGGTAGGTGGTGGTTGGAAATCGGCTCATCGACAAATTGTTCATCCCGAGTCGTTTTGTTTACGGCCCCGCGGCCAGGTAAGAGCCCCCATGAGCCGAACAGAAGCACAACCTTCCGCCGTGATGTTTTTCGTGCCTCGAGGGGGTCTGGGCAGCCGTGCCGCACGAACGCCATCGTTTCGTCGACGACGACGACGACGACGAGGACGACGACAACGACGACGACGACGACGACCACGACCACGACGACGACGACGACGACGACGACGACGACGACGACGACGACGATCACGACGACGACGACGACGACGACGACCACGACGACGACGACCACGACCACGCCGACACCGACGACGACGACGTTGTCGACGACGACGACGACGACGACGACGACGACGACGACGATGACCACGACGACGACGACGACGACGACGACGTTGACGACGACGACGACGACGACGACGATGACGGTGACGTCGGGCGACGAAGACGTCGGGCGACGAGGACGTCGGGCGACGAGGACGACGATGACGCTGCCTCGACAGCCGCGCCGCCGCCGTGCCCGTGGCCGCCAGCGACGCCAGCACGGCGTCGCTGCTGGCGCCCGGCGGCTTCAGCACCGCCACCAACCTGAAGGGGCCCCAGGACACACAAATAAATATACACACAAATAAAACGATTCTCCATATTTTCCCATATTTTCTGGGTTTCTGTCTTCCCCCCCACTGCCCATATTTTCCAATGTTTTCTGGGAATCGACGATTAATTGTGTCTGTGTGTTTTTTCTCCTCCTGACAACCCGCGGCCCCGGCGCAGCACCCGGCAGGCGGCGGGCGCGGCGGCGCCGCTGGCCGGCGCCGCGGCGGGTCCGCGGCTGGCAGCCTCGCGCGGGGGCGGACCTCTCGAGAGCCTGCCGCCGCACTTCTGAGCGCAGGGGGCCCTCCCCCGACCTCCCCCCTCCTCCTCCTCCTCCTCCTCCTCCTCCTCCTCCTCCACCTCCTCCTCCTCCTCCTCCTCGCTTGTCCTCCTCGCTTGTCCTCCTCGCTTGCCCTCCTCCTCAACACCGAGAGTATCCTCGCTCCTCCTCGACGCTCCTCCTCCTCCTCGCTCCTCCTCGCTCCTCCCCCTCCTCCTCCTCCCCCCTCCTCCTCCTCCTCCTCCTCCTCGCGCCTCGCTCCTCCACCTTGCGCGCCTTCCGCGCGGCAAGGGCCGTGCTGCCGCGCTCCCGCCGCCGCGGCCGCAACGGCGGCCACTGTATGTACAGGCCGCAGCGGCAGCCGCGGCGGCCGCCGCGGGCGCGCGGGAGGTGCAGGTCGAGGGGTGTCGTCCTGCTGTGGGCCCCAGGGCCCTCACGGATCGATCTGGCCAGACAGATGCTGCCGAAGGATGGGGTCCAAGGCCCTGGGAGAAGCATGTTGCTTGCGATGCTGCAGTCTTCAGTGACGTCGGATCCCAAGGAAACGTGCGTATAGAAAGGGCCTGTGTTTGCGTCACTCATCCGTCAAGGTGGCGCCACCGTCGCGAATGATAGAGCGGGGGCACTGGCTACCGAAGTGAGGAGGCGTCGCGGGTGGGAGCGAAGGCGGACACCGCTGGCCAGCGTGCAGGAGCCGAGCAAAGGCGTGCCCTCGACCTCCGCCTCGCCGCGCCCCCTCCGCGCGGCGGGTGCCGCGGCCGCGGCGGCCCTCCGCCGCAGCGGCAAGGCACTCTCCTGGAGCGCGCCGCGTGAGGCCATGCCGTCCCTCCGGGCCCCCCCACCCCCTCCCCGCCCCCGCCCCGGGCCTCCGCAGGGCCCCCGGGCGGCCCGCCCTCCGCCTCGAACCAGCGCGCCCTCGCCGTGTGCAGCAACGCGCGCCCGCGCCGCCACAGCCCGAACCTCGCCAGGGCCCCCACCGCCGCGCCCACCAGCCCGAACGTGGCCACGTCCGCCCCATCGCCTTCTGCTGCAACTCGCGGGCGCCTCCCGTGCCATCTTACTGGCACCGGTAAGTCGACGCCAGCCGACGCCAACGGACGCTACATCGAGGCTCATCGGGGCTACATCGGCGCGTTCCAATTGATGACCAGACGCCAGCGGCCAGCGCGCGCTGCTGCGCTCCGAGAAACCGGGACTCTGAGGGCACGCAAGGCTCCCACGACTTGCCACCGGGGTCGCCGTCGTCCCGCGACGCGCGCAGCGTCGCCAGCGCCGCCTGCCACGCGCCGCCCTCGCGGCACGCGCGCGCCGCCGCGTCGCGCGTGGCGGCGTCGACCCGCACGCCGCCGCGGCGCGCGCCGGCGAGGAGGCCGAGGGCGTGCGCCCAGCGCCCCTGCAGCGCGCAGGCGCCGACTGCCGCGCCCAGCGCCTGCACGCCCACCTGCAGCCGCCGCCGCCGCATCTCCGCCAGCAGCGCCAGGGCCTGCTGCCACGCGCCGCCGGCGTCGCAGGCCGCGATGGCGCCAACGCACGCGGCCTCGCTGAGGCCGAGGCGGCGCGCCAGCGCCTCGCCGAGCAGGGCCAGGGCCAGCGGCCACTCCCCGCCCGCGCGGCAGGAGCTGACGGCCGCGCCGTAGGCGGCGATGCCGGGGGCCACGCGCGCACCGCGCATGCCGCGCAGCAGCAGCAGCGCCCGTTCCCACAGGCCGCCGCCCGCCACGGCGCTCACGGCCGCGCTGAGGACCACGACGTTCGGCTCGACGGACGCCCGCGGCAGCTCCTCCAGGAGGCCGAGGGCGGCCTCGGGGCGGGCCGGCGCCCGGAGCCCCCCGCCCCGACGACGGGGGAGCGTCGCAGCGGAGCGGGCCTCCCGCGAGGGGGCGCCGCGCACTCGGCACCGGTGGCTTTTGCGCGGGGCGCCCGCGCGGCACACGCCGCGACGGAGGAGAGGGCGCTCCCGCGCAACCATATACGTGGGAAGCTGCCGCGCGCGCGTCCGCGCAGGCGGCCCCGCTTGCGTCCGTCGCGCTCGGGCCCGTGAGGGGCCCCGGCGGCGCAGCGGCGAACCGGCGCCGAGTGTTTGGACCTCTGCGTCGGGCATGGGCGCCGGACACTTCGGCCGGCGGGCCTCCCACTGGCTGCACCTCCCGCACGCGCTGACCGCGGCGCCGTAGGACACGGCGTCCGGCAGCAGAGCCCGCAGGCACATGTCCTCGAGCAGCGCCAGCGCGCGCTGCCATTGGCGGCCCTTCTCGCAGGAGCTGACCGCGGAGTTGAGCACCACCACGTTGGCGGAGACCCTGCTCCTGCGAGCCACTCGCACTTCGGCCCGGCTCGACCAGGGGCCTCCCTCTGCGCGTGAGGGGTCCCGCACGAGGCCCGCCCCGCTCGGAGCGCGGCGAGGTCGCGCAGCGGCAACTCGAAATCTTCGGAGGCAGCTCGTGGGTTTGTCCCCAGGATGATCCAGGATGCTCATAAGATGTTTCCCGCCGAGACAGAGTGCACACGTCCGAGCGATACCAAGCATATGTCGGGGATGGACAGACCCCCCTTTAGTAAAACGTGGTCTAGTGAAAACGACCTGAGGTCCAAACCCGGCGGGCGCAGGCCTGGAAAAGAACGGCCACGGCGCCCCCTCGAGAACCGAAAACGCACAATTCACGAATCGACGTGTCACTCTTGGGGCTCCTGTCCACCTCCGACTCTGGGAGGCCTGGAGACTTGCAGCCGATTCCAGGGATGCTTGGCCCCCTGAGCCGGTCCCCAGGATGATCCAGGATGATCCAGGATGCTCATGAAATATTGCCCGCCGAGACAGAGTGCCCACGTCCGAGCGATACCAAGCATCTGGGAGGCCTGTCGGGAGCGGCCAAGAGGGGGGTGTCCAAGAGGGGGGGGTGCAAATCATGACCGGCGGCATGTGCGCGGCCCAGCGGGGGGGCCAGGGACGTAATGAAACAAGAAGAGGCGCCATGAGATCTGAGGAGATCTCATGGCCCCCGCCATGATATCCCCCCCCCCTAGTCCTCACCCCCCTCCTTTCCGCCCCCGAGCCTGGAGACTTGCAGCCGATCCCGTAGGGCGACGAGATCTATGCATATCCACTGCTCCTGGCCAGGCCAATCCTGGGCCCAGGAGCGGTGTATACGCCCTCCTGGGCCCAGGATGGGCCTGGCCAGGAGCAGTGGATATGCATAGATCTCGTCGCCGTATCCCAGGGATGCTTTTGGCCCCCGGAGCCGGCCCCCCCCTGCCAGTCTGGTCCGGCCGTCGCCCGAGCCTCCGGCGGCCGTGTTCGGAGGGAGCGGGGGGGGGCCCCGGGAGCGCCCTCGGCGAGGCGCAGCCGCTGGGGAGGACCCCCGAAGGGAGGAGGGAGGAGGGGGCAGGGGGGAGGGAGGAGGGGGGAGGGGGGAGGGAGGAGGGAGGAGGGAAGAGAGGGGAGGGAGGAGGGAGGGGGGAGGAGGGGGGAGGGGGAAAAGCCGGCGAGTCGGCCCGTCCTGGAACCGGGCGGTCCAGGACCCCCCACACCCTCCCAGGCGACTGGGGGCGCCGATACGGGAAAAGCCCCCGCCTATAGCTCCTCCCCCTTTCGGGGGAACCTCGGCGGGAGCGAGGCGCGTAGGGGCGGCAGGCGAACAGTTCGTCGAACCCCACCCCCCAGGCGATCGACCGCGGCAGATGCCCCCCCCGAGCAACGCCGAGAACGCCCGAAGACCTCCAACCAATTTTCTCGGGTCGGGCGAAAGGGGGGGATAGCAAAGGGGGGGTTGAGAATCAGCTCACGTAGCTGATCTTCCCGGCGCCTCCCGGCGCCGGAGGCGCCCATGTATCGAGGAATGGGCCCGGCGGCGGGGCCGAAACCAGCTCCAGGCAGCAAATTTCGTAACCCCCCCCTTTCCCAATCTAAAACAAGGCTAGGATCGGGATAAATCGCTCCAGAGCGTTCCGGAGCGCACTCAGAGCGTTCCGGAACGCTCTGGAGCGGCCGCGGCGCCCAATACATCCTCCAAACCCGCCGATCCTCAGAGACTTCGAGCTATCCCGATCCGATTTTGTCCCGATCTTCGCGTCGTTTTACAATCCCCCCCCTTTCGCCCGGCCCGATTATCCAGCCCGACCGCTCGTCCTCGGCAGCTCCGCGAGCAGCTCCAGCGCGGCCTCCCACGCGCCCGCGCCCGCGCACGCGGCCGCCGCCGCGCCGTAGGCCACGACGTCCGGGGGCGCCGTGGCGGGGCCCATGCCCCGCAGCAGCGCCAGGGCCCGCTGCCTGCAGGGGGGGCAGACGGGTACAATGGCGATACCGCTCCGCGCAGACCCCCTCGGGTCACGAGCAAAAGCACGACGGAAGAACGTTCTTCGGGGATGGACAGACCCCCCTTTAGTAAAACGTGGTTTAGTGAAAACGACCTGAGGCTCAAACCTGGCGGGCGCAAGCCTGGAAAATAACGGCCACGGCGCCCTCTCGAGAACCGAATACGGACAATTCACTAATCGACGTGTCACTGTTGGGGGTTCTGTCTAAACCCCGATTCTTATGCTCAGCCTCTGGGGGCCTTTCCCGGGCTTCGGGGCCGTAAAAAAGACCGGCTCAGGATGAGAAGCTGGTTCCGGGGAATGGGTCGAGACCTTTGGGGAGGGTCTTCGCTGTGAGCAAGAATCACGATGTCGAGGGTCTGGGCACTGACCTCTCCCCAAGTGTGTTCTGGCCAGAAGTTCAAAGATGATATCCAGAAGTGGCGACGAGATCCCCCCAGGACTAGCAGCTGCATCCACCTCTTCTCTTCCCCCGACTGCCACTGCGCGGCCCTGGAGCACGCGCCGATGGTGGCACCGTAAGCGATGACGCCCGGCTCTGGCCCGTGTCGGTGGAGCCCGGCCAACACGGACAGCGCGCCCTGCCAGCGCTCCTGCTGGATGTGGAGGAAAAGAAGGACCATGACAAAGACTTAACGACAAAACGTCGTTTCATTACTGGTCACCGCCCATCTTGATCAGTGAGGATTCGTGGGTCGTCCTCGCGAATCGGCGACGGCCGGCCTGAACCATGACCAAGATCGGCGTCGACAAGATCCCGCGACATCCTGGTCATGGTCACTCTGGTCCTTCCATTGCTCTGATGTCCCTGCCCCGGACCCCGCCTGGTCTTTCGGATGCTGCCTCGGCTCTCCGGCTGCCCTTCGGGGCGATCCGGGCCCGACATCGCACAAGATGACCCCGCCTCTCTGCGCCATGTGCCGAGCTGGACCTTGGAAACTGGGCGAAGGCTGGCAAATCCGTGGCTGCTAAGACGGTCTTCCCGGAAGAAGAAAACTGAAGGGGCCCCAGGACACACAAATAAATACACACAAATAAAAGGATTCCACAGATTTTCCTATATATATATATATATATATATATTGAGTTTTTGTCTTCCCCCCCACTTCCCATATGTTCCCATATTTCTTGGGGGATCGACGATTGATTGTGTCTGTGTACTTCTTTCCCTCCTGAAAAACAAATTCCCCGGAATCAAGCTCCGCTTTCAGCAGCCACGGGTGTGCCAGCCGTCGCCCGGCTTCTGAGGATCCGTGAGGGTCCCAGGGCCCCCCAAAAGCTCCGCGACGCCGCCCAATGTTCGCGAAGCAACCCCTGCAGAGCGCCCGGACCTGCGGGATCTGGCAAGGAGGGGGGAGCGAGCCGCGCCCAACTCCTGCTGCCCGAGCGCCTTGATGGCGGCGGTGAAGCTCGGGCGTGGCCAGAAGCGCCCCTACTACAGTCGGGGCGTTGACCTAAGGAACCCTAGATAAGGAACGAGGCCCCTTTTCCCCATAGGTTGAACTTCGATCTCCCATGGAAAACCTCATGAAAACCTAAGGCAAGCTGTAGAAAAAATCAGGGAACACCGAGCCCCTCCCCAACGAGAAGGGTTCCTTCTTCAGCGCCCCGACTGTAACCCCAGAGGCCTCCACAGGATTTCCAGGGAGGCACCCACGGCCTCCCGCGCACCCCATCCACGGGGGCCCCGAGGGCCGCAGGGGGCCCGGCAGTCACACGCGAGAAGCTGGGGGCACCGCGGGCCGGGGGCACCCCCCCAGACCCCCGACGCCATGGTCTTTCCTCACGGCGTCGACCCCCCAGCGGTCTTTCCACAGGACGGGTCTTCCGTCCGAGGTCGTCTGTTTCACGGCCCCGAGGCCCTGCCAGGGCCCCCGGAGGCCGAGGTTAGGGAAAAACTTCCCGTCGTGTGTTTGTTCATGGCTCGAGGGGGTCTGGGTCTAGAAAGGCCTCCTAGATGGGATCGGAGTAGATGGGGTCGGAGGATCGCGCCGCATCGGCGATGCATCGGCGATGCATCGGCGATACATCGGCGGCGTCCGCGTGAAGCAAATCGGGCTACACATCGAGCCGCATCGGCGATGCGTCGGCGATGCGGCGCGATCCTCCGACCCCGTCTGCTCCGCCCCCACCTGGGAGACCTAGAGTCTCCCTGCCTCCTCCGCCACCCCACCTCCTCGACCCCACCTTCGAGGCCTGTCATCAGGCCCTGGCCACCCCCGAGAAGTGCCTGGGCCCCAGCTCGCCCGCGGCGCCCGGGGCCTTGCCCTGGCGCTCGGGCGGCGGCCGCGCGCCCGGGTGCCGCGGCATGGCCCGCGGGTGGGCGCCGGGCCGCCGCCGCGGGGAGGGCGCCTCGGGGGGAGGGGCAGTGCGGACCCCGACCCCCTGGAGGCGTGACACAAGATCACGAATGTGGTGCTGTTCTCGCTCGGCTCGGCCTCCGGGGGCCCCCACTGGGCCTCGGGACCGTGAGCAGGAGGGCTCACGAACGTCTTGTGTTTCTCGCTCTTTTTTGGCCTCTGGGGGCCCCCACGGGGCCTCGGGAGCGTGAGAGAGAAGGGCTCGGGACGAAGAGGGTGGTCCCGGGGAAGGGGTCGAGACCTCTGGGGGTCGACGTCCTGGAGAAAGTCATGACGTCGGGGGCCTGGGGAACTACCTACCAAACCACCCAACCCCCAACCCGACATCCCCCAAACTTCCTTGGTTCCATCCGTGTTCTCGTGGGATATCTTCCAGGATCCCATCCCCCCCTCCCACTGGAAATGCAACGGAGGGCAACTTGGGTCAGCATGGCTTGGTGGGTGGTGGAGTGCGGACGCGGCCACAGGGCAGGAAGCCCAGTCCTGAAGATCCGCGCGCGAGGTGCGACTGGGAGGACACCCACGACATGGCACCCCGGACGCGGCAGATTCCGCAGTGGATGCGGGAGGTCGCCGCGAAGCGCGCGCAGCGGAGGGACCGAGGGCACCCGGGCAAGAAGCAGTCGGTGCCTCGATGCGCGACCACATTGCAGGGGCATTAGTAGGAGGAGGAATCCTAGGTGGGGGTCCGCGTAGATGGGGTCGGAGGATCGCGCCATGCATGCATCGCCGATGCATCAGCGGTGCATCGGCGGTGCATCGGCGACGTCGGCGTCGAGAACATCGGGATCCGCACCGAGCCGCATCGCCGACGTATCTGCGCTGCGGCACGACCCTCCGACCCCACCTACTCCGACCCCATCTGGGAGGCCTGAAAGGGGAAAGACCCAGATCTCGGAAGGTGTGTTTTTTGTTGGGTCCGGGCTTATTGTTCTGCCGAGAGCCGACAATCACGAGTGGTCCCAGGCCGACGAGCAAACCCTGGGGAAACTGTCGGGGCCGCTGGGGCCGCGGATGGATACTATCAGGTCGACGGGTGTCGGGGGTGGTGATGGGGGCAGAGAGGGCACAACTGCTGCGGGATGCGGCAAGCGCGAGGATTCTCATCCATGCCCACGCCAGGGAAACGACCTCCTGGCACCCCAGCGGGTGGTGGGGATAGGTATGTGTGAGGGGAGGCTGGCGGGGCGGGGAGCTGCGGGAGATCGGGTGCCGCCTCTCCCCTGGCCGCGGGACAGGGGCCACCTTGGCGCTGATCGCTTCGAGGAGGCGGGTGCGCTGCGCAAGGTGCACGTCCCTCGCGCTCCTGAACTGACATGCAGCGCCTTCCACACCCCAATGGCACATCAGCCGCACTCTGCGGGTGACCCACCCGGGGTTTCCCCGTGAGGCCGAGCCAGAAGGGAGCGCGATCAGCCGTCGCTTCACTGGAACAACTTTCTCCCTCCCCCCAGGATCCGGCGGCGGGGGTCCCTGTAAACAACGGGGGTGGCCCCTACCCCGCCCAGAAACACCCTGCCCTCCCCCACTCTCTGCCCGGTTCAACAGTCAATGCGATCTTCACTCAGCCATGGGGTGTCATTACCATCATCATCAGCATCATCATCAGCACCACCATCCCCATCATCATGATCACCAGCATCATCATCATCACCAACAACAACAGCACCATAAGCATCACCATCACCATGTCCATCATCATCATCATCATCATCATCATCATCATCATCATCATCATCATCATCATCATCATCAGCAGCATCAGCATCAGCATCAGCATCATCATCATCATCATCATCATCACATCATCATCATCATCATCATCATCATCACCATCGTCATCATCATCATCAGTATCAACATCATCACCATCATCATCGTCATCAGCATCATCATCGGCAGCATCATCATCAACATGATCATCAACATCACAATCATCATCCGCATGTTCATCATCATCCTCATGATCCTCATTCTCAGCATCATCATCATACTCAATATCATCCGTATCAAAATCATCATTCTCAGTATCATCTGTGTTTGAGCTTTGTCCCCCCCTCTGGGTCCCAGTCGGGGGGGAGCACCCCCCCCCGTTTCGGAGGAGGGGGAGTGTTACCTTCCACCCCCCCTGGTGTTCAAACGTCGGTGACGATAGAGAGCGTTCTTTCTGAGCTGGGGTCGGAGTCATGAGTCCCGAGCAGTGTCTCTGCGTGAGCGTCACCTTACAGACTCTGGGTGCGCGCCGCCGTTCTGTGTGCGGCCGTCGCCGGGGAGGGGCACCGCGTGGCGAGGGTGTGTGTGCGGGTGCAGTCGGGGGAGCCACAGGGAAGCGCGCGGGGAGGGAACTCGGAGAGGCCACCAAGCTGAGGGGCTACGCGGAAACACCGAACGGACGCCTCCTCAACACGTGCACACAGCTTTTAACGTGCGCGCAGTCTGTGTCGTGTTGCCCCGTCAGTTCGCTGTTGCAGGGTACAACGTGCGCATAAAAGGGCCCACTCCGCGCTCACAGATGCAGCGGAGGCGGACGATGAAAGGGTGCCGGAGCGGGGGAGGGGAAGGGAAGAGAAGGGGGCGAGAAGAGGGCGATGGGGAGGGCGACTGGGGGCAGAGATGTGCCGCCACCGTGCCAGAGCGGCGTCGAGATCGACGCTGGCTGCTGCGACCCGCGCACGATTCGCCGGGCCCTGCCTTGGAGGCCCCCTCGGGGGGCTCGTTGGGCGCCCCGCCGCAGCCGGGCGGACCCTCGCGCCGCCGGCAGGAGCGAGGAGGAGCGACCGGGCGCCGCCGGAGGTGCCGAGAGGCAGCGAGACGCCGGAGGCACCCTGGGCCAGCCAGGGGGGCACCTCCTCGTGCCAGCGCTCGGACGTCCACTTTTGTTCCTTTGCCCGATGATCCATGATGCTCCCAGATGGTCGCCGCCGAGAGAAAAAAAAAAAACAGACGCGCCCGAGGGATGCCAAGACCTCTGGTAACCTCCGAGCCGAGAAGCGACCGGTCGCCTGTTTGCCCTGCTGCTGGCCGCCGGGACCGCCCCGCCCGCCGCGGCCCGGCGCGCGAGCGCGCCGCTCAGAAGGGCGCAGCGCTCCTGGGCGGGCAGGGGCGGGGGCCGCGCGGGTCCCCGCCGACGAGGAGGGAAGAGGATCGAGGAGGGAAGGGGACCGAGGAGGGAAAGGGATATTGAGGATCGAGTCCAGGGAGGCTTCAAGGGGAATAGGCAGGGAACGGGACCGAGGAGGGACAGGGCATCGAGGATCGAGGCCAGGGAAGCTCGATGGGAGGAGGGGGGGAGGGAGGAGGATCGAGGAAGGAAGAGGACCGAGGAGGGACAGGGCATCGAGGATCGAGGGAAGCTCGATCGGGCGGATGGGGGAGGGAAGAGAATCGAGGAGGGAGGATGATCGAGGAGGGAAGAGAACCGAGGAGGGACAGGGCATCGAGGATCGAGGCCAGGGAAGCTCGACGGGGAGGAGGGGGAGGAGGGGGAGGGAGGAGGATCAACGAGGGAGGAGGCAAGAGGACCGACGAGGGGGGAGGAGGCTCGAGGCTCGAGGCTCGAGGATCGCCGACGGGGAGAGGCCGACCGAGAGGGTCGAGGCGGGGAGGCCGCGCAGCGCCGCGGGCACGGGCGCGCGCTGGCGGGAAGCGGCGTGCGCGCGGCGGCGCCGCCCGCCTCCGAGCCCGAGGCGCCCTTACTGCAGGGGCCCTGGGACACACAAATAAATACACACAGAGAAAACTATCCCTGCATATTTTCCCATATTTTCTCGGTTTTTGTCTTCCCCCCCACTGCCAATATCTTCCATATCATCCTGGGACTCGACGATTAATTGTGTCTGTGTGTTTTCTCCTTCCTGACTTACCTTGGGCTTATGTTGCTCCCATCCAACGTAAGGGCCGCATGCCAGAAACATGGCTGAACCTAAACGGTGTTTTTGTTCGTGTTCTCTGGCTTTGGTCTCGGATCCGCCTCCAGCGCAAACCGAAGTCGAGGCGAGAACGGCCCACGGAATCACCAAAAACACCGTTTAGGTCCAGCCCTGACCAGAAATAATTTCGAGCACTCAGAAAGGTGTCGAAACAGTGTCGAGCGAGCGTCGCCTCCCAGGGCTCGACACGTCAAAACCCTCAGGTTTCGATATCTTCTGGGTGCTCGACATTCTTTCTGATGGTCAAGGCTACGGCAGGCTGGGACATTCTCACCTTGGGTCTTGACTGTATTGGAATGTGGAAGGCACGGGTCGCGAAGCGCAGGGCGCACGGGTGTCCTCGACCTGGCAGGGCCGACCTGCGAGTCGTCCTCAACCGAACAGATGAGGGCGAAGGAGCGCGCACGTCTCGTGCCCCGTTCTTGGCCTCTTAAGGCTCCCTTTGGGGCGTGGAGTAGAGCGCCGGGCCCGCGGCGGCGTCGTCGCCGATCCATCTGACGTGTTCGCTTCCATGCGAGGCCCACGGAAAGCCCGACCCCGTCTCTGGGCGGGGCCGCCGCGGGCCGGGGCGCAGCCACTGCAGGGCAGGCGCTCCACGGACCTGCCCCTCCAGTCTGCACTGCAACCCTATGACACCCCGGTGAGGTTAGAGTCAGGCCGTCTTAGAGGGACGCTCGGCAAGAATGCAAGGGCATCGGTGGGCCATGTTCACGTCCTTCGGGCGAGGTTGGCCAGCAAAAGTTGCCATGGATGGGCCGGAGGGACAGGGATGCAGGGGAAGCCTCGGGAAGCCGCTCATCCTTCCTGTGCGGGTTGACTATACAACGGCGATCGTAAGCCCTCGTGGGCTGCTGCCGTCAGCTACAAAAACATGAAGCTGCGCGTCTGCGCACGCACTCCTGGCAGAAGGACGGGGCCGGGCAAAAAACGGAACGGCGTTCCACAATCGGTCCGTTCTGAGGAGTACAACGCTGGTCAAATGCAACCGCCTCTGGCGGCTGATCATCGCTGTCTTGTGGTCCCAGAGCAGCGGCCGCCAGCCCAGAAGGAAAACTCTACGGCCCCTAAACCAAGGATGCAAGGGCGACGCGCCGGGCGAAGTGCAGCAGCAGATCTCGGCATCTTAGCTGAAATCCTCTCTTCCCGTGGCTGGCTGCTCATCCCGAGGCGACTCGGGCCCGATCGTCTTTTTTGATCGTACCTTACCCCCCAAGGTCCGCCAGAAAGCGAGCGTTCTCCGACGGCCAGGTGGGCCGGCGAGGGATCCCCCCCGAGGTCGAGAACGACAGAACAACACCTCCGAGTGGAATTCCAATGTCCCTAACAGCGTTTCCCTCTAGGGCTCCTTAATGCTTGTGCCACAACAAAAAAACAACGAACCAATGCACAAAGAGAGGGGCCCCGGAGGACGCCTGGTCGGGCAACCGTTTCGCCCGAGACTTCCTCACCACATTTATTCCGGTGCCGTGCTCTCGCCGCACTGCCGCGGCCACAAGTGCGGTCTGCACTCGAAGAACGGCCATGACTCCCACAGTAGGAGCTCGACCACAAGAAACCTTCCACAAGGAAGCCAGACCTGCAACCCCAGGAAGTCCATTGAGTTTCGTTGGTGTGGGAACGTCACGCTTGCCAATGCAAAACTATCGAAAATGAAGAAGCCCAGGGCACCCTGGAGGCAAGCAGGGTGTTTCTTGGCATGGTTTTCCACTGTACTCAGGTACGGTGCTGTCGCCTCAGTGCCAGCTACATGCGTGGTCCAGACTCGGAGGACGGCCACAATCCCTGGCAAAACAGAATTCACTGTCCTGGGGGCATCTGTCCCAAAAGAGCCCTCGCGGTACATAGGGATACAAATGTTTAAAAGGACC
>CAUYUJ010016119.1:237500-245000 GCA_963575745.1 Prorocentrum cordatum
AGGGTTCGCATGTGGCCCCCTCCCGTCGCCCGCGACTTGCCGCCCCGACAGCAGCCTCGCCTCACCCGCTCTGCGGGGGCCGGCGCTGGCTTGGCCCGCCTGCTCTGCAGGAGGCCAGCGGGGGCGTACCCGTCGGGCACGCGTGCGCTGGGGCTGCCGCCCGGGGGAAGCGACGGCCGCGGCCCTTGCCGCAGCGAGACGGGCATCCGCGGCGCGCCCCCCCTTCGCAGAAAACGCGCGGCCCTCCGAACTTTGAGGCGGCCAGGAGGTCTGAGCCGGGTGGGGGCGCCACAGAATCATTCAGGGGAGGGGGATGGAGCCAAATCCCGGCAAAATCGGCTCCGGGACCCCTCCCGGGGGCCCATCTGGTGCAATTGTTCGCCCCGGAGCAGTTTGTCATGGCCCCGGGACGCGAAAACGGCCCCCAGAGGCCGAACCAGAAACAAAAACCTAACCCGAACCCAGAGCCTCGAGCCTGCTCCCCTTTCCTGCTGGCGTGCTGGGCCACCTCACACCCCCAGATGCTCTCGCCCTCGCTCGGACGTCCACCCGCCGTGCATGTCTCTCGGACTCGTGCGCGCTGTCGTCCGCGAGGGGACCCAAGGCGCTCCCCGACCGCCCTCGCCGAGGACAAACGTGCACGACGCCCGAGCGATGCCGCGCGCTGGCGTGCTGGGCCGCCGCAGGCCCCGCAGCGGCTCCACCTCCGGACCCCGCTGCCCTATCGGCCCTCCGCCCTCCGCGCTGCCCCTCGCCCAGCCGCCCTCCCCAGCAGCAGCGCTGCTGCCGACCCCCGGCCCCGCTCTCGGCCCCGCTTCCCGCCCTCGCTGACCACCCGTGCCTCCGCCCGCTGCCCACCCCCCCTGCCCCCGCGGAGCCCGTCCCTGAGGAGTCTTCGTCTGAGAAGTGCCACGTCTTTCCCACTGTAGGAGGAAGAAGGGAGGTTCAGGCAGAGGCGAGGGCGAGGAACAAATTGGAAGGTGATGCCCGCTCGTTGGACCCCAGCCAGCCTCGCATCGCGTCCTCCGCCCGCTGCCCACCCCCTCTGCCCCCGCGGAGCCCGTCCCTGAGGAGGCAGCTGCTGGAAAGTCTTCGCCTTAGGTCGGGCATGCCCTCCTCCAGGCGGATTTTTAGGCGAACAATATACCAACGCGCCAACAACGCTCACACATTGTGGGAAATAATAGAAAAATCGTCCACCGACTATTTTTGTTCAATTTTTGTATATTCCTCCTGTAGAGGGACGTACCCGACTTAATCTTCGTTGGACGGATTGGGGGAGAATGAACCCTGGAATCGCGAGCCGGAATCTTCGGATCGAATCGGTTCGAATCGGCACCCGCGGAAATCGACTCGATTCGAGCCGGAGGAGTCAGAAAGACCCCTGCCACCCGTGGGCCTGCTACGCCCGATCAGGCTGCTGCTTAAGCGGCGTTAGTGTAAGCTGGATTCAGCGGGATAACGCCAAACAAATCAAGCGGGAGCAAGCCGGACGAAGCCAGACTTCGAACCAGGGCAGAGTCAGAATATGACCTACCAGGAACGGCATTCGAGGGCCCCTGCCCCCGATGAGCCCGTCCCCTTCCCCGCGCTTGCCCCGTTGTCCCTGCCGCGCCGCGCCGGCACTGGAGGACACGGAGGGGGAGGAGGAGAAGGAGGAGGAGGAGAAGGAGGAAGAGGAAGAGGAAGAGGTAGAGGAGGGGGACGAAGAGGAGGAAGAGGAGGAGGAGGAGGAGGAGGAGGAGGAGGAGAAGGACGAGGACGAGGAAGAGGACGATGACTTGATGACTTGGAACAAAACATTCAACTTTGGTCCTCTATGTGTTCGTGCTCGTCGCCTCCGGCGGTTTTCGCGGTCTGCGGTCTCCGGGAGCCGTTTTCTCGGGCCCCATGGGGCCCTCAGAAAAAACGGACCAGGGATGGAGAAAACTCCCCCCAGGGACAGAAACACCCCCAGGGAAAACTACATCCAGGGGGAAAAAAAACCAGGGAAAACTGCCTCCAGGGAAAACTACCTCCAGGGAAAACTACCCCCAGGGAAACTACCCCCAAGGCCCTCAGAAAAACGGACCTGGGATGGAGACGGACCTGGGATGGAAAACTCCTCTCAGGGAAAAAACACCTGCTGGACGTTTCTTCGACACGCCCTGCAAAAAGTGCCATGCCTTTCCCACTGCAGGAGGAAGCATGGAGGTTTAGGCAGAGGCGAGGGCGAGGGTGAGGCACAAAAAGGAAGGGGATGCCCGCTCGTTGGACCCCAGCCGGCCTCGCATCGCGTCCTGCGCCCCCTGCGGCGCTGAGGGCGCGGAAGGCCTGGCGCAGCGACCTGTGGCGGCGTCCGGCAAACCGCGGCGGGTTCGCGTGGTGACGACGCCAGCGCCAACATCTGACCCAGATCTCCGACGATGCATGTTCGAAGGGGCCCTGGGACACACCAATACATACACTCTTATAAAACTGTTCCCCATATTTTCCCATATTTTCTGGGCTTCTGTCTTCCCCCCACTGCCCATCTTTTCCCATACTTTCTGGGGAATCGACGATTCATTGTGTCTCTGTGTGCTTTTCTTTCCCTCCTGGATGTTGTGCTCCATCCCGGCGAGCCTTCCTTCGATCTCGGCGCCCCGGCGGCTGGCCCTCGGGCCCCGGGACTGCGACGATCGCACCTGGCCAGCCATGGTGGAACGCTGCCCCCCGGGGGAAGCGGTCGGGACCTCCGAGAGGGGCCCTGGGGGACACCAATGAATACAAACAAATAACAGGATTCCCCAAATTTTCTTACATTTTCTGGATTTTTGTCTTCCCCCCCATTCCTGGGGGATCGACGATTCACTGTGTCTCTGTGTGCTTTTCTTTCCCTCCTGCTCTGGGCCTCCACCTTCCGTTGTATCCGTGTGGCCGATACGGCACCAACATCGCACCATTAACCGACGAGGCTGCCGAAAGAGCCCCCAAACAGCCCAAGACGGCCCAAGACCGCCCCTGACGCCCAAGAGCGCCCCAAGACCGCCGAGGAGGGCCCCAAGAGGGCCCTAAGAGGCTCCCAAGAAGGGAAACACCAACTGACATTTCGAGCTGAGGCCTTTAATAGTTTCCAAGAGGCACCAAAGAATTCCCCAAGGTGCCTTAGGGCCCAAGAGAGCCCTAAGAGCATCACCACGGGAACCCAATAAGGGCAACATGAATGGTTTCCATTCGGTTTCGGATATTTTTCGTCGTCGCCGTCGTCGTAGCCGTCGCCGCAGCCGCCGCCGCCGCCGCGGTCGTCCTCGTCGAAGTCGTCGCCGCAGCCGTCTTCGTCGTCGTCGTCGTTGCACCGGCCGTAAAGCCATTGCCATACACGGCTTCAGCGAACGATGGGCAAGAAAAATCGGAGAATCGCCAGATGCACCCTCTCGGCTCCGACCTGCCCCAGACCGATCCGTGGCGGCGATAGACAGCCCGTGCGCATAGATCGGCGATAGGCCCCCGATGGCAAATGCGCACGTTCCTGGACGGGTTGAGCCATCGGCCCCAATCGGCGATGAATGGGAGATTGGTGGCCGGTGCACCCACCACTGAGCATGGCCCCCCCCCCCAACGCTGCCCCTTCGCTTTCGGGTCATCACTCGGCTCTCCCCGGCTGACGTTTGGGACGAACCGAGCCTCCCGCAGCGCTCTCGGCGAGACGCAGCTGAGGGAGGGCACCCCGAGGCTGGAAGACGTCCAGGAGTTGACGGGAACGTCCGAAAGCCTCGAGCCTCGAACCTCGGCCCTCCCCGAATGAACTTCGAACCTCGAACCTCGAACCTCGAACCTGGGCTGGAAAACGTTCGAAAGCCTGGAACCTCTCCCCCCCCCTGCGCCTCTCGCCACCCCTACGAGCATGGGCCCCCCCCAATGGTGGCCGGCGGTGTGCTCTCCACAAGGCCCCAACCCTTGGGTCGGGCATGTCCTCCGACAGGCGGATTTTGAACGACAAACTAAAACATAATCATAATGGTTTGTAAGAAAAACCCCCAAAAACGTCCCCTGACTATTTGTTTACTATTTTTGGAGATCCCTCCTGCCGAGGGACATGCCCTCCTGCAGGCGGATTTGGAACGAAAACGAAACATACAAAACATGCCAAACATATTCAAACACCTGTACACAAAACATCCCCTGATAGTTTTTTGGCTAGTTTGGAGCATTCCTCCTGTAGAGGGACATGCCCGACTTGACCCAACTCGGCGGTGGACCAACCTCCATTTAGTAAACCTCCCCCTAGTGAAAGCGGCCTGGGACCGAAACCGACGGACCCGGACCCGCAACAAAGGACGGCCGCGACGCCCTCTCGCGAACCGAAAACGTCCCATTCCTGAATCGACGTGTCAGGTCAGGAAGTCTGTCCACCCCCGACTACAATAGGGCTAGGATCGGGATAAATCGCTGCAGAGCGTTCCGGAGCGCTCTCAGAGCGTTCCGGAACGCTCTGGAGCGGCCGCTGCGCCCAATACGTCCTCCAAACCCGCCGGTTCTCAGAGATTTCGAGTTATCCCGATCCGATTTCGTCCCGATCTTCGCGTCGTTTTACTGTCCGCCCCCGACCCCCCCCCCCGCGACTCGTAGCGCCGGTCCAGGAACTTCCGGAAGAGCTGCATGGCGAGGTCGGCCTCGCCGACGCAGTCCTCCTCTGCGCGCGGCGGGGGGGGCCCCGCGGGCGCCCCGGGCATGCGGTGGGCGTGCTTGTCGCGCCGCGGGGGGGAGCACGACGGGAGGGGGCGCGCGAGCGCACACACCCAAACACGACAGGAGCGACGGGAGATGAACGAACATTGACATTCGGGAGCGGCCGAGAGGGGGGTGTCCAAGAGGGGGGGGTGCAAATCATGGCCGGCGGCATGTGCGCGGCCCAGGGGGGGGAGGGGCCAGGGACGTGGCCAGGTCACGACGGGAGGGGGCGCGCGAGCGCACACACCCAAACACCACAGGAGCGACGGGAGGGGAACGACCATTGACACGCAGTCAACCCGCACGGGACAGGGCGCACGGGCGCACACACCCAAACACCACAGGAGCGACGGGAAGGGAACGAACATTGACATGCAATCAACCCGCACGGGACGGGGCGCACGGGCGCACACACCCAAACACCACAGGAGCGACGGGAGGGGAACGGACATGTATTAAAGGGGCCCCAGGGCACGCAAATGAATACACACAGATAAGAATGATTCCCCATATCTTCCCGTATTTGTTGGGCCTTCGTCTTCCCCCCCCCACTTCCCATATTTTCCCATATTTTCTGGGGAATCGAGGATTAATTTTGTCTGTGTTTCTTCCCCTCCTGAACATTGACATACAGTCAACCCGCATAGTACGGATGCGCGGTAAGGATGCAAAAAGGCCTCGGACGCCCACTTCAAAGCCTCTCGAGCGGGCCGCGGCCAAGGAAAGCGGCCAAGGCTGGGCCGAGAAGGCAGGGATGCAAGGGCACCCTTGGGAAGGCCGCACATCCTTACTATGCGGGTTGACTGTAAACATGATAACTCGAATATCCACGTGATTTTCCGGGATCGGCGCTGGGGCCCCCTGGCCGCGCCTCTGGCGCCGCCCATTTGTGTGCTTGTGCCACCTGCTGTTCCCCGACATCCCCAGGCATGCTCGCGCCGTGGGAAAAAAAAACACGACGGGATGAGAAGCACGAGTACGCAGCGCACACGAATACCGCACGAGCGACGATCACAAGCGGGTCTTGCGCGAAGTGTCATGGCGACCTCACGCGGCGGCTGACGCGGGCCGCCGGCGCGGCACGCCACCACGGAGACGAGGCGCCGCCTTACGCGGGCAACTTACGCGCCAGTGTCCGCGAAGACGACCTCGTTTTTTTGTCGTCGGCCGCACATCCTCCTTGGAGGCGTGCGCCCAACCTGGACACACACAACAGAACCATCTTGAATGATACAGGCCTCGGAGCAAATTAGCGAACAGTCAATCCACATTCATCTGTCAACGGCCCCCCCTCCCCCCAATGTTCAAAGTTGGCGGTGGGTCTGATGAGATGCACTTCGACCGCAGTCTCCCACGCGCGTGCCAACACTGAGGTTGGGGGGGAGGGGGAGTGTTCAGTAATTGTTTCCCTCTACCGTATCGTTTCCCGAGCGGTGTGGTCAGCAAGCGCCCGCCAAGGGGCTTGCCTACACTACGCTATAAGATGTCTCGGCGCGCGCGTCGCCCCTTGCCGGGAGCGGCGCGCACACAGTACTAGTATTAAGGCGGGCCTGTCCCTCAACCTAAGAACGACGGCTGGAAATGACGCATCGCCAAATAAAGCACATAGTCAGATGAAGCCGCTGAGGCTAAACCTAAGAGCCACGTGAGCAAATAACTGTTCGTCACATCTCTGGTATGCATATAACATTAAACCGTTGACCTTCTTTCTGGCCCATATTTATAGACACAAGAAATAAGCATATAGATGTGAGTGTGTAAAATTACAAAGATGTGTGTAAGTACGTATTACTCTCCGTCTCCCTTGCTCTCTCTCTCTCTCTCCCTCTATCTCTATATATATGGTTTATGTCCCTCTCTTTCTCTCTTTCTGACTCTCTCTGTCCCTCTCTCTCTCACACTGTCGCTCTCTCTCTCTCTATCTCTCTGTCTCTCTCACTCTGTCTCCCCTGTCCCTCCCGTCCTATAGGTCTCTCTGATCTCTCTCTCTCTCTCTCTATCCTTCTCTCTCTCTCTCCCTCTTCCGTGTCTCTCCTCCTATCCATCTCCTTGTCTATGACCCTCCATCTCTCCGCCGTTCTGTATGTGTGCGTGTGTGTCTCTCCCTCTCGCTCTCCTCTTGCTCTCTCTCTCTCTCTCTCTTCCCCCCTCTCTCTCTCTCGCTCTCCCTCACCGCCCCCCCAAATTCACAAGAAGCCTGTAGCGGCCAAGGTCTGCATAGAGGCTGCCGCCAGAGGCGGAGGGAGGATGGGAGGAGAAGGAGGAGGGGGATGAAGAAGGGGGGGGGAAGGAGGAGGGGAGGGAGCAACAGGAGGAGGAGATAAGGAGAAAGAGGGAAGGAAGCAGGAGTGCGGAGACAAGAGGAGAAGGAGGGGGAGGAGGAGGAGGAGGAGGAGGAGAAGGAGGAGGAGGAGAGGAGGAGGAGGAGGAGGAGGTGCGGACACAAGAGGGGGAGGAGGGGAGGGAGGAGGAGGAGGAGGAGGAGGAGGAGGAGGAAGGAGGAGGAGGAGGGGAGGACGAGGGAGGAGGAGGAGGAGGAGGAGGAGAGAGGAGGAGGAGGGAGAGAGGAGGAGGAGGAGGAGGAGGAGGAGGAGGAGGAGGATGCGAAGGAGGAGGAGGGGAGAGGAGGAGAGAGGAGGAGGAGGAGGAGGAGGAGGGGAAGGAGGAGGAGGAGAGGAGGAGAGGGGAGGAGGAGGAGGAGGAGGAGGAGGAGGGGAGGAGGAGAAGGAGGAGGAGGGGAGAGAGGGGAGGACACGTGCAAGGCTCCCCCCCTCCCCCCCGGCCAGCGGAGGTGGCACGGGCGGCAGG
>CAUYUJ010016119.1:247500-295453 GCA_963575745.1 Prorocentrum cordatum
GCCATTATACTCGCCAGTGCCACTCCTGTGCTCCTGCTCCTCCTCCTCCTCCTCCTCCTGCTCCTCCTCCACCTCCTCCAAATCGCCCTTCACCTCCCTGTCACGATCAACACGAATCTTCATGTACGTAGCGTGTCTTCTGCGAGATGTTCGTGCTGGACCTGACGAGCGAAGAGAACCATCATTTCAGCAATTGAGCAACTGGTCGCATTCAAATCGCAATATGCGTGCTGTGCGGTCTCTCTCCCCCTACGAATGTCAGCCAACAGCTGCAGATGTAAGCCGCCTGTGGCGGCAATCCATATCGCCTTCCAAGCAAGAGTAGGCGGCAGCTCGAAGGAACACCAAATCCAGATGTCACGAACCACCTGGTTCGGTTCAACACCAGCGTTTCGGACCCACAGAGGCGTAAGCTTCCCCGCGGGTGGCACTGCAACAGAGCAAAACAACAACCGATCATCCCTCGCGCGATCTCAAACGAAGTCGAAACGAAAAGCGGAACATGTACTGCATCACTGCGGCGGCCCCCTAACGCACCGCATGTAATCAGTGTAAACAGTTACAGCGGTTAGAACGAATAAATGTTCGAAGTAATTAGCTGAACGAATGTGTTGGATGGAGCGGACAGTCAAACACGCTGCCCCGACAGGCTAAATCCTTGGCATGACAATGGTTTTCTTTAGCGGCCACAGCGGGACTGCCATTCGCGACTATGGAACACTTGCGGAATGCAGTGGGGGACGCTTCGTGCGTCACTGGTGACTCCAAGCTTCTGCGGCACCCGAAACTGCACAACTTGCTTGCTCCAATTGGGCCGCCGCCGACCCGTCGGTCTGCTGGTATTTCTGCCAGTCTGCCCGCCTCAATGCAAGAGGCCCCTCGTACGACACGATCCGCTGAACTCTCACCGCCCTCCGCTCGGAAGCCGGGCAAGGGCTGCTAAGTCCGTGGCTGCTAAAAAAGGCCTCCGGGAAGTCTCCGTCCTTCCGGGAAGAAGCCCGTTGACTGTTTCGAGTGACTACCTACCAGACCACCCCAACCCAACCCGAAGGCCCGAATTTGACCCGAATTTCGGGTTGGGGGGGGTACGGATTCCATGTGTTTTTTCAACGTGCCCCGACCCCCCCCCCCTGGAAATGGACGGCAAATTGAGGCCTTCGGGTTGGGTTGGGGTGGTTTGGTAGGTGGTGAGGGAAACTGTTTTTTTACTTCTTCCGGGAGGGCCGTTGTAGCAGCCACGGTTTCAGCAGCCCTCGCCCAGCCTTTCCGATCCGCCCCACCCGCTCTCGAGCCAGACCCCGCCCCGTCCCCCCGTGGCGCACCTGAGCAGGAAAGGGCGCACCAGAAGACCTCGGCGCCAAGACCGTGCCTCCGAGCTCGGAGTGCCACGCGGCACCGCAGTCGAGCGGCAACCGGGAGCATCGCCGAAGCCATCCCCAGGTAAAAACGACGCGGAGATCGGGACAACATCGGATCGGGAGAACTCGAAGTCTCTGAGAATCGGCGGGTTTGGAGGGTGTATTGGGCGCCGCGGCCGCTCTCAGAGCGTTACGGAACGCTCTGAGAGCGCTCCGGAACGCTCTGGAGCGATGTATCCCGGTCCTAGCCCTGTTTTACCATGCCCACTGGCACGGTCCTGGACCCACTCACTGCGCCCGTGCGGATCGCTGCTGCCGTCTGCTTTGGTCCCTGCTGCGCTCTGCTGCCCCCGTGCTGCGCCCTGCTGCCCGCTGCTGGTCTCTGCTGCTCCCATGTGTTCTCTGGTGCTCCCTGCTGCTCTCTGCTGGTCTCTGCTGCTCTCTGCTGCTCGATGGTATTCCGCTGGTGAAGGCTGCTCTCTGTTGCTCTCTGGGGCTTTGTGTGGCTCTCTGCTGCTCTCTGCTGTTCTCTGCTGCTTTTTGCTGCTCCCTGCTGCTCCCTGCTGCTCTCGGCTGGTCTCTGCTGCACCCTGCTGCACACTGCGGCTCCGTGCTGCTCCCTGCTGCTGTCAGCTGCTCTCTGCTGCTCTCTGCTGCTCTCTGCTGCGGTAGGACATCGAGACAAGAGATGGCCCCGACGCTAAAACCGTCCTTCGTCGTATCCCGGAGGAGGCCCCTGGGGCCGAAAACAGGACAGCTCCCCAATCCAAATTGCGCTAGTGGCCTCGCGCCCACGAGCACGGTTTTTTTTAGCTGGGAGGCCGCTACAGAGTCGGCTGAGGACGGATTAGCTCCCCCAGTCCGGATGCGAGGATTCTCCCTTGCTGCCGATTCGTGTGCGGATGGAATACCACCCGCGCCCCGGACGGAAAGGTTTCCCCCTGCGCTGGATTCGCCCGCGGTGCACGGCCAGGCTTACGAATACGGCGACACACGCGTACTAGTCCGACCAGGGTGGGCGGAGCGGCGGATAGCGGGGAGGGTCTGAATAATACGGGTACGTAGGCCTGCGAGTACGACGGCGAAGTGCAGGGAGGTGCGTACTGGTAAGGCTACGTAGGCCTACTGGTACAACGGCTGTGTGCAGGGTCGGGCGTACGAGTACGGCTACGTACGGTTACTAGTACGACTGCCACGTTCACAGCCGAACGTATACGCGTACTAGTACGAACGAAGCGGGCGTACTAGTACGGCTCAGTAGGCCTACTAATACGACGGTGGAGTGCAGGGATAGTCGTACTAGTACGGTAGGCCTACTAATAGAGCGGCGGTGTGCAGGGTCGGGAGTACGAGTACGGCGAGTACGGCTACGTAGGCCTACTAATACGACGGCGGAATGCAGGGACGGTTGTCCTAGTACGGCTGCGTAGGCCTACTAGTACGACGGCGGTGTGCAGGGTCGGGCGTACGAGAACAGCTACGTGTAGCTACTAGTACGACGGCGACGTGCGCGGCCGAGCGTACGAGCACAACTACGTATGCGTATTAGTACTCCCCGCGGTCGTACTAGCAGGATGAAGTAGGCCTACTAGTACGACGACCCAGCAGAGCAAGCCTATTCTGCGCACCCGATGCCACATTCCCTTCGCAAGTCACACCGGGTTCGCACCCCCTGAGCCCTGATGGCCACAAGCAGCCCCGCGTCCCACCGAGAGCGCTGCTAATGCACACAGCATGAGGGGAACGCGCTGCAAACATGCAACAGGATGTTCCATAATAGCCTTAACATCTCAGTCGGTGGTGCTCGTCCGCATCCGTCCCCGCATGATGCTCGCAGATACCTCGAAGACGGTGCCGACACCCCGGCACGGCTGGAGAGGAAGCCAGCGGCAGAGGGCCAAGCTGTTTAAGGATCTGTCACACGCCATGCCTGTTGTGCGGGCAATCTGTATTTCCATATCCAGTGCGTCTTGGACTTTCTTGGAAGGGGCGCCGCAAGGCCGAGGCGCACTGGATATGGATAAAAATTGGGCCTTTTGGAAGCAGCTTATAATCCATATCTAGTGCGCCTCATGTTTCTTGGGAAGAGTGTCCGAAATTCCAAGACGCACTGGATGTGGAGAAAAATTGGGCCTTTTGGAAGCAGCTTATAATCCATATCTAGTGCGCCTCATGTTTCTTGGGAAGAGTGTCCGAAATTCCAAGACGCACTGGATGTGGATAAAGACATTGCTCGCATGTATATCAGAAAACCAAACTGAGCAAACCATGACTGCCGCATCCAACAACATCTTACGATAACGCGTCGCGGAAACCACAAAGGGCTCTTAGAGCATTGCCTGGTGGGCCTGAACATCACGCAGCGCCACTGCTGGAACAATCAGTTGGCCGATTGGCCACGGGGCTGCTGCGGTCAACCCTCTTGCTGCCCTCAAGAGCATGCCCTCGGGTGGGAGGGCCCGGAGAGCCTTGCCCTCAAGGTAGTGCGCGAATTCGTTGAAACTGACAAACCCGTCGCCGTTCAGGTCGAAGCGACCGGCCTGCACCCCCCGCGCCGTCTCGGGGAGCAGCCTTTTGGAAGAGAAAGGGCGGGCAGTGCGTGCGGCAGGGGGAGGGTGAAAGAGTGTAAGTCTCCCTTCCTGAGTTCGTCGGGTGGAGACGATCACGAGATGAGGTCTCCCTCCAGGGAGGAGTCTTCACTCCTAGGCTCAGTCAACACCTGACCCGAGGAGCCGACACGCGGGTGGAGGCGCAGGAGAGATAGGGCACACACATGGGATGTCGGCGTCTGCAGGGGCTGCCCGGTGGCACGTGCCGTCGCCACATGACGAGAGCCTCCGCCAGTATACACTTTGGGAGGTCCGCGCCAACTTCTCGGATCGGCGCGGGGCCCCCTCTGGCGGCGCCTGCAGCGCCGCCTCTGGCGCGTTCCGCGCGCCAGGGAGGAGGGTCCAACGCCGACCCCATCAACTTGTGGCTGCCATGACAAGGGACACTCTAACAATCCGATCGCTGAATTCAAGATGTGTGTTGAAAGCGTTCTAAACATGTTGAAACCATATGTCTTACATGTCTGAGACATGTTTGAAATATTCTTTAACACCTGGGAATGATTCGGCAGCATGCGGCCTTTCCATGGATCGACTCCCACAATTATACATCTGAAGCGGACCTTCGAACAAGTATTTCGCGTCCTTTGTGGGCCCCGGAAACGGCAGGGCCGTTTTTTCACCGTTCCCAACAAAAAACGTACCTTGAAAATGGGAACGGCAAAAAAACGGCCACCGGAAACGGCAAAAGAACGGCTCCAGGATTGGAGCCGGAGCCGGAACCGGTCAAAAAACGGCGACGGAACCGGTAAAAAAACGGCGTCGGAACTGGCAGAAAAACGGCAAAACGGAACCAGTAAAAAAACGGCCCTGTCATTTCCAGGGCCCACTAAGGTCTGAGACATGTTTGAATTGTTCAACATCTCGGAATGATTCGGCAGCATGCGGCCTTGCCATGGATCGCCTCCCACAACCACAGATCGGCGCGGACCTTCGAGCGTGTATGTCGCGTCTGCCGAGGCTGCGTCCCAAGGGGAGCAGAGCGAGCCAGCCTGGGCGATGCCGGGGCTTTGCCCGGCAGCGCAGGCTCCGGGCCCGAAGGGCCAGGGGCCTCGGCCGAAACCCACCGCGCGATGCCGCTCCAGCGGCCAATCTTGGACGGGGCTGGCCTACGGCAGGGGCCCGAGAAGCTGCTCCTTCTCCTCCTCCTCCTCCTCCCCCTCCTCCTCATCCTCCTGCAACTCCCCATCCTCCTCCTCCAACTCCCCATCCTCCTCCTCCTCCTCCTCCTCCTCCTCCTCATCCTCCTCCATTCCTTTTCCTTAGGACTTACTCCTCCCTGTCGCACCCCGAGGTCAGTTTTTGGGGCGGGCCGGGCGTTTCGCCTGAGGCTTCCTCACGATTTATGACCCTGAAGCTTAAACGTTGACAGCAGTTTTACAGATGAAGAGCGGGTCGTTTCCAAAATGTAGCTCTCGCCATAGCGCCGCGAACATTGGTATTGAACCTGTGACCAAATTTGACGGGTTGAGGGCGGGTGGTTTTCAAAATGTGGCTCTCGCCTCAGCGCCGCGCACATGCGTTTTCTATTTTTAAAGTATGCAGAAGCTTCACGGATTGAGGGCTGGTGGTTTTCAAAATGTTGCTCTCGCCTCAGCGCCGTGCACATTCTTTTTCAACATGTGCAAGAGCTTTGTGGATGGAGGCAGATATTTTGCAACGTGTGGCTCTGCATTCGTGCCGCGCACATTCTTCTCTGAAGAGATAGAACTGAACATGTTTTGAGGAAGATCCAGGATGATGAGGGTGCAACGGTTACGCTGGTTCGCGGCGTTGAAGTCCCAGGAATGGTGTTGCGGCACGGTTCAAGATCGTCAATACGCAACAGTCAGGTTGATCCGTGGCGTTGGAATCCCGAGAACAATGTTTTGGCATCCTTCAGGTCTTCATGTGTCTTTCAACGAGGCACTTCCCTCGGTGGAACTGAACCGTTGTAGGGGCATGTGAAGAGGGAGCTTGGAAGGAGGGTCTTTTCCAGCATCGTTGATGACTCTTGGGTGTCCAATGGTCCTCCTCCCCCTCCTCCTCCTCCTCCTCCTCCTCCTCCTCCTCCTCCTCCTCCTCCCCCTCCCCCTCCTCCTCCTCCTCCTCCTCCTCCTCCTCCTCCTCCTCCTCCTCTCCGCCTCCTCCTCCTCCTACCTTCCTCCTCTGCTCCCTCCTGCTCCTCCTGCTCCTCCCTGCTCCTCCTGCCTTCCTCCTCCTCCTCCTCTCCGCCTCCTCCTCCTTCCGCCTCCCTCCTCCTCTCTTCCTTCCTCCTCTCCTGATCCTCCTACTCTTCCTCTCCTTTACTCCGACTCACCTGTTCCATCTTCCTCCTCCTCCTCCCTCACCTTCCCTCCCTCCCTCCCTCCTCCTCTCCTCCTCCTCCTCCCTCCTCCACTCCTTCCTCCTCCTCCTCCCCTCTCCTCCCTCCTCCCTCCCTCCCTCCCTCCTCCTTCCTCCTCACTCATCCTCCTCCTCCTCCTCATCCTCCACCTCCTCCCTCTCCTCCTCCTGCATTCCTTCCTCCTCCTCCTCCTCCTCCTCCTCCTCATCCTCATCATCCTCCCTTCTCCTCCTCCCTCCTCCCCCTCCTCCTCCTCCTCCTCCTCCTCTCCTCCTCCTCCTCCTCCTCCTCCCTCACTACTCCTACCCCTCCTCCCCTCCTCCTCCTCCTCCTCCTCCTCCTGCTCCTTCCTCCTCATCCCTCCTCCTCCGCCTCCTCCTCCTCCTCCTCCTCCTCCTCCCACCTCCTCCTCCTCCTCTCCCTCCTCCTCCTCCTCCTCTTATCCTCTTCATCCTCTCCTCCCCTCCTCCTCCTCCCATCGATCCGCCTCTCCTTCCTCTCCTCCTCCTCCTCTCTCCTCCTCCTCCTCCTCCTCCTCCTACCCCCCTCTCCTCTCCCCCTCCTGCTCCTCAGCATCGATGATGACTCTCTCCGTAGTTCCAAGTGGTCCCCCTCCCCTCCTCCTCATTCCTACCTCCTCCTACCTTCTCCTCCTCCTCCTCCTCCTCCTCCTCCTCCCCCTCCTCCCCTTCCTCCTCCTCCTCCTCCTCCATTTCCTCCTCCTGGTCAGGGAGGGGAGAGGGGGCAGTCGTCGTTTCATGGCCTGCGCCCCGCGAGGGCTGCCTGGAGGAGGCCCGCCGGGTTGGGGGCGGCCCGCCCTCGCCTCGTCGGCGCGCGCCGCTCTTGGGGGGGGGGGGCACGGCGCCCCCACCGCACGCGGACCGCTCAGCTTCAGGTCGGGTATGTCCCCCTTACATGGGGATTTGGGACGAACAAACAAAAATACTCATAAGCGTGTATATATATATATATATATATAAACTGATACAATTAATGGAACAAAAATCACGAATAATAATATGGATACCAATGATAAACATCAGCATTATCACCATCAGCACCATCAGCATCATCATCATCATCGGCAGCATCATCATCGCCATCAGCATCAGCATCAGCAACATCAGCATCCTCATCCTCATCCTCATCCTCATCCTCATCCTCATCCTCATCCTCGTCCTCCTCCTCATCCTCATCATCATCACCATCATCATCATCAACATCACAAACACATCCCTTGACTATGTTTTTTACTTTCTTTGAAGATTGCCCCTGCAGAGGGACGTGGCCCGACTTGAGCCTCGCCGCCCGAGGAGCGCGGGGGGTCGGCTGCGGGGAGGCGCAGGCGGGGGCCAAACGCCCCCGCGGGCGCCCGCGGCAGAACCACGGAGCCGCCGCCGGCCCCCGAGGCCCTCGCTGAGGCTCGGCCCGCCTGTACAGGGCAGTGCTTAATACAAGGATTTTAAAACATGTATGATTTGTTGTATACATGGTGGGTTTATGAATAAGTTTGTGCATGAACTCATCGTTGTTTTTAATACTGACTGCCTGCATTTTAAATACATGATCCGCACGCGGAGCATGCACTAAAAACGGCACTGTACCATCACAGGGATGCGCGACGAGGATGCCAAGGCCTTGGAATCGGGAGCGGCCAAGAGGGGGGTGTCCGAGAGGGGGGCGGGGGGGGGGGGGGGGGGGGGGCAAATCATGACCGGCTGCGTGTGCGCGGCCCAGCGGGGGGGGGCAGGGACGCAATGGAATGAGAAGAGGCGACGCGAAATCTGAGGAAACATCATGGCCCCCGCCATGAGATCCCCCCCCCCTGGTCGTCGCCCCCCCCTGGTCGTCGCCCCCCTCTTTGCCGCTCCCGATGGAAGGCCCATGTCGAAGCTTTTCGAGCGGGGCGCGGCCAGCGAAAGTTGCCAAGAAGGGGCCCAGGCGGCGAGGATGCAAGGGTGCCCTCTGGGAGGTCGCCCCCCCTCACGATGCGGGCCGGCTTGACTGCGGCCCACTCCAGTCCGAGGGGGCGCCCAAGAGGGGGGCGTTCAAGAGGGGGGCGTCCGAGAGGAGGGGTCGCAGATCGTGGCACGCGGCGCGTGCGTGGCCCAGAGGGGGAATGGAATGGGCCCCATCGCGGTGCGATACGACAGGAAGGGAAACGAACTACGAGGCCTTCGCTCGGTTCGAGACCGAAACCTGATCCTTGGGATATCTCCTAAGCTCGAAATTGGTGATGTATCGTCTCCGAGCCGTGCTGAGGGGCTTGGAACACGGCTCAGCGAGACTGCTGCTGAGCTTCTCAACTCCGAAGAAACCACAAGTGCTGCAAATCCATATTGGGTGGGCAGGGGCATGCACAAGCTGATGGGACGGGTGAACCCAGCCTCCCCCTATATGAACCTGCTTCCCCCTCGGCAACTGAAACTTGTCAGACCCTACGGCAATCAACTCGAAACACGAAGAACGCAACCAGGCAGCGAGGGCCTCCTGGGACGACTGACCACGACACCGCAAACATCTAGTGCCTTTGCTGTCGAGGCAATGCTGGGAGGCAAACAGTGCAATGGAGGAAGGAGCGGGAGGGGGATGCGGCCTTGTCGTACAGGCACGGCTGGGGCTCGGGCGAGCTGTCATAGCCTCGAGCGTCGCCCGTAGCAACCTCCGACGAACTAGGCTGGCGTCCATCTCCGTTCTCATGACCCGTGACCGAATCTCTGGCGATAGCCGACATTTTTCGCAGCAGTGCTAGCGAACTCATCTGCAGTGTGATGTCCAAGAACCAGAAATTCAGGGAAGTCCGAGCCTGGGATCTGATCAGCTTCGATGTGGGATGGTACTTGAATGGCACAAGCCTGCGACTGGTCGCGAAACTGCATCTCCTGGCCCACGAGCTTCCAGATATTCGCATTGGCTCCCTGAGGAACCTTCCAGAATCCCTGATACCACCCGTCAGCAACTCCACTGTTCTGTAACATACACCAAGGGCCCTCGAGAGTGCCTGAGCGCCAGCAGTAAACCCCAGATCTCGCCCCTCGGTACAGACTGAATACTACCAGGCAGAGGCCCAAAGATAGCGGACCCGACGTGGGGCCCCTCGACATCGCTAATAACCACTGCTGACACTCCGACACGCCGTAGCCGCCGGTCACGAGAATCTGCGCCTCCGCTGGCGTCTCCAAACACCACTAAAGGTTCGCCTGCGTGGCCGTCTCCGAGCGCGCGCTCGTCGAACGGCGCGCCTAACGCTGAGAAAAACTCCCAGGCCTTATCGGCGCTGGGAGCTGGCACCTGGGCCCAAGAACTCGGAATGAGACCTCAAAACCGAAAACACGGTTCAGAATCTTGGCCCGACTGGGCCCTGGGGATCAAATGGTCCGAATCAGTGTAGATTTTGTGTTCAGAATTGCAAGGGCACGTCCACCCCCTGTGGAGTGGTGTTTCACTTCCCTGGCCACACCTGGGGCACGTATCGTCACTGATGGCACCAGTCTCGTCCTTCACCCTGGATAGAGGCCACGTCCCCCCGATGGCCACGCACAAGAGGGTCTCCGAGAGCTCGGTCCCATGTGGAACTCCACTGAGAACTTTAAGTAACTGCCTAAGCGATTCATTGTCGACCCCGTCCTGTAAACCTTCACCGCAAAAATGCTTGTATGCTTTTTCCCAAAGCTGGGCACGAATACTCCCCTCAAACTCAGTGAGCAAACCACTAATGTCCTCCGGGCTGGTGGCTAATCCATCTTGGAAAGACCAAATAGCACCTGCATCATCACGTTTAGCTGGTGTGTGCCACTCAGAGAGGGAGACAGGGTCCCATCCAAACTCCAGAAGATATGCGATGATGGACGAGATAGGGCCCCGAACGTGTCGTGAAACCTGCTGCGATGCAAGTTCCCGCAGCTGTCGCACTAGCCCAGGCCATGCAGCACGAACAGGGCCACGAATGCTGGGCTCGGCCAGCCACGTCTTCAACCAAAGTTGAAGCCCATGACGAGGTAACTTGTACTCTGGATCGTGCCCCTCGGCACGAATATCCAGCAAAGTAGTGAGACATCGCCCACGCTTAGAAGAAGCCAGTGTACAACCTAATCGCCGACGACATTGTAACCGAAATTCCCCCAAAAGCACCTGTGATCTGATGCCCGTGCGTACCAGCCGCTTGAGGCCCAGTCCTCTCGATGAGCCACGTGGTACGATATTTCCTGGGCGACCGAGCGAACTTCCGAACCTTCATATTCATGTTCTTGGCTTTGACGACTCTCTGGCGACGCATGGCCCTTGCGGGCCTCCCAGCACCCATGTCGACCCCAAGATGAACGGCTTGAAGGGCGCGTTGCAAAACGAACCCTTTCCTGCGAAGCCGACACACAACCTCTTTGCCATCAGCCGCATTAGAACACAATATCACGCTCTTGCTAGCCATCTGGAGGCCGTGCTCCTGGAGCGCGTAGCAAGTGTCGAGCACACTGTGATACAACCTACTCCGAACCAGCTTGCGCGTGCCAGCCGTGTGCTGCGTCAAGTGATCGACCCAAATACGATATGACATGTTGACATGCGTAGTAGTCAAGCGCATCAATATGTAGTATACCATACACCTCCCGAATCTAGTTCCACTGCGGAGACCCTGGACGATGCTCTGCCATGGCTGGAACGCTGCCGAGAACGACCCAAGTTGCGAGAGAACACGAGGGGCCAAACACATCTGGAGCTCCAAGGCGAGGACCACCGGTGGGAATCCCATCTTGAGAGCAGACCTAGCCAGTGAAATCCACCCCATAGCATCGTAAAACCCCTTGATGTCCAAGAGGCCCTCTCCGAAAGCGATGCCAAGCCGAGCAAGCCCTTCATCGTGAAGAGCTCGCAAAAACACTTTTCGGAGCGCGGAGTTGCCCGAGATGGCGGCATCCCAAGCAGGCTCCGAGTCCTTAGACCAACTCCTAACCTCGTCCTCTCGGGCAAGAGACCAAGTCCTGGAGAACATAGACATGAGCCCAATGACCCTGCCCCCCCCCCATTCTTCTCCCCCAGGCGACGCCCAATGACGAGCAGAATTTGCCAGGGCCAGGAGAGGCACTCCTCACAGGCCCCGAAAACCGAAACTAACTCCTGGATTCCCTCTGGAGGAAGACGCTCCATATCCGTGGGACTGAGGTTGTCAACCCCGAGTCCTGCCTTGGCCTTCATGGAGTGCAAGGCGCGCTGGACGCGCTCGACAGACAAGGGCTCGAGCTGCTCCACAGCTGCTGCCTCTCGGATATCCTGGAAGAGAGCCGTGACGTCGGAAAGTGGCAGCGGCTTCGGGCTCCAGAGCTCGTGCCAGTGCCTGGTTTTGTGGTCCACGATGCCCCGAGAGTGAAAAAGCGTTTTCCCGTCGACCTGGATTTCATCGGGGACAGGGGGAAGCTTCTTGATGGATTTATGCAAGATCCCAGGAGCCTCCGAGGTACTGATCCATTCTCGAAACTCGCGCAAAGAAGAATAAAGAGCTCGCCGTCGTGCTCGACCTGCGACTCTCTTGGCTGTGTGAGCTAGTCGCTCAACAACCGCGCCGGAAAGAGTGGCCACTCGAAAAAGCTTGGCCTGCCATGCCGACCATGTAGAGAGTCCCCCGTCTTCATTGACCGACCTGGTCCGCTCTAGAGGAACGTGCGCCCCTGCAGGTTGATCCCCAACGAGGGCGATGCACGCCTGAACGAGCTGCGCCTGCTGTACTGCACCGTTCTGCCCAGACCTGTGCTTGCTAATGGAGCCCAGGACCGTAGCAAGGCGTCCCCACGAGCTGGCGACGACGTCGTGCAGCGGTTGATCACGTGCCTTATCAGGAGCCTCCATCTGCACCCCCCGAAAGAAGGGCCCCTGAGATCTCGTGGTACCTGCAGCGAGCTGGATCATCCCATGGTGCTGTGATATCGCTTGCTCAACCGTAGACGCCCAAGATCCGTGCAAGGCTCCCAGTTGGCACACATGTTGACCCCCGACGGCGTCAGCAGCAGAATTCATACAATCGGCCAAACGTCTTGCTCGACAGAGTGCGTGAACCCGACCTGCCTTCTGCGCGACTGCCAAATCTCGGAGGGAATAGGGAAAGAGGGGAGGTCTGCTGAATTATGGGTTGTCGAGGGGGGGGGGGGGGTCCAGAGGCGGGGCCCCCCTTATACGTCCCCAAGACATCCTTTTCCAGCACAATATTACCAGCCTGGCCACTGGGCTCGCGCACAGAGTCACTACTGCTGCTGCCAGCGGGGGCGGAACTAACGGCGTCAGCCGTGTGACCGAAAAAAGACTGAGAAACTAAATCATACTCGGCGTCAGAATCGCCGTCCGACAGACCGTCGCCCAGCTCAAAAGTGGCTCTCTCGGGCTCAACCGCGAGATCCCCGAACAGAGCCTCGGAAGCTTCAGAGATTCGCTGCCCGGCAAGCTCAAGTTTTTGACTACGCTCAGCCCTGGTTCGACTAGAGTTTGACCCTGGTGTTGGAGCAACTCCTGGGCGAGGCACCTGGGGTAGTCGACCTGGCGCGACAAGTTCTCGACGTAGTAGCTGAGCCCCAGACGATCGAAGTCGAACGGGAACAGCACTATGTGGTCTCCATGGCACTGATAAGATGGAAGACACCCCGACGATGTACGGAACGCACGACTGGCTCGCAATCACGAAATCGAGTGAAGCCCCTTTCCCCGACTCGCAAGTTGCCAAAACGCCACTCGGCTTGTATATAACCCCGTCAATCTTACTGAGAAAGCCACGTCGAACGAGCTCCTCTGGTTCTAGATTGAAGCCCCCCACAATGAACCAAGGTAGACGTAGCTGTGATACCAAGGCTCCGAGCTTAGCGTATCTAGTGAGATTCCTGCCCGCGAATCCATCAGAACAGAACACATAAGAAGAGATGGCCACCAGTGAGTAGCCGTGCATGTGAACTATTGCTGCGCTGAAGCCGCCCAACGCCGTCGACCCCGTCGCTCGAAGGTCGCGAACAACAGCGTCGGACTCGCTGGGGCTCTGCATCTGAAGGTGTTGCCGGCACATAGGCCATTCACCACCCTCATTCGCCTTGCTCTGAGTATTCTCCGACTGCTCCCGCCCTGTGGCTCGGGCTCGATTGATGATAAGCTTAAACTGATGCTTCTCTGCCTGCTCTCGCCAATGCTGCGCGTCCTTCATATTCTCAACGGGGGTCTCAGCGATCCCGAAATAGTGAAATGGCCTGCAAGCTGGACCTGACAAGAAGCCCCATGCCTGCCGACCCATAGTAGTGACATTGCCGAAGAAGAAAAAGCTATCTATGCCACTCTTGGATGCAGTGGCCAGCTCTTCCTCATCACCATCAGCACCTGACTGCGCACACCCAGATGCTGGTCCCCTTGGGCCTGTTGACGGCGTTCGTCCCGCAGCGGCGCCTCCTGCGGGGCCCCTCTGCGGCGGTCACGCCGCCGCCTTGGCGGCTGGGGGCCCCGCTTGCGTCGCCGCCTGCGCCGCCGCCTCAGCCGCCGCCTGCTTGGCCGCCGTGATCTTCATGGCCGCCTCCTTGATCCTCACCGCCTGGGCTGCCTTGTCCTCGGCAGGGGGGCCACCACTGTGCCCGCTGCTGCTGCTGCCGTCGGTGGTGCCCTGGGTGCCCTTGCCGCTCCCCTTGTCAGCAGCACCAGCTCCCTGAGCTTCACCATCAGCTCCCTTCCTCTTCTTCATGTACCTGGTCTCGATCTGCTGCTGCAGCTCCTTCGCGCGAGTGAGCCAGGAGACCACCTCGGAATTCTTCGTGTTCAATTGCGCTCGAGCTGCCTTGAGGTCACCTTCGAGCTTCCGCAAAACTTCTTTCTCGCTGGCCTCCGCTTCCAAGGTGTCGATCTTCGCAAAGAAGTCCTCGTCCCAGAAGAGACTGAACAACGTGTCACTGTCCTTCTGCTCGGCGGGCTTGTCCTGAGGAATGACACCGGCCTTGGACGCGAGGGCCAGCACGGCGAGCCTCTTGGACTCCTGCGCCGTGGCAAGCGTGATGGCCAACTCTGCCTCCTTAGCCTCAGCGCGCACCAAGTTCTCTCTGGCGCGCAGCAAGGCATGGAAGGCCTGGTCGTGCTTGGTAGTCGCGTCTCTGACTGCACTGTCTGCTTTCTTAGCTGCATCCTCAGGCGATGAGCTGGCCTCGACGGCCCGCATCTCGTTCTTGAGGACCTGGATCTGGCTGGACAGGGCCTACTTGATCATCGGGTCAGTCGCCACTGCCAGGGCGCTCTCTAGTGCGGACGCCCTGGACGAGACAACTGTTTGCATGGTGCCACCTCCCCCTGCCAGAACCAACTGCATGTTATCAACATCGGAGCACCTATCTTTGTAACTGCCACCACTTTTCTTTCCCTGGTAGAGTTTGACCTGGCGTCCGCACTTCTGGCACCTGCGATCACGCTCCAAGAGAATAGAGTTCCACTCGCTGCGTCCACAGGCTTTGCAGGTAGACCATGGAGTGGATGTGGCCCTGGACATGGCTTCCTGAAGAATGATTTCCCCTCTTCGCCACCGAGAAGAAAGGTCCTAGGCGTGGACTTCCGCCTCGGGCCCCCCAAGCGCCGACGTGAAGGCGAGGGGCTGGACTGAGCAACTTGGGGGGCCCAAGTTGCTCGAGCCCAAATTGCTTGAGCGTGGCCCAGAGGGGGAGGGGGGCAGCGAAGGGAAAAGAGAGGGCCACGATATCGGGGGGGCGTCCAAGAGGGGGGCGTCCACGAGGAGGGCGTCCGAGAGGGGGGGTGGCAGATCGTGGCACGCGGCAAGTGCGTGGCCCAGGGGGGGGTGGGGGAGGGGGTGCAGCGAAGGAAGAAGAGGGGGCCATGACATAGGGGGGAGGTATCGAGGCCCGGGCCATAATATCCGCCCCTGGTCTTCACCCCACCCTTGGCCGCTCCCGACCTGTGCACGATGTGCTCGCAGCGCCACTGCGTCGCGGATTCTCGGACCCCCTTCCCTGGGAACCTGGGGCGCAATGGATATTGATAAGAGCTGGCCTCCATCGAGGCAACATGTTTCATCCACGTTTGAGATAAGAGCACCCCTCCCCCAGAAACGTGTCAGATGCCTTGGACACAATACAACAGAATGCCCGCAGCCTGTGCAGCCCGCCTGTGGCCCCCACAACCAAGACGCACGACGAGGGCCGCAGCAAAAAAGGCTGGGCATCGGCCCGAGAAGGTGGGGAAAGGGGGGCGAAGCCTTGGCGAACCCCGCGCCCCTCTTGCCCTTTAGTCAACCACCCTTTAGTAAACCACCAGGCGGTGGACAAACCTCCTCCTCCTCCTCCTCCTCCTCATCATCATCATCATCATCATCATCAGCATCAGCATCAGCATCAGCATCAGCATCAGCATCAGCATCAGCATCAGCATCAGCATCAGCATCAGCATCAGCATCAGCATCATCATCACCATCATCATCATCATCATCATCATCATCATCATCATCATCATCATCATCATCATCATCATCATCATCATCATCAATCATCCTGCACACGCCGCCGTGCCCTCTGGGCACCCGCTCGAGTCCAGGCTTGTCCGGGGAAGCCCTCCCCTTGTGATCCCATCTCGGGGGCGTCCAAGAGGGGGGCGCCCGAGAGGGGGGCGTGCAGAGCATGGCCCCGGGCACGTGCGCGGGCCAGGGGGGCCAGGGAACGTGTTGAAATGAGAATCGGCGGTGGACAAACCTCCCTTAAAAAAAAACACCCTTTCTTGAAAACGGCCCAGGACCGAAACCGACGGACCTGGACCCGCAAAAATGAGGGCCGCGACGCCCTCTCGCGAACCGGAACCGGCCAATTCACTGATCGACGCGTCAGGGTAGGAGGTCGACCAACCACCGATATTTAGGGGGCCGGGCGGCTACCAGTTTGCCTTTTACGACGCAATGTAAATGGACTGTGGGCCGAGCTGATTTGGCTCATGGGTTCTGCGTCCGAGTGGAAGCTCTGGCCACAACCCTGGCGTGCGAGATACCAGTGGCCTAAGCCCATCAGGTGGAGGTCACGAGGCTGCGACGGGCACCCGATGACGAAGTCGCGTGCACGCGAGCACCTGCACGTGACGCCTTCGCCACTCGCAGCTCATGACCGTACTCCAGATTTCGTAATAAAGGGAGGGGGGTCTCATTTCGGGGGGGGGTCTCTTCCAGGCTATCTTGGAGGGCCCGGGGGGTCTGGGGACGATGATTTGGAGGGTTCTCCCACGGGGGGGGGGTCTGAAATGGCTTGTCTTGGAGGGTCCAGACCCCCTCCCTTTTATTACGAAATCTGGAATAGCGATCCTCGTCGAGCCCACCGAAGATTTCGCGTCGAGACCGTCGAGCTCATGACCGTAGCAGATCCTCGTCGAGACTGTCAGCGTCGGAACGCGTCGCCACTGCACGTCTCCACGGACTTGCGCCGCGCCATCCGACGCGACGGCCCTGGCGGCACTCACGGGATCTCTTCCGAGCCTGCGCGTGCGCGTGGGGAAGAAAGAGACGCAACCTCCGCCGTAAAACAGGGCTAGGATCGGGATAAATCGCTCCAGAGCGTTCCGGAGCGCTCTCAGAGCGTTCCGGAACGCTCTGGAGCGGCCGCGGCGCCCAATACATCCTCCAAACCCGCCGATTCTCAGAGATTTCGAGTTATCCCGATCCGATTTTGTCCCGATCTTCGCGTCGTTTGACGCCGCCCTCCCGACGACGCTGCTGCTGCTGCCACTGCCGCCCCCCCTCTGGGGAACCAAAAAAGGTGCCGATACCGCTACTCCCTGGACCTCTCTCCCTGCGTGCGTTCTGACAAGAATTTCGACGCGAATCCAGCGGTGGAGACGAGGGCCTCCGAGGAGGCCCACAATCGGGGATGGACAAAACCCTCTTTTTAGCAAAACGTGGTTTCGTGAAAACGACCTCGGGCCCAAACCTGGAGGGCGCACGTCTGAAAAATAACGGCCGCGGCGCCCACTGACAAATCACTAATCGACGCGCCGTGGTAGGAGGTCTGTCCACCCCCGACATAGAAAGGGGGAGAACGAAAAACAAGTAGAGGTATGGGCACCTGTTCATCTTCTGCCCCTCCTGCCCCCTGCCCCCTCTGGCTTGGGGCCTGGACGGGCTGTGCACCAAGGGCGCTCCACTTCGAGCCGAACCGCGCAGCGCGGAGCGCGAGGAACTTCGCACCTTCGAGGCCGCCCCCTAAGAGAGAGGAGGAGGAGGAATCGGAGCCGAACCGCGCAGCGCGGAGCGCGAGGAACTTCGCGCCCTCGAGGCCGCCCCCTAAGGGAGAAGAGGAGGAGGAATCGGAGCCGAACCGCGCAGCGCGACGCGCGAGGAACGTTGCGCCCTCAAGGGGCGCCCCCTAAGGGAGAAGAGGAGGAGGAATCGGAGCCGAACCGCGAAGCGCGAAGAACTTCGCGCCCTCGAGGGGGGCGCCCAGGGGCGAAGAGGAGGAGGAATCGGAGCCGAACCGCGAAGCGCGACGCGCGAAGAACGTTGCGCCCTCAAGGGGCGCCCCCATGGGCGAAGAGGAGGAGGAGGAGGAGGAGGAGGAATCGTAGCCTAACCGCGAAGCGCGAAGAACGTCGCGCCCTCGGGGGGCGCCCCCGGGGGATCTCTGCACCCGTCCTGGGGTTCCAGGCCGGGCCTCTGTGCGGGTGGCGCCCTCTCCGAGCCGCCGCCCCTCCCTATCCCCGCCCCTCGCGGTCCAGGAGGAGGAGGAGGAGGAGGAGGAGGAGGAGGAGGAGGAGGAGGAGGAGGAGGAGGAGAGGAGGAGGGGGAGGAGGAGGAGGAGGAGGAGGAGGAGGAGGAGGAGGAGGAGGAGGAGGAGGAGGAGGAGGAGGAGGAGGAGGAGGGAGGAGGAGGAGGAGGAGGAGGAGGAGGAGGAGGGGAGGAGGAGGAGGAGGAGGAGGAGGAGGAGGAGGAGGAGGAGGAGGAGGAGAGGAGGAGGAGGAGGAGGAGGAGGAGGGGAGGAGGAGGAGGAGGAGGAGGGAGGAGGAGGAGGAGGAGGGAGGAGGAGGAGGAGGAGGAGGAGGAGGAGGAGGAGGAGGAGGAGGGGGGGAGGGCCCTCGCGGTCCAGCTCGGCGAGGTCCGCCTCCGAGAAGCCGAAGCTGCAGAGGATGTCCCTGGACAGCGCCTGCCGCGGCGGGGCGCGCAGGGGGGGGAGGGGGGCAGGCGACCCGCCTTCGGCAGAACCCTGCGGGTGTTCGAGTCAGGTCGGGGCGTGTCCTCCTACAGGCGGATTCTGGCAGAGAAGGGAATCCTAGTCAGGCAAGAGTCAGAGAATCACAGAACATCGTCCCCATACTATTATTTGACCATGTTTTGACTGCTCCTCCTGTAGAGGGACATGCCCGACTTGCTGTCAGAGGGGGTCTCCAGGAGACCCCCGGGAGGGTGCCAGGCCGTCGGCCAGTGAGGTGGGCGGAGGAAGGCCCACGCCGACAGTTCGCGCTGCGCGTCCCGACGTCGGCCCAGGCCCTGCGGGCATCGGAAGGGGGCCTCCTGGAGGCCCCCGGGCAAGAAGACTCCCACTTGGCAGGCAGGCCCCAACGTGGAGGACGGGAGGAGGGAGGAGGAGGAGGGGGAGGAGCGAGGAGGAGCGAGGAGGAGGAGGAGGAGGCGGAGGAGGAGGAGGAGGAGGAGGAGGAGGAGGAGGAGGAGGAGGAGGGGTTTGGATTCGGATTCGGAACGATTGCGAAGCAATATCGACAAGACCACACTACCTGGGAGCCAGATCGCGCTGGAGGCGACTCAGGTACTCCCGCCTCTTCTTGGCTATAGATCTGGGATTACAAGGTGCGCCCAAGGCCCGCAACTGTTGCTGGCCGATGGCACCACACTCGAAACATATCCAAACACGCTGAATGGTATGAAACCTCATCCTATGTCCAGGGAAAACCACTCCTCCACCTATGTGCACTCGACTCTGGGGGGGAGGCTGAAGGAAGTCCCCCGAGGCAGGCAAAAGAGGGTGGCACGGTGTGCCTAGCCAGCGGGTGCGGCCCGCCTTAGTGCACCTGCCGTAGCACTTCTGGCAGGACTGCCCGTCGTCGGCCAGCTGGTGCTTGGACCCGAAAAGGGCCAGCGCAGCGGGCGAGGGCGGCGGCGGGGGAGGAGGCGGGGGAGGGGGAGAGGGAACGGGTGCAGCAGCAGCAGCAGCACGCTCAGAACGCCGTGTTTCAGTCTGCCTGCAGCGGTCAGCCTCGATCGCCTCCAGCGTAGACCTCATCAAACGCTTTCTGATAAGAGCTGCTTTTCTCTCAACGTCGTGAACTTGGAACCTCTGAACTTCAGGAACTCTGAAACGAAGAGCCATCTCACCTGCGAGAAAATCTGCAATAGTATTGCCCGAGACCATCCACCCTTGAACCCGCCTCCGAAGGATTTCGTGAGGACTGAGATGAGAAGGAACCTGCAGCACTGCAACATGCTCATGGACACGTTGGGCCATGAGCTCACCTACTAGGCGCCATAGATCTGCCATCTCTCCTTGTGGTCGGAGCCACTTCTTATCCCAAAACCCGCGGACGACTTCTTCGTTGTCTTAAACGTAGACGACGACACCTCGAGTAAACCGTAACGTGATAATGAACGCATATAACTCACCTCGGGGAACAGTTTGAGGGGAACCAGGGAGAGGGCCAGAGACAGAGGTGGTAGCGCTGAAAGGAGTGAAACCGTCAACTCTGACAATGGCGAGGGCCACACGTCGCAGCCGAGGGTCTCGACCATCTGGGCCTCCAGAGGCATCACCACATACATAAACTGGATCCTGTAAGGTCCCAGTGCCCAAACTACCTTCCCCGAGGGCCCCAATCCCAGTGACGGACCAAAGCTCACTGCTAGTGGGGGGGTCGACCGAGGTCCACTGCCGAGGGATGATCCCCCTGAACCAGAAGCAAGCATGGGCCTCTCCCTGGGACATCGCCTCAGGAATGAGGCCCTCGGACTGACTGTATGCCTCGTGGTTGCAGTTCTTCGGACAAAGCCAATAGCGATGAAGAGGGGTTTCAGCATTGTCACGACACCGTGGACATAAATCCGAATCTGAAAGACCTTCACCTTTCTTCCTGGCCTGCAACCACGAGCCTCCTACTGTTATGCTAAGCAATAGCTCCGCGAGTTGTCGCCCCCGTGGAGCATCTTGGAGCTGTCGCAGCAGAAACCGAAGACTGCGATTGTCGGCGCCGTCCTCCAAACCTGCGCCGCAAAAGTGATTGGCAGCTTGTTGCCATTGGCGAGTCTGAAGAGCATCTACAAACTCTTGCATCATGCCTCGCGTCTGGTCAAGACCGACCAGCTGAGCAGTATTGAAATTCCATGTGAAATCTGGCGTGCCGTCGCTCGATGGCCCATGCCATTGATCAGGAGAGACTGGATCCCACCCCACAAGCATGAGCTGATGTATGAGGGCAGAAACAGGACCACGAATGTGACGCGTGCGCACGTGCGGACTCAACTGCTGCATGTGCTGATAAATCAAGGGCCAGACTCTCCTGCTACCAGCGCGACAAGACGGGAAAAAGATCCAGGCATGTAACCACTGCCGCAAACAACTGGCTGGCACACGCACCCCTGGGTCTTGACCTGGAGACCGAATATCCAGAACCGAAGTAATACAGCGGCCCCGTTTGTTGGCCCCAACCACAGATGCAAGACGACGGCGGGGCCCCAGAAGATGAGACCCAAAAACTCCATAGACTTGAGCCCCATAGGTGGCACCAGCTTGGGGACCTGCAAGTTCGACTTTCTTGGTGACAACATACCTCTTAGAAACGTGTGCAAAACGACGTAGCTTATGATTCTGCTTAGTAGCCTTGACCACTCTCTGCCTCCGAGTGGCACGCGCTTGACGTCTGCCAGCACCGCCATCGATGCCTAAGTAGGGTGCCTGCAGAACGGCTGCCAGATGGACCCCACGAGACTTCAAATTGCGGACCGTACGCTTGGCCACCTGGTGGTCAGAGCTCAGGACGGCCGACTTGGACGCCATGGTGAGCTCCTGATCTTTAAACAGAATATCTAGATCGGCAATGCCTTCGGTGGGAGAAAGCTCGGCCTGCTTCTTAGAGGCGACGGTGGACATGTACAGATCGTCAACCCATATCCGCTCACTCATTCTAGGGTGCATCGTCGTCACGGTTTCAAGGATGAAATACGTCAAACATCTTCCAAACCTGGTGCCGTTACGACAACCCTGAATGATACTCTGAGTGGGTTGAAAGCCGAGAGGATGTGCGCCCAGCTGAGAAAGAACGCGGGCAGACATACAACTTTGAAGCTCAAGAGCAAGCAAAACAGGGGGAAACCCGAGACGAAGAGCTGCCTGAACTAGTTTACTCCACTTGATAGTGTCGTAGAAGGACTTAATATCGACCACGCCATGAGCATAGGTAGCACCTAGTTTGTGGGCGACTTCGGCGTCGAGAATCCTCATAAAAGCTTCAACCAGAGGGGAATTCCCTTCGATGGCGGCGTCCCACTCGGGGACGGTGTCCCTGGACCACTGCTTGGAGAGATCGTCCCGAGCGAGGCTCCAGAGCCTACAAAACATAGGGAGGATACCGATGACCCTGTCGCCCGAAGACTTCTTGGGGAGGAGCCTCCCCAGGCATACAAGTATCTGCCACGGCCAGGAACCAGAAGCCTCGATGGCCTCGTAGATGCCAGGGAGTTCTTCCAGAGCGCTGTCAGGGAGCCTCTCGAAGTCGATGGGCGTGAGCCTATCGACTCCGAGTCCAGCCTTGGTCTTCATCTTCTTAAGGGCCCCGCGGAGCTGAGGAACAGAAAGGGGAACCAGATCTTCAACTTGAGCAGCGGGCCTGACGACTTCAAAAACCTCCTGAGCCTCTCCGAAGTTGAACTCCTCTGGAGCCCATAGAGAGTGATACTGCTTCACTTTGGCATCTACGATGTCCGACGGGTGGGAGAGACGCTTGCCATCCACGCACAGCTCGTCGGAAGCCTGAGGTGCGGCACGCAGGGAGCGATGCACGGCGCCCATCGCGGACTCTTGGACGATCCAGTCCTGGAAGTCCCGAAGAGAGGCCTGAACAGCCCTACGCTTGGCACGTTGTGATATCTTGCTGGCTTGTACATGCATGTCTTCAAGTATATTAATATCAATAGTGCTGATATCCTGTAGGTAATGCAACCAACGCTCCCAAGAAAACTTATGCTTACCATGAATAAGGATGGAATGAGCCCCTTCAGGTATATCATTGACTAAACGCAGAGCGACTGAGGCGAGTAAGGCAATCTGCTGCAGACCATTCTGTCGCGAACGGTGCCGAAAACATCTCAAAAGGACCGTGTGCAAGCGGCACCGCCATGCTGCAACATAATCGGAGATAGGCGCCTCACGAAGATGCTCAGCTTTGTGCACGACATGCTGGACTAGATGCGGACCGACAGCACGTGATGCGCCTTCCTGTAACTCTCCCCCATGATGAGCCAGAACAGATTTTTCGACAGACTTGACCCAAGACGCGTAAAGCCCGCTGATGTGTAGAATGTGTGGCCCTCCGATGTGATATGCACCCGAATCCCGAACAACAGGCCAGACATCGTGAGCAACTTGATGCGTGTAGCCAACTTCGTGCCGCTGCTGCTGCCACACATGAGGGGGGATGGAGAAGGAGGGGGAACTGTCAACAGGCTCGGTGCCCTGGGACCTCCCCTCAGCCTCCAAAAACAGGTCGGTGCCACTAGGTGGGGGCCCTGGATTTTCATCATGCGCGAGTGGTGGCTGCACAGCAGAAGCACTAGTAGACCATTGAACGTCTTGGGCCCAGGGATCAGGCTCTTCGTCCCAATCTGCCAGAGCCTGAGAGTTAAAAGGGTCAGTGGGGTCCTCGGGGCTGTTACCGCACTCCTCATCCACCTGCACCTGGGAGGGCCCGAGAAGATCCCCAAAAAACTTGTGGCACGCTTCGTCAAATTTGGCCTTGGAAGCGGCGCGGCGTTCTTGTTTAGACTTCTTGGCCAACTGCGATTTGCTCCCAGCCTGAGGGGCGACCGAAGGGCGGACGACCTGAGGCAACTTACGAGGGAGCATGAGGGACCTAGTGATAAGCTGCATGCCTTGACTACGCAACCTGACACTGAGCCCACAATGCGCGCCCCAAGGCACGTCGAGGATGGGGGAGAGGCCGAGGACGCAAGGGCAAGCCGGCTTAGAAGCCAACATGAAATCTATATGTGATCTGCCCGAGCCTGCAACGCAAGTGTGTTCTATATCCGAAACAAAAACATACGCACCTACTTTCTCTATAAACCCGCACTTGGCGAGCTCTAGCGGCGACGTGTTGAAATCCCCTATGAGAATCCACGGAAGCTGCAAGGTGGCAACAAGGGCCCCAACCCGAGAGAGCCGCCTGGCGTTATCCCCGTGGAAACCGAGGGAAGAAAGGCCGTAGTAGGTAATAACTACAAGGGAATAGCCACTAAAATGAATGACGACGGGGACGAAGCCGTCAAACGAATCACTGCCAGAACAAAGCTCAGGAAACTCAGAAGGACTGCCGAGCGAACGCACCTGCCTGTGACCCTGGGCCAAAAACAGTTCACCCCCCTCTCCGCGGGCACCCCTGGACTCGTGCTGATGGTCCTTGGGCCGAGCGGGGTTGAAAAAAAGACTTAAACTTACTAGCGCGAATCTTGCCTTGCCATCTATCTTGCTGGCTGGCGAAGATATGAGTCTCCGCGATAGCCATGTAGTGATGCGCCTCTCTGGCGGGGCGCGACCGTAGGAAGTTCCACGCTTGCTCGCCCCAGCAAGAAACGATGCCGAACAACATTGAACTAAAAGGTGACGGCTCGTCACACTCGCAAGGCGCTCCTGGAGCGCCCTCACTTGATGACAATGAAGCCGCCGAGGTCGACGTAGGGCCACTGTCCCCATGCTCACCAGCGTCTCCCCCAGCTGAACCCCGAGGAGACAGCGCCTGAGACGCGGGTGTGCACATACCAGTGAATGTCTGACTTGATGATGAAGCCGTTGTCGAAGCTGCAGACTGGGCTCGACTGGCGGAGGCTCACGCTCCGCCCGAGACACTCTCCTGCGACACGGCCTCCTTCTGCTGCTTGGCAAGCTCCGCGGCCTTGAACTTGGCTTCGGAGATGCGCTTCGCCTCGTTGACGATGGCCGTCTCGTCGGGGGCTGGCGTAGCGGTGGCGGCGACTGGCGGTCCCGCGGCCGCTGCTGCGCCACCCGTAGGGGCTGTCGCGGCCGCGGGTGGCGCAGGGGGGGCGCTGGCCCCTGCGCTGGCGCCGTCGCTGCTGCCACCGCTCGCCTCGGCCGTGCCATCGACCCCCTTGCGTTTCTTCCCCATGCGGTCGTTGAAAGTCTGCTTGAGCTGCTCCATGCGATTCTTCCACTCCGTGATCTTAGTGTTGCGCTCGCTGAGGTTGGAACGTGCCTGCTGCAGCTCGCTCTCTAGCTTGCGTAACTCAATGCGTTCTGATTCCTCACAATCATACTCGTCGAGCCGACTGAAGAACTCCTCATCCCACTGCAAATCGAACAAGTTGGACTTGAGGTCCGCCTGACTGGACGAGAGCGAATCCCCAGCGAGCACCCCTGACTCCTTGGCCAGCGTGGTGATCGCTAACTTCTTGGCGGCTTCGGCGCGTGCCAAAATGACTGCGGCCTCGGCCTCTTTGGTCTCTGCCTTGTGTAAGTTGTCACGCAACTTGAGCACTTGATGAACAGCTTGGTCGTGCTTGGCATGAGCGTCTCGAAGAGCACTGTCCGCGCGCTTCACCGACTCCTCAGTGGAAACAGGCTTCGGAGAGGGAGAGCTGCGCAGCGCTGCCATCTGCTCTAAGAGAACCTTCTTCGTGCTCATGTCCTTGGCGTCGGCCAATAACTGCGTGAGCATGCTGAACATGCGTTGGTTGTCGTCAGGGACGGCGCCACTCGCTGCTGCTCTGGACGCACTGCTGTCGCCCTTGCTGCCGTTGGCGTGCACCAAAGAATTGTCCTGGCTGCCGTCTGCTGAACCATCCTTCTTGGGTTTGGCCTTGAAGACCTTGACTGGGCACCTGCACTTGCTACACTGATTGTTACGAGTAGACAAAATGTCATTCCACTCGGTCGTCCCGCACTTTGCGCACTTACTCCACAGGCGAGGTCCCGATCCTGACATGGCCCTGCTTTCGCAGCCGAAAACAGCTATCCTCTGAGGATGTGCAGGTCCTCAAGGACGGCGGGTTCGACTCCCCCCAAGCACCACGTGGCGGCGCAGGGCTGGGCAAGAGCAAGATGCCACGCGCACGGGGGCGTGTGGTCTTGGTGCTCGAGCCCATGCGGCTTGAGCCAAAATGGCTACGGAGGAGGAGGAGGAGGGGGGGGAAGGAGGAGGAGGAGAAGGAGGAGGAGGAGGGGGAGGCCCCCGGGGCGGGTGCGAGGCCTCTGGGCAGCTGGGCGGCGAGCGAGGGGGGGGGAAGAGCAAGCAGCTCGGCCCCTCGCTCGCCGCCGAAGGGCGAGGCGAGCTGAGAACGGCCCTGTCTGACTGTCCGCGCCACTGCGCGCGCGCGACAGCAACTCTGGACGACCGAAACTGACTACCTACCAGACCACCCCAACTCAACCCGAAGACCCGAATTTCGGGTTGGGGGGGGGTACGGGTTCCACGCGTGTTTTTTCTATGTTCTCCGACCCCCCCCCCCCGACTGGAAATGGATGGCAAATCGGGGCCTTCGGGTTGGGTTGGGGTGGGTTGGTGGGTGGTGAAAATGGGTACGGAAAGAATGGGTACAATGCCCAACAGCAGCTCCTGTTCATTCTGAACAGGACTCGCTGTCTGTGTGGCCGCGGCGTGTGTCCGTTTGGGACAGAAGGCCACCTGCCCAACAGCGGCCGCTGTTGATTTGGGACAGCATTTGTTGTTGAGCATTGTACCCATTCTTTTCGTAGCCATTTCGGGCTTCCAAAGCAGCGGTGCCGACGGCCTTGGCAGCGGCAACCGGCAACCCGACACTGACGCGCGAGCTGCCCGTCCTCACTTTTGGCGCACGCAGCGCGGAACAGCTGTTGGCCGAGATGGGCCTGGCCGGCGTGGGTGTCGGAGTGTCGTTTGGATGAAAGGGGGAGAGCATCGGGGAGGAATGCCAATGTGCTGGTAGGTCGTCTGACCTGTGGGGAGTCCTGGATGCGACCCCAATCGGCGAAGGACACAAACCACTGCGGACCTCGAGGAACTTAGAAGTTTGGGGCAGCTCTGACAATGCATCGCGCTGCCTGCACTTTCTTCTGTACCATCTCGGCACCTTCCCCACCCAAGCATGGCTATGGAGAGGGTATGACGATCCTTCCCATCACAGCGTTCCAGAACTACTCCCTGTGAGCCACGAAAACCTGAAAATATATGTGGACAATCGCGGGCGGAGCAACGATGTGGCAAACCTTCCCTGGCGCTCTCATGTACTTCTGTGCGCCTCTTTGGCACATTCAGACGGGAGACACCTCACATGTGCCTCGTCGCCATCGCCGTCTCCGTCATCGTTGCGCTCATGTTTGCCTTTCACTCTTGCAGTGCAATCGGCAACCGTGTGTGTCGTCGGCTGTTGTTCCTTAACCATCCCTCGCATGTGATTCATCGACTGGCACACATCGGACATCGGACATCGGACATCGGCCTGCAGTCGAGGCGCCGCGGGGGCGCTGCAGGTGGGCGCCGGGGCGCCGCCATGCATGACAATTGACGACGGTGAGACAAGGGACAAGCGAACGAGAGGAAGACAGAGACAGAGAGAGACCAACAGAGGACATGGATACGAAACATTATTGAACACAGCTTTCAAGGGTCCGCGAGGCTCCAGGGTCGCCGGGGGCGCCGCCAGGGGGGCCCGACGCCAAACCAACTCCGTGCGGGCCTGCGAAGAGCTCGTGCTCATGCCCGTGCTTTCGGGGGCGTTGCCTAGGACAAACCAACTTTCCAGCCCGGGACGGCTCCCGACAGTCCCGAGGACCGTGGACGGCCCCCGAGGGCCAGAACACGGCGAAGCGCCGCAGGAACCGCTCCCGCCAGAAAGGGACACGACTGTTGCACCTCGCCCTCGCCATACCAGCGTGACCGTGGAGCGGGGGCTGTGTGCACAAGAACGACCCCGCCTGGGGACACGATTCTTGCACGCCGCCCCCCACAAACGGAAGCTGGCCTGGCGCGAGGCACTCGCGGGGGCGGCGGCCACACGTCGGCCCCTGCAGGCCCCGCTTTACCTCATGGCGAGCCCCTCCCTCCCTCACACCACAGCCCCTTCCCGAAGTCGGGCGTGTCCCCCTACAGGGGGATTTTGGGCGAAACATTAAACACACTCTAAAAATACACCCCACATAGGCAAAAGTAGTAAAAAGTCATCCCCTAATTGTTTCTGGGGGAAACCAAAGGGTACTGATACCGCTACCCCCCAGACCTCTCCCGGGGTGCGTTCTGACCAGAATTTCGAGGCGACTCCAGCGGAGGTGACGAGGGCCGCCCAGGAGGCCCAAAAAGGGGAAAACGAGCGCGAAGGGTAGAGGTAGGGGCACCTTCTCCTCCTCTGATGTTTGACCGTTTTTGAATATCCCTCGAAGGATATTCAACAACGGTCAAAAATGGCCTGTCCCTCTGGCCTGTCCCTCTACAGGATCCTGTAGAAGGGACAGGCCCGACTTGACACCGGCCCGCCCTCCGCCCCCGACGCCTCCACGAACTCCGCCCCCGAGACGTAGCCGTTGTTCCCCCGGTCGAGGACCTGGCGCGGCCGCCGCCCTCCCGCGGGCGCGCCGGGCCGACCTCTCGCCACCGCGGGCCGCCCGAGCCGCCTCTCCACGGAGGAAGGGGCCCTCCTGGGGCACAGAAAGGAATAAACACAAATAAGAGGAGCCCTCATATATTCCTATATTTTCCCACATTTTCCAATATTTTCGGGGCTTCTGTCTTCCCCCCCATTGCCCATAGTTTCCTACGTTTTCTGGGGAAGCGACGATTCAGTGTGTCTGTGTGCTTCTTTCTCCTCCTGAACCTCCGGCCACCCGAGCTCCGTCTCCACGGAGCCCTGCAGCCCCCGTGGTGCTGCGAGGGTCGCGCGCGAGGGAACCAAGGGCTCCCAACTTCGCGCCTCGCGCTGCGCGAGGCGCGAGGTGCGAAGAGCTTCGCGCTCTCGCGCCGCCCCCCCAGGGGAGAAGAGGAGGGCGAGGAGGAACCGGAGCCGAAGCGCGAGGCGCGAGGCGCGAATGACCTCGCGCCCTCTGGGGTGCCCTTGCGCCTGCGGCCACCCGAGCCGCCTGCCCACGGATAGCCCTGCAGCCCCCCTGGTGCTGCGAGGGCCGCGCGCGAGGCAGCGGAGCGAAGGGGGCCGCCCGGGCCACGGCGAGCCTCGGCGTTCCCCGGGCCGCGGCGGGCCTCGGACGCGGACAGGCTCCCCGACCCATAGCTCTCAGAAGCAGCAGCAGGAAGCCAGGCGCCCAAACGGCGCAGCGGCAGTTCATGACTCTTCGAATTCTACATGCGAAGATTGCAGGGGTGATCAGAAAGCGTACGGGAAAACACACGCCGCCCACTGTAGCTTCGGGCGTCCGCGTTTGCGCTTGCGGTACCATTGCCTTGGTGTGTTCCCTCCAGGCTCCACACGAGGTCTCGTAGCTCTCAGAAGCGGCCCGCAGATACAGTCGGGGCGTTGACCTGAGGAACCCTAACTAAGGAACGAGGCCCCTTGTTTCCATGAGTTGAGCTTCGATTTCCCATCGAAGCCCTAAGCAAAACCCAAGGCGAACTGCAAAAGTTGAGGAACACCGAGCCCCTCCCCAACGAAAAGGGTTCCTTCTTCAGGGCCCCGACTGTAGCAGAGCCCCCTGTTTTGGACGCCCGAATTGGGTACGGAAAGAATGGGCACAATGCCCAGCAACAAATGTTGTCCCAAACCAACAGCGGCCGCTGTTGGGCAGGCGGCCTTCTGTCGCGAATGGACACAGGCCGCGGCGGCGTGGACAGCGAGATGCTTCCCCCTCCCCAAACCCCTCTCCCCGGAGCCCGGTCCAGTCGATTTGGAGGGGGGGGGGCCGTCCGGCCAGAGCTGGGGTCCGGCCCTTCCCGGGCCCCTTTTGGAGGTCCGCGACAGCTTCTGGGGCCGCCCAAGAGGCCCCCAAGACTGTCCAAGAGGGCCCCGAGACGCCGAAAGATAGTTCCAAGACGCCTAACATGGGCCGAAAGATCGCTCGAAGTCACCTAACATGGGCCGAAGACGGCCCAAGAGGCCGCCAAGACGTTCCAAGAGGCCTCCCAGGAGGCCTACAAGAGGCGAAACCCTTCATATGCCCTTCGGAAAGCTGGCATGTCTAGCATATACGGAGTTTCGGCCTTCACAGCGCGGAAGACCCTCCGAGATGCCCCCAAGACCGCCTTAAGACAGCTCCGTAGGCTCCCAAGAAGCCCCTAACACGGCACAAGAGGCGCCCAGAACGACCCAAAAGGGCTCCAAGACGGCCCCAAGAGGGGCCCGAAAGGGGGACGACGAAACGAACATTCCAGCCGTCCGCCCCAAGACGCCCCCAACGTGCCCCAGGGACCCCCAGGAAGCCCCCAAGAAACACAAAGGGGTCGGCGGTGTGGCGTAAGCCTAATAATCATGTACGCTGTGTGTGGGCCGCCATTTGGCATTCAAGTGGTGGACAGACAGAACATATCATCGTGGACAAATTCCTGGCCCCGACATGCCCACTGGTGGGAAGAGATGGGTCGAAACATGAACCAGAAAGGCGCAGGGAAATAGATCGGGCTTCCGCCCGCCCCCTGAAGAGGAGGAAAGAGGGACCACCGTGGGCGCCTCAAGCAAGTTGGGGTCTGGGAGTCCAGAGATTCCTACTTTCAACGACCGGTAGGCAATATTAGGGGAACGAAGAATGGCATAAACATAAAAACTCTGAGGTCTGCGCGGATTTCTCGGATCGGCGCTGGACCCCCCTCCCTGGCGCGCGGAACGCGCCAGAGGCGGCGCTGGAGGCGCCGCCAAGGGGGTCCAGCGCGGATCCGAGAAATCCGGGCGGACCTCCGCGTTTTTATGTTTATATCATTTTTCGTTCCGCTGAATATGACCTACCACCCCGAGCACTGTGGCGGGATAGGACAGAGGCCACGGGACAGAGTCAGAGGTTGAACGGTGGAAAGCGTTTTCTTATTCGCCGTTTCGACATTGGGCGTAAAGGGGGGAAAGGTCAACCTCGGGACCTCTGCTTAGTGCGACTGTTTGCAGCAGTGTGTCCAATGGGGGAAGCTCCACCTGCTCAAAACAGGCGCCAGAAACAGCCAAGATCTACTCCATGGGGGGGGTACGATGGCCCGCGCCGATCGGCAAACCAACGAATCAGAAAACGATCACGAGGTGGAACGGTGTTCCGCCTCTGCTTTCGTCAGGCGGTGCTCTCCGAGATGTGCTATAGGACACTCGTCGGGGCCTGCCTTCGTGCGCAGCACACTGGCTCCCTCGAGGTCTTCTCCCGATCTTCCTTCGGGGTCAGGGTCGGCAAAAGTGGCCGTGAGGCCTCCCCAGAGGAAGGAGGAGGAGGAGGACGAGGAGGAGGAGGAAGAAACAGGAGGAGGAGGAGGAGAAGGAGGAGGAGGAACAGGAGGAAGAGAAAGAAAAAGGAGGAGGAGGAGGTGAAGGAGGGGCAGGAGCAGGAGGAGGAGGAGCAGGAGGAGGAGGAAAAGGAGGAGGAGGAGGAGGAGGAGGAGGAGGAGGAGGAGGAACGCACCCCTTTGTGTTGGCTCCACCTGCGCTTGTGTACACGAAGAGCGCCCGACGATCAGCCCTAGAGGGACCAGAAGGAACAACGGGCACCGACCAAGTGCGTTCTTCCGCGTTTTCCCTGTGCTTCTGGCCGCCCGCGGTCAGCAGAGAGGGGCGAGGGCTGAGCAACGGGGTCGTCGAGGGCCAGCTGAGGGCCGACATGCCGAATGCCAAGGACGACAACTGCGCATCACACGAACAAGCAACTCCGCCAGCAGCGCGAATCCGGAGATAGGTTGCAACGAGGCGCGTAGGCACGCTCCTGCAAGCCAGCGCACGATTATCGACGAAACGCCGCTCGTGCACGCTGAAAAGCCAACAGGTGCAAGAAGAATCGTCTCGACGAGGCAATATCTGGACGCAGCCTTCGATCCCTGATTCCCCCATGGCCAGCCTTCTAGCTGCAGCCTTCGATCGGCACGTCCGAAATGGGTAGAATGGGCACGATGCCCAAAAGCGGCAGCGGTCGCTGTTGGACAGGCGCTGTTGGGCACCAACGACGAACCCTGATCAACATGTACAGAAACTGCTGGCAGGCTTCGTATCGTTTCGAGCAGCTCCGCAATCCCCCGTGCTCCCAGAGGCCCAGCAAAGTCTTGGCGCAGCGCTGCGGCCGAAGGCCCAGGCAGCGACCCTGAGGCGCTGTGCACGCCGGCTTGGGCTGAATTGGCACGAGGTGGGGTTGACTCGGTTCGCCCTGCTGGCCATCGCTCGGACGTCCATTCCCTGTGTTTTTCTGTTTCGTGCGTGTTTTTTTCGCCAAATGATACAGGATGCTCCTCGATGGTCATCGCCGAGGAAGAAGCGCACACGCCCGAGCGATGCCAAGCCTGAGGACATGGCTGCCAGTGTGATTCAAGGCGAGGCCCGAGATGGGCATGCAGAAGCAAGAGGTGCTGGAGCTGGGCGGCTTCTGCGAGGCCGCAGCCGGCGCCCTGAAGGCGCGGGGACTTCTGAGCAGCCCCGCCGCCTGCTGCACAGGCCCTGCCTCCTCTCCCTTCCCCCCGGGGCTCGCCGCCGAATGGTGGTGGTGACCCCGTGGTTTTTGGTCGGGGGTCTACACGTCGCTAAGTTCCAATCGTGCGCATTCCTTACTGTGCTCGTTTCTAAGTGTTCCTGGCCCCCTGGTGGCCAGGAAGAGGCCCAGGATAGAACAATTAGAACTGAAAGGATCTTGGCCCCCCCCCTGACAGATCAGAGAACTTTCGAATACATCGAAATGAACACTATGTACTGACACGGGCCCAGACGTCCAGGCCCGAGTGAGTCAGGCCTTCCAGGATCCTGCAAAATCCTGCAGGTTCCCCGCAGGATGCTGCACCCAAGCCCGGGTCAGTGCACCCCTGGCGCTGCAGTCTGCAAGGCCCGGCGCTCTGGCTGACCCCTGTGTGCACTGGCCCCCGTCTCTTGAGCCTCGACTTGGGCCGTCGCTCGGCCCTCCAGCGGCAACTCGGGACGATCTGCCCCCCCCCCCCCCGCGACGAGGCGCCGCCGATGGATACCACCAACACCAGTCTTCGAACGCGTGCGGTGCGAACCTGTCCGAAACCGTCCGAGCATTTCCCCCCCAATAGCTCGCCGACGAGTGGGCAGGCGAGCCCAGAATCGAATCGATGAGTCGGATTGGCGATCGAAGCGGAGCGGCTCGACAGAGATTGGCAGCAGAGTCGGAAAAAGTCGAATCGGCGGGACTCGGCAGGCTGGTAGGCCTCAATCGAAAAATATCGCAATCCAGGTCGGCATCCGAAACCGAATCGAATCGGCATCGGAATCCGGAATCCAGATCGGAATCGAATCGTATCGGATCGGAGGCACCGAACTGAGTTCCCCCCCCAAGCTCGCCGCCGAAGGGGGTTGGCGTAGGGAGGGAGGCGGGAGGGAGGAGGGAGAAGGGAGGAGGGACGGAGGAGGGAGTGAGGAGGGAGGAAGGAAGGCGGGAGGAGGGAGGGAGGGAGGGAGGGAGGAGGGAGGAAGGAGGAAGGAGGAGGAGGACGGAGGGAGTGAGGAGGGAGGAAGGGAGGAGGGAGGAGGGAGGAGGAGGGAGGGAGGGAGGGAGGCAGGGAGGAGGGAGCCGAGGAGGGAGGGAGGCCTGGAACATGGAGTGCAGGTCCCGGAACCGCAGCTCCGCGGCCTGGCGCAGCGCCCGCTCCGCGCGGTCGGCGGCGGAAGGCCTCTCGCGCCGCCGCGCAGCGCGCGGGGGGGCGGGGGCGCAGAGAGCCCCGCCCGAGCTCGCGCGGCAGAGGGGGGCCGGGCAGCCTTCCCCGCCTCCGGGGGCAGGCAGTGGCATACAAACGTGCAACACGCACGCACACACACACACACACTCACACACACACACACACACACACACACACACACACACACGTCGGGCGGAAAGAGGTGGGCAGACTGTCCTCCGGTCGGCGGAGGAGGAGGAGGAGGAGGAGAAGAAGGAGGAGGAGGAGGAGTACGAAGAGGAGGAGGAGGAAGGAGGAGGAGGAGGGAGGAGGAGGGAGGAGGAGGAGGAGGAGGAGGGCGAGCTCCTGGATTTGTTTTGGGGGGACCTTGGGTCAAAAATAGGCTGTGCTCCGGTCGGCGGCGGAGGGCCTCGCGCCGCCGCGAGAGATCGCAGCGGGGGGGGGCAGAGAAAGATCCACGCTCGAGCTCGCGCAGCAGGGGGAGCTCTCTCTGTGAACGCTCTGTCTATTCCGCGTTGCGACACGACAGTGGGCGGAGGGGGGGGGTCTGGCTCCAGACCTCCGCGCAGTGCGGCTGTTTGCAGAGAAGTTCGTCCTGTCGGGGAGGCTGCACCTGCTCGAGGCAGGCGCCAGAAGCAAGAACGATCTACTCCAAGGGGGGGGGGGAAGGGGGGGGCGAGGGCCCGCGACGATCGCCAAAACAATGAATAAGAAAATAATCACTTTCCTGGGCATACATACACGTCGGACGGAAGAGCTCGGGAAACACACGAAGTGGGAAGGCGAATAAAGCAGATTGTGCTCAAGACCTTCCAGAGAATAGCAGTTCGACCCTGCCAAATCACGGGTACCCTTGTGTCCTGTGTTTCGCGTCTCATGCCTTCCACATTCCTATGGCAATGTTGCCCTCGGAAGGGTCTTGTGACACCTCTCGCGCGCCCCCAATCCTCCTAGTTCAAGAATCGATGTGCTCGTGCTGCGTCGTGTAAACCAGCCTCGACTGTCCCCGGATTTCTCGGATCGGCGCTGGAGCACCCTGGCGGTGCCTCCAGCGCAGCCACTGGCGCACTCCGCGCGCCAGGAGGGGGGGGGAGGCGAGCGCCGATCCCAGAAGACAGCGCGGACCGCCGATAGTGCATGTTCATGTAATAGGCTGTTCCTCGGTGGTCGCCCGTGCGTGGGGGGTACGATCATTGGCTGGCCGACCTCCTGAGAACGAACGGACGAGTCAAGCCTGGTTGGATCCTGGTGCAACCAAAAAGGCTGCCCTGGATGGGCTTACGCACGGAGTGTGAAGCCGGAGGGGGAAACGACCCCCCTGGGCGAGCCTTTCTGTGGGAGCCTCTGTGGACCCTCGCGGCCCTACCATAAATGTGATTTCGACCGGATGTCGCCCAGATTTCGACAACCCCCTCTTTAATCTGTCACCCAGATATTTCGTCCTGCGGTCGACCGGATCCGATGATATCTGGACGACCCCCCCCCCAAAGCGCAAGGAGCTGTGGGACCCTCCGAGGCTCCCACGATGAAAGACCACATGGAGTGGAGGCCAGTCCACAAGAGAGACCTTCTATCGGAACTCGAACCCTGAGACCCCAGGACGTCCATGGATTTTTGGTGTGGGAACGTCACGCACCCCGTAGAGAGCCCATCGAAATCCAAGAAATCTGTAAGCGAGGCAATGCAAGCGAGGCAATGGCCTCGCTTACAGGGCGCCTAAACTTACGCACATTCGCCATGCTGGGAAAACGTTGATGTATAAAATCAACAGTTGTGGGGGGCTGGGGTCGCTTCCCCACCGCTCCATGAGGGACCGCACAAAAGCACCCCTCAGACGAGAATCACACGAAGTGGAGGCCAGTCCACAAGAGAGAGACCTCCCGCAGGACACCCAGCCCTGAGACCCCAGGGCGCCCACCAGCCCTGAGACCCGAGGGCGCCCACTGATTTCTGGTATGGGAACGCCACGCCCTCCACATATATATATATATATATATACACATATATATATATACATATATATATATACATACACAAGTGGCACGTGGGGTTGCCACACCTTGTGATGTGTGTACCAAGGCCCCCCCAGGAAGCCTCAGGAGGCCCGAATTGGATACCCGAAGAGGCTCCAGGAGGCCCCAGGATTGTGAGTGTTGTGTGGGTGTGTGATGTGTGCTCTGTGTTGTGAGTGCTTTCTGTGCGTTGTAGGTGTTGTGTGTGTGTTATGTTTGTCTAGCATGTGTTGGGTGTGATTTGTGTCTCTGTGTGTGCATGTAGTTCTGAGGCCCCAGGAGGCCCCAGGAGGCCCCAGGCGGCCTCAGGAGGCCCCAGGAGACCCAAGAAGGCTCCAGGAGGCCCCAAGAGGCTCCGGGAGGCCGCAGGGGGCCCCAGGAGGCCCCAGGAGGCTGCAGGAGGCCCCCAGGAGGCTCCGAGGCGGGGTCTGGGGTACCAGAAGGTACAGAAAGCCCCAGGAGGCCCCAGGAGGTTCCACGAGGCCCCCAGGAGGCTCCGAGGCGGTGTCTGGGGTACCAGACGGTACGTTGGGGCTCGATTTTGGGAGGATGTCTCAGGCGAAGCCGCATTGAAGTTACCATGTGTGTTTGAAGGTTGTATGTTAGAATGTTGAAATTCCTATGTGCTTTTGGACCCTGACGTCACGATCTGTGTAAGGGGTGCCACCGATTTTCAGAATTTCGAGGATGTCCCTAGCGAAACTGCCAGAAATATCGCGAACGACGCGGCGCGTATGCATCAATCGCCGCCTCTGAGCTCTACTCCCTCGGAGAGGTGCGTATGAGAGTATATATATACATATATATATATATATATATAGAGAGAGAGGGAGAAAGAGAGAGAAAGAGAGAGAGAGAGAGAAACACCATCGAAACCCGAGAAACCATCGAAACACGAGACATCATCTATATATATATATATACATATATATATATAGAGAGAGAGAGAGAAACAAAAAAAAGAGAGAGAGACTGAGAGAGACCATCGAAACCCGAGCAACCCAGGGCACCCTGGAGGCAACAAAAGCAGGGCGCACCAGGCCCTGCGGGGACAACGGCGGGGTGCGCAACCGCCCAGGGCCGTGCGTGTGCCTCCCGGCCGCGCGCCCAGAAGCCTCGCGACCCACCAGGCGCCCTCGCGACCCACGCGCGCGCACACACACACACACACACTCACACTCACACTCACGCACACGCACACGCACGCGAACACGCACACGCACACACACACACGCACACGCACACGCACACGCACACGCACACACACACACACACGCGCGCACGCGCGCACGCACGCACACACACGCACGCACACACACGCACGCACGCACGCACGCACGCAAACGCACACGAACACACACACACAAACAAACACACACATACACACATACACACATACGCACATACACACATACACATACACACATACGCACATACACACACACACGCGCGCGCAAATCCCGGGATTTTCCACAATGTTCACGTATCTTCGGGATTCTCGTCTTCCCCCCCCCACTTCCCCGATGTTTCCCATCTTCCCTTGAAACGGACGTTGAATGGTGTCTGTGTTCTTTGTTCCCCTCCTGAAGGGGGGGCCCAGGCGGCGCCGATCCAAGGAAGCCCCGCGGAGCGCCCAACATGTCTGCGCTGGCGGAGCTGCTGCGTCTTCGAGGTCCGCGAGGGCACGGCGGGGCGAGCCGGGCTGCTCGAGGAGCGCAGGGGGGGGGGGGGGAGCCGCATCGAGGGGCGCAGGAGTGGGCTGTCCTTCGCGGGGCGAGGGGGGGGGGGGGAGGGGGCGATCGAGCAGCGTGGGGGCGAGGCTCGTCGCGCGCTGGGGGGGGGGGGGGGGGGCATGAGGGGGTTGCCAGTTGTCCAGTAGCTTCGGGGAACAGAGGCGGGGCCGCCGGCACCCAGCGCCTCTGCACACCACGCCGAAGCACACCGGCCCTGGGGGGCGATGCCTCTAAGGATAACACCTCCAAGGGGTGCGAGGGTGGGGGGTCCCAGGGAATCAATTCCCATCGGGTTGCTTTCCCAAAGTGGAGCTTTGCCTACGGGATTCTGCTTAATAGTGCAAGGCCGCCAATCGTGATAGTGGCTGATCCCGCTGGGTCCTTGGGATTCCCCTGGGGCTCCCTGTGGACCATCGAGGAATCCCGAGTGGCGCATAACATAGCACAGCATAACACAATCTGACAATGCTTAACACTGCGAGGCATTACATGGCAATGACCTCGCATGGTATGGAAACAACAGAACACCAACGCACGTACGGAGCGCATTAGCGACACAGAAGACGGGATAAGACACCTCGCGTGTGCAAACATGTGTACGTCATGGCGTTGCACACCATACCGTGCCATAGCTGCGCGCAGCAAAGCGCAACATAACAGAAGAAGGTGTTGCAGGGTACTTCTTGCATGCGATGCCACATCGGAGCCGCGGGTCCATATCACGGTCCCTTGTCAACGTGGAACATCGGCTTCTCATGTAGATCGGCGGCCGCTCTTGCAACGGTTGTGTGTGTGTGCGAGTATCGGCCCCTGCCTGTGGTCCGTCACATGCACATCCCAATGCGCTCCGATCAGAAACTTGAGAAGCCCAGGATGCACGCCCCTGGCGGATGCGCGCGGCAGCGCGACTAGATGATCACCAACACAAGAATGGCTGCCGCACCAAGTCCACCGATCAATCATTTGACCACGACGGTTCTGGAACGCCTCGGGCATTCGGGTGGGTGTACCACCTTTGATGAAATCTGCGGCATCGCTCAAGACAGCTCCCTGGGGTGGCGCATCGAATCGCGCCGTGGGGGTCTGCCGAAACCCTGCCGACCTTGCAAAATCAAAAAATCAAATCCAGTGCGTCGAAACCTTTGCAAGGTATTGTGAAGGAGAGCGGCTATCGGGGCAACCCCAGAACTGGCCGCACCCCAAAATCACGTGAGAAATACACCGAACATGATGCCACGCGACCTGGCCACAAGCGCCGCTGACACCCAACTACTGGGAAACCTTCGCAGGGCGATTGACAGCTGCGCGGTGTGCACGACTCACCAACAGGCCGTGGCGAAAAAGACCCCTCTGGCATCCCCACTCTGGAAGGACAGAAACGGCACAAACACACAAGCTCCCGCAGCACCAGGCGGATTTCTGAGAGCGGCGCCAAGGGCGCCGCCCCAGGGGGTGCCAACGCCGATCCGAGAAATCCGCACGGACCTCCGACCGAGAGCTCGTGTTGATCATTTGGTATTTCTTTGCGGCGCTCGTTCTGCGGATCTACCCCAAGACTCTCGCGGCACTCATGCGTCGATGCTGCGTCGAGCGTTAGCCGAATGGAATCGAGCTTTAGTCGAACTTGAGTCGATCTAGAATCGGCCGCGAGACGAACTACTGAAGAACTATAGTCCAACCGATCCGTTCGGTGCGCGCCATCAAAAATCCCCAACCGAGCATCTGATATGTTGATGTAACTGTGTTCTTCGACACTCGCTCGAGCGAATTGCATGTCATGCTCCGCTGCAGAAGTGGGTACGGGAAAACGGGTACGATGCCCAACGCCAGATTGCGTCTCACGCCGACAGCAAGCCCCGTGCGACATGTGCAGGGACTGCTGGCAGTCGTCGCCCCCGCCCCTTTCCGCACCCACCTCGATCGTGCAGATCGAGCACACGCATCCTGGCATTCTCGCTGCTGGAGGAAGGAGAACGGTGCACATATACCGATACTGGCCAGACCCATGCTGAGCCCAGGCTCGGTGAATACGGCCTCGTGCCTTGGCCGAGGAGGCATCCATACACAGAGCCTGTGCCCATGATGGGCCTGGCCAGCATCGCTGTGCCCGACCTGCGCCGCTCGATATAATGATGGGCCAATTTCTCCACCACCGCTACCGTAGGTAGGACGGGGAAGAAGGGAGGATGGAGAGGTCCTCCTGCTCCTCCTCCTCCTCCTCCTCCTCCTCCTCCCCCTCCTCCTCCTCCTCCTCCTCCTCCTCCTCCTCCTCCCCTCCTCCTCCTCCTCCTCCCTCCTCCTCCTCCTCCTCCTCCTCCTCCTCCTCCTCCTCCTCCTCCTCCTCCTCCTCCTCCCCCTCCCCCTCCTACATCTGGCGGTGGCGGTGGTGGAACATCGGCCCATCAGATCAAAAGCTGGCGTCCTGTTGGCCGCCGCTGCCGCGGGCGCCCGCGGCGGCGGCGCCGGGGACGGCGGCGCACTGACCGGAGCAGCGGCGTCGGCCTCGGCGCTTCCGGGAGCCGCGCGCCGGCGCGCCGCGCGAGCGCGGAGGCGCCCCGCTCAGCGCACCAGGCGGGGGCACCAGTGAGGAGCAGCAGCAAAGGGGGGAAAGAGCTCGAGGCTCTAGCGATTCACCAAAAGAGGCCCCTAATCCTTTGGGAGGGGCCCTGAGGTAGGATGGCCAGGGACATGAGTAGGGGCAGGGGCTCTTTCCTGCGGATGCATCGAGCCGAGGCGCCCCTATCTGTGAGCCCTGACGCAGAGACGAGGTCCTCAGTCAGGCCACGTCTTCACTGCGCTATGATGGCTAAGAGTGATTTATTCTGGGTGATCTAGGATCTCACACGTTTTCGTCGGTTTTCGGCGGCGTTCCAGCCTCGGGATGCTCTCCAGCAACTGCGACTCGCCGAACGCCTTCCGAACGCGTCGGAATCGTGCAGGACGAACGTCTGAAAGCCTAGTTATATGACCCGAAAGCCAATGGGGAACGTTAGGGGAGACTGGCTCAGGGGGGGGACATCGACCTGGAATCGGCGAAACATCGCCGATAGATCAGCGATGGGGTACCGGGGTGGGCTACCGGGCCCATGGCGGCGATCAATGAGGTTGTGCGTCCCCCTGAGCCTATCTCCCCCTAGCGTTGCCAGTGAGCCACTGCGGGGCGCAGTGAGTGAAGGCGAGGGCGCGGGGCGAGCAAGGGGGGGACAAAGGGAGGGGCAGAGAAGGGATCGAAAAGGAATGGAAGGGGCACAGTGGAAACGTGCGACGCTATCAAAAGCCCGCGGGCATGTCTGTGGTCGAGCGCTGAGCTTCCTGAGGTGCTCAAGGGCTTCTGTGGGTCCAGAGGGCCATCCGGGAAACAACAATTTCCGCGGGGCATTCGCTTAGCACCCCATGTTCCATTTTGGCGTGCCTTCTGTACGATGAAGGTGGGTTGAGGGAGAAAAGGGGGGGGGGAGGCATAGGTCCAAGCCGGGGGGATATTTACATCCACCGACCTCGATACATGCTCCCGAGGACCTCTGTAAAACCATAAGACATCGCTCGTCCCGCCCACGGGGGGAGAGAAGCACCAATGTCGACGCCCAGCTCCCTGGCACGGAATAGGCACGGCTGGTTCGCGTCGTGACGACCTGCGCGTTGGTTTCTGACACTTGTGGATGTTTCATTCTGAAGTCGTCGCGGCTTTCCGATAGCGCAGGTCGTCCAATCTGGCCAGCGAAATCTTCGCCTCAAGAGGCGTTCAACCTTGAACGCCGGCGCTGGGGCTGCATCGGCATCAGCATGGCAGGAACCTGCCGCGGGGGGGAGAGGAGGACAGGGGGAAACAGGGACCAGAGGTTTCGGAGACCTCCGGTGTCCTTGGAGGACGATTCGTCTCCGTGGCCCCCAACACGCTGCGGATTGTGTGCAATCCAAGGACCGTGTGGCTGGGCACTCGTGGCACTAGTGTTGCTGCAGCTGTTGCGCACTGTGATGTCTGCGGCCATGTGGCCCTCTATGCCAGCGACTCTGCACAAGGAGCGAGCTCAGGATGCACAGGGCAAAGCCAATAAAGTCTCCGATGAACCTATTCAATTCTGGGAGGAACTTCGAACTGTGCGCCGAGGCCAACGTTAACGTCAGGAGGAGAAATGCTGGACTGCCAAACCAGCGACACATGATGGTCTGGTCACTTCTGATCTTCCTGATGGGCCTTACCCTCGCGTTGGGGCCATACCACATCCAGCAGGTGCAGCCGGCCTGCGCGCAAACCTCAGGGGAAGTCCTGTTGCAGGGCCCGCTCTGGCACTCTACGTCCGGATGCTGATTCACCCTCGCCGTCAGGACCTACAATGTCTGATCGGCGCGCCGCTGGTTCAGCTCTGTCTTTAATGTCGGGCGCGCTGCGAGCTGACTCAGTCGATAACGTGAGTCCTCACACTCTGGGGAAATCTCTTGCAGCGTCACGTGTCACCTGTCCCAGCCCCAGATACTTCACAATCTCGGGCGGATCCGAAGGGCGCTTCAGCAGGGAAGCCGTCCTTTGAGCGTGGTAAAAGTGCCGACGCTTCAAAAGCAGGCCGGCCTCAACCTTCCTCCTCTGTTTGCGTGGTGGTCTCATTCGGCGTGCCCTGGTATTCCCGTTGAGTGGCTGCATATGTCGAGCATTTCTGCACTCAAGTACTCTAAGTTCCTGAGGCCAAGCACGCTTCTGAGGGGTGTCCTTTCTTACCTCTTCGGTTTCTGGTTCCGCACGTGATCCCATCTCAGGCCGCGATTGCTGCACCAGGCCTCAAGCAGCCCAACTCGTTCTTATCTTCGTAGAGGGCAGGTAGCCCCTGTTCAGTGTGCTTTCGAGCACTCGTCGTACGGTTAAGTCGGGCCTGTCCCCCTACAGGCCGATTTTGGACGATTTTTGAATCGAAGCAAAACAGACATATTCGAAAATGTTAAAAAACCCGACTATTTGTTACTTTTTTGCGTATTCCCCGTGTAGATGTGACAGGCCCGACAGAATCGTAAGGATTTATAGCCCCCCCCATGGTCTGGACGGCCCCAGGATCAGCCAAGACCTCCCGACCAAGGACGCCCCGAGACGTCCAAAAGTCGGCGCCCGAGGACCCCCCGCCGCCCTGAGAGAGCTCAAGAGGAGCCCAAACGGCCTTCCATTATTAACTCGCGAAGAACGGTATAAACTAAACATTTTCGCTGTCGGGGGCGCCTGTCCCTGGGCGGCTGGAAAAGTTGATACCCTTACGGTGGCACCGTAGGGGTATAAACTTTCCAGCCGCCCAGGGACAGGCGCCCCCGACAGCCAAAACATTTATTTCATACCGTTCTTCCCGGGGCGACATTCGGCTCCAGGAGACGCCCGAGAGACCCTCGAGAACCCCCCCCCTCCATAATGCCATATGCAGGCCTCCCTGGGAAGCCACAATGACCCCTCACCCAGGACTTCAGGCGTGAGAGACTGCGGGAGCGAGAGGCATCACATGCTGAGGATCGTTATGTTGACCCCTGCGGGGAGAAAGCTGTCGTGCAACATGTGATGGCTCTCTTGAGCTTGCAGACGACAACTGTAACAAGGTACAGCCTCCTGCGCGGCTCTCGAAGAATTCCGCTGGTGCTGTGACGGAACTTGCCGCGGGCTCTGATAAGCACCTCCCATCTGACAATAACCGACATTAGAAACACAGGAAGTCAACATGCTGTGCGCAACAAGCTGTGGGCAACATAATTCAACGTCGGGCGACAATCTCCTCCTCTGAGGTTTCTGCCAGTTGCTCAAGATCCAGAGCGTCCTTCCTTCCTTCTCCAAGTCCCTCTCTGGCTCGTCCGATCCTCCTCCTCCTCCTCATCCTCTTTCTCGACCTGACACTCCTCATCCTCATCTTCAGCCTCATCCTGCCCCTCATTCTCTTTGGCATCCAATTCTCCTCGTCGCCGTGGCGCTAACCTTCCTCCTCCAAGTCCCTCTCTGGCTCATCCGATCCTCCTCCTCATCCTCTTTCTCGACCTGACACTCCTCATCCTCATCTCCAGCCTTATCCTGGCCCTCATTCTCTGTGGCATCCGATCCTCCTCGTCGCCGGGGCGCCAACCTTCCTCCTCCAAGTCCATCTCTGGCGCATCCGATCCTCCTCGTCATCCTCTTTCTCAACCTGACACTCCTCATCCTCATCTTCAGCCTCATCCTGGCCCTCATTCTCTTTGGCATCCGATTCACCTCGTCGCCGGGGCGCCAACCTTCCTCCTCCAAGTCCCTTCTTTGGCTCATCCGATCCTCCTCCTCATCCTCTTTCTCGACCTGACACTCCTCATCCTCATCTTCAGCCTCATCCTGGCCTTTATTCTCTTTGGCATCCGATTCCCCTCGTCGCCGGGGCGCCAACCTTCCTCCTCCAAGTCCCTCTCTGGCTCATCCGATCCTCCTCCTCATCCTCTTTTTCAACCTGACACTCCTCATTCTCATCTTCAGCCTCATCCTGGCCCTCATTCTCTTTGGCATCCGATTCACCTCGTCGCCGGGGCGCCAACCTTCCTCCTCCAAGTCCCTCTCTGGCGCATCCGATCCTCCTCCTCATCCTCTTTCTCGACCTGACACTCCTCATCCTCATCTCCAGCCTTATCCTGGCCCTCATTCTCTTCGGGAGCGGCCAAGAGGGGGGTGTCCAAAAGGGGGGGGTGCAAATCATGACCGGCGGCATGTGCGCCGCCCAGCGGGGGGTCCAGGGACGTAATGAAACAAGAAGAGGCGCCATGAGATCTGGGGAAACATCATGGCCCCCGCCATGATACCCACGCACCCCTAGTCATCACCCCCCTCTTTTCCGCCCCCGACCACTGTGAGGAAACAACATCAAGGACTCCCGGGCAGCCTTGGCTTCTTACACACATCAATTCCAGGACCTCTCGGGCACAGCCTATGCTGGCAATCGCCCCAAGCCTGGAAATGTGGCGGAGGACTGTACGCTTCGGCGCCCCACCGACCTGCAATCGAGGCACACGAGGCCTGCATCCTCTTTCTCGACCTGACACTCCTCATCCTCATCTTCAGCCTCATCCTGGCCCTCATTCTCTTGGACATCCGATTCCCCTCGTCGCCGGGGCGCCGACCAGGGGCTCCCCGCGGGCTGGGGAGGCCTCCGGCGAGGGCGCCGCGGAGGCCCGCAGCGCCGCCTGTGCAGGGCCGCCGCCGCCGTCGCCCTGCGACTCCTCCTCCCCCTCCTCCCACTCGTCCTCGTCCTCGTCCCCCTCCTCCCCCTCCCCCTCCGCCCCCTCCTCCCCCTCCTCCACCTCCTCCTCCTCCTCCTCCTCCTCCTCCTCCTCCTCCTCCTCCTCCTCCTCCCCCTCCTCCTCCTCCGCCCCCCTCCTCCTTCTCCTCTTCCTCCTCCTTCTCCTCCTCCTCCTCCTGCTCCTCTCCCCCAAGATGCCTCCGCCTGGTCCCTCCTCTGTCCTCTAGGCTCTAGCATCCTCCTCATCCTCCTCATCGCGCGTCTCCCTCCACCTTCTCATCCCAGACTCTCCCTCCTCCTCTCTCTACTCGTCCTCGCCTCATCCGCCTCCTCCTTCTCCCTACCCCTCATTCTCCCAAACGTCCTCCTCGTTCCTCATAAAAAAAAAAGCTTCCCCCCTGTCGCACCACCAAACGTGTTCGTAGGCTGGGCCGGATTAGCTTGCAAACCATTGCATGCCAGTAAATTCCCTGAGGCCAAGCAACAGCTCCGAGGATGGAGGACCTATCGTTTTCCCAATGCTGCTTTGGGGCCTTGAGACTGCGCGCATTCGCTAACAAAAAAAACACGTCCAACCGTTACAGGCATGGTCGGCCGGTGGTTTCCAGCACTCGGCTCTCGCCTCAGCTCTCGCGTCGGCTCTTGACTTCGCCCCTCGTCGAAAAAGCTCCCAACACCCAGAATTCAGGGCCGGTGGCTCTTGCAGTGCGGGTCTCGCCCCAGCGCCCCGCACCTGCGACCAACGGTCTCCAACACTTTTGAAGATGTGGGCCGGTCAGTTTTCAAAATGCGGCCATCACTTGAGAATTGGTTCATTCTACGACCTGAAAATCCGACTTGTGAATCGGTTGCGCGGATGGAGGGCGGATCCTCTTCACAGTGGGGCTCTTGCTTGACACTTCTACGAATCTAATGACAAGAACTTTGGCATTGTGCAGAACCTCCAAGGATAGGGGGCAGGTCCTTTCCCACACGGGCGGGTCGCTGGACATTCCTTTGGACCTAGCCCTTGCGTGGACTCGTCCTAGTCTCCCATGGACTCGTCCTGGTCCTGGTCCTGGTCCTTGCGTGGACTCGTCCTCGTCCTGGTCCTGGTCCTGGTCCTGATCCCTTGCGTGGACTTGTCCTGGTCCTTGCGTGGACTCGTCCCCATGAACGGAGGCACAAACAACGCCATAAGCATAAACTCTTGGAGCGCCGCGCGAATTTCTCGGATCGGCGCTGGGCCCCAAAGGCGGCGCCTCCGGCGCCGCCCCTGTCCCGCTCAGCACGCCAGGGAGGCGGTCCAGCGCCCGTCCAAGAAGACCCGCGCGGAGCTCCAAAAATTAGTGTTTATGCCGTCTCGTCTCCGAGTGAACGGCGAGCGTCCCACTGGCACGCCGTGTATAAGCGGGGCTCCCCCGCGTGAACCGGAGATTGTCTCGCCGCAATGTTCTCACGACTGCGGGAAGACCAGCAGACTGAAGACGTAAGGCCATGGAAATGTGGAACGCCAGGCGAAAACACCTATACTACAAACAAATGGCCCTCCATGCAGGCCACGAAGCGAGAGAGGGCTTTCGTTGAACGCATGAAAACCGACCCCCGACCCCCGCATAAGAGAACTGTAGACCATATGGACCGCGCGCGCGGGGTCCCCCCCCCCCTGCGGAAGATGGCCATGGCCTCGCTTCCAGGGCAGGCTACACTTGCGCACACTCGCCATGATTGCAAAACGTGAGCATGTAAAATCCATTAGGCGGCGAGCCAGGGGGGGAAATGAGAAGGGGCGTGCCTTCTCAGAAGGCTCGGAAGTCCCCTGGACGTCTGAGAAGTTTTCTAAGCCTTCCCCGAAGACAGAAGCAACTTCTCAGAGGGCGCGAGGGCCTCTGAGAAGTCCCGCCGCCTTCTGAGAAGGCCTTCTCCGTCTCGACTCCCCCCCTCGCTCGCCGCCGATCCATTGCTGTGGGGGCTGGGGTCGGTCCACCACTGTGCACGTGTGGCGAGGAGCAAACAGGGCAGTGTTTAACACATGGGATGTTTAAAAGTATAGGATTTTCAATGCATGATTAATATATGAATGAATTTATGCATGATCTCATCGTTTTTTTAGTTAGTACTGAACCCCTGCACTTTTTAATACACGATCCGCACGCGGAGCATGCATTCAAAACGGCCCTGTACCTCTCGAGGCGAGACGGCCCCTCGTCCGCCGGGCCGGGCGGCCTCTGCGGGCACCCGCCGGTAAACTCACGCGCTCGGCCCGCGGCCCCAGAGAGGCCCCCATCGCGCTCCCGCGGCGCCAGCCTCTCGCCCAAGAAGACCGCTTCTGGGATTTTTCAATTTTAAAAATAAAGAAACACACATACATTATATATATATGTATAAATATACAATAAATTAATAAATAAAAATGCCTTCCAGAATGCGCAGCAATCTAGAGAGCAGAAAGTCCAGCCTCGCACGAAGAACCCCGGCACGCGAAAAGTCGTTCCGCAAGCGCACCCATAGAAGGAAGGAGTCGAACAGGGCGGGGCTGTTCAGTAAACGCCCAGGGCCGTTGTGTCAACGCTGATCGTCGGGTCCAGGTGGCTCTTCCTCTCTTGAGATCCATTGGAGGCCTTAGTGGGCCCTGGGAACGACAGGTCCGCTTTGATTACCAATTCCGTACTGCCGTTTTTCTTCCTAGTTCCATCGGCGTTTTTGTTGCCGGTTCCGTCGCCGTTTTTTTGGTTCGGATTCCAATTCTGGTTCAATTCCTGGAGCCGTCTTTTGCCGCTTCCTGTCGCCAAAATTTTTCCAGCGTTCCCATTTCCAAGAAACCCTTCTCTCGAAAACTGAAAAAAAGACCCTGCCAGTGCGGGTGCCCACAAGTTAGAGACCTCCCAAATGGGGCCCGAGTAGATGGGGTCGGGGGATCGCGCTACATCGCCGATGCATCGGCGATGCATCGACGACGCTCCAGCGATGCATCGGCGATGTCGGCGGCGGTGCGTCGGCGACGTCAGCGCGGAGGAAGTCGGGCTCCGCATCGAGCCGCATCGGCGATGCATCGGCGACTCATCGGTGCTGCGGCGCGATGCTCCGACCCCAACCTACTCCGACCCATCTGCAGCCGCCGTGCTGCCAGAAGGAGCGCGGAAGAAGGCACGAAGGGCCTGTGGGAAAAAAACACACTGTGGGAAAAACACACACACACACTGTGGGAAAGCACACACACATACACACACACACACACTGTGGGAAAAAAACGCACAGTCTGTGGGAAAAAACAAACTGTGTGTGTTTCCCACAGTGTGTGTGTGTTTGTGTGTGTGTGTATGTGTGTGTGTGCGTGTGTGTGTGTATGTGTGTGTGTGTGCGTGGGTGTGTGTGTGTGTGTGCGTGCGTGCGTGCGTGCGTGCGTGCGTGCGTGCGTGCGTGCGTGCGTGCGTGCGTGCGTGCGTGCGTGCGTGGGTGCGTGCGTGCGTGCGTGCGTGCGTGCGTGCGTGCGTGCGCGCGTGCGCGTGCGTGCGTGCGTGCGGGGCGGGCGGGCGTGCGTGCGTGCGTGCGTGCGTGCGTGCGTGCGTGCGTGCGTGCGTGCGTGCGTGCGTGCGTGCGTGCGTGCGTGCGTGCGTGCGTGCGTGCGTGCGTGCGTGCGTGCGTGCGTGCGTGCGTGCGTGCGTGCGTGCGTGCGTGCGTGCGTGCGTGCGTGCGTGCGTGCGTGCGTGCGTGCGTGCGTGCGTGCGTGAGTGCGTGCGTGCGTGCGTGCGTGCGTGCGTGCGTGCGTGCGTGCGTGCGTG